>JASDQU010100127.1:185044-261508 GCA_032191745.1 Picea mariana
GCATCACTATTGTGATTCAGCAGTGACATGATTGCTCTGGTATACCAGTTGTTTATACATGATTGAGATAGCATTCATATTGATTTATTTTGGAGCATGAGCAAGCTATTGGAGAGATTGGATGTGTTGTGACTAGCTATGGGTCAGTTTGGACAGTGGAAGACATAAGAGAAAGTGATTGCAAGTTGCAGAAGATCTAAGTATGTGAAGAAAAGCAAAACCCTAGTTGCTTAGAAGCATACGCTTGTTGCATTATACACTGGTCACGTTCACACACAGGTTGTAGTGAGCCAGGGCACGTGCACACGTGGGCTGCACTACTGACAGGTCGCATACCTGTTGATAGATTGATATCTGTTGAGGATTGTTTCCTCATCTCAGTTGGTGCTGAGGGTGTAAGCTGAGTCTTTCATTATAGAGCAGGTGCTCTTACAGAGTTGTACTCTATTCAGCTGTTGTTGATAAACCCCAAGGATTGTAGTCCATAATAAAAAGAAAATTGTACATACATCTTGTGTTCTTTGTGTTCATTATGGTGATGACTTGTTGATGATATATTGTTGATATATGTTGTTGATATGTGCTCACATCTAACTAGTTATAAATGATAGCAATGGGTGATGAATAAATGTTGAATGCTAATTGATGAGTTTTTGTGCAAGAGGGAAGTTTTGGGAAAAAGAGCCCCACACTCATTCACCCCCCCTCTAAGTGTGGTAGGTGTGTCCAACATGTTTAACCCCATAGGCATGCACACATGCACGCCTGTTCATCCCATAGGCATGCACACATGTGCGCCTTTCCATCCCACAGGCACGCACACATGCATGCCTATCGTCCATACAGAGGCACCTTCATGCGCCCCTATCATGTACATAGGAGCACATCAGAGCGTGCCTGTCCACTACACAGCCGCTCACCCATACACAACTATTTAGCTTACATGCATGCATACCATGCGCACCTGTTTCCCTCATTAGGGTGCCCCCACGCGCATATATCTGGATAACAGGCGCGCACCCATGCATGTATATTTCCCGATCTCCCGTGCACTGGGGGGCCCACACCCATAAAAACCCCTGTGCGGCCCTCCATACAAGCCCTGCACACAAATAGAAAACTTATTTCTATGCAGGACGATAAGAAAACTAACCTGAAGCTCACTGGTCCTGAATTGGTTGCCTCATTCTCCCAGAATCTCCAAATATCCTCTAAATATCTCTCATCCAATCACTCTGAAAACAGGTACAAATGAGGTGGCAATGTGGGCCCTACAGCTATATATAGTCCTTTTTTCCAAACTTCCAGACCCCATTTTGGGAGCTCCGAGTGTCCGTTTTTTGATCCGTCTTCAGCCATGGGATTATCACCCCATCCTCTACATCAAGACAGTCCCTGAGACATTTTTCATCCTTAGCCCCCGGGGCACCATTTTTCCATACCCCATCCAGGTATGCACACTCATGTTCAAAATTATCAAATAAATGATTGTAGGTTCAATTCTCTTCAGATATTTTTCACATCAGGTATTTGGTTGTCATGTGTGCAGGTACTTGGTCATCATACACCAGCGCGATGCCTTCAGGTATATAATCAACACTAGCATGTAATCATTCCCTCTGAATCTTAATTGCATCTCCAGTCACACCCTCTGAAATTTGCCTTTAGGGTCCCCATATCCGACTCTGCAGTACCACCACCTCCACTTCATTTTGGGTATTGTCACTCGGTAGTACTCTCCCCCTCATGAGTTGTCCCATTTATAGCCCCCCTTGGCACTTCGACACTCATGTTGTTTTCAACCTTTAGGGATGGGAGTCCTGATAGTCTTACATCATGTTGCGCATCAGCCACATATTCCTTCTCCTCATTTTGCTAGCCTACCCAATGGACTCCCAGGCACTTCCTCACGAATTCTTTTGACTGCACTCTTGCAGCATCATTTACCATCCATTTCACCCATCATCAATCTACCCATCCTCAGATTTCCCTCCATACATTGCCCTACTACAGAAACCAGCCTATGGGGCGCCAACCCTCCACTTTTTTTTGCACCAACTTGCACCATCTTCAGGCCAAACCCTCCTAGACTGGGGCACCCATTTCTGTATTTGCATTATTATCCCCACTGATTTTTTAATTATTTTTTTAATTAATCCAATGTTTCCAGCATTTTACATAGCTTTTTGTAGTCACCTTTGGTGACCTTCCTAGAAAATGCAACCCATGCCACCCTTGGTTGGGGCACTCCTTATCATCTACTCCTGCTGACATCGTCCACAAACTCTGAGTATCCCACAGGCCACCTACCTCTTCTCTCTGAGTTTTTTCACTTTGTCTCGCCTCTGGCACAACTTATCCCACATCTCGTTGTCCCCCCTGACACTCGACTTCATTGAACGGTTGCCACTTATATATCCCCAACCAAGGGCAGTCTTGAGTCTCCACACATTTTGACTTCATCCATGTACCTCCTCTGTTCCTAACCTCACCTAGTAGATTTCACGAAGCCCTTTTCTTCTTGGAGTTGTGTCTCCCTTTTTGTCGACATCAGCACAGTTTCCAAAAGGGTGACAGTATTTTGACTCTCATTACCTTTCCAATGAGAAGTCTTGGATGGCACAGGGAGACCCATAATTTCTCCCTGCTGTCGTTGACCCCCATAACATTTGACTTCAACACGTTCTCATGTTACGGTGGGTCTTACTTTGCGACTATTACAGTTGTTTCTTATATTTGCCGAAGACCTCTAAACTTGGTTGGGCTATCAATGCCCAGAGAATCTGTGATACTTCTTACAGGTGTCATTGCCTACTGTTCAGAGTATGTTCCTCCTCAAAATTGTCCTCTGCCTTTATCACAATCTCCCTCAAGGGCACTGCAGTTGTCTACATCAACACACAGTTTCAGTTACTGTACAACACCCTTTTTTGAGTTACATGACACGAGCATGGGGCATGCCCGCCTCATTTGTACACAATTTATTTTACACACCTTACGGAAGGTTGGGTCCTACAGGTTCCCTTCTCCCTCCAACAGGTCACTCTTGATACTCTCACTATCGCTCTTTCTTACAACGGTACTCTCAGTGGAAGAAACATTGATGAATTTCAGCTATCCGTATGCTCCTAACCTCATCCATCAGGGGGCATCTGTTATCACTAAAATTTCGTCCGCAAACGGTTTCGGGAATCCAGCATCTTCAAACAGCTATGAGTCCACCCATGGACCAAAATTACCAAAAAATCATTTCCAAAAGGTCCAAAACTATACAACCAGCGATAAAATCAAGATGTGCTATGACTACATAGGACACGCGCGCACATGCGCCATCCAGAAACGCAGGAAAAGTGCACATGTGCATGATGCATGATTGTAGTCACTAAAAGCTGCACACACCTGTGAACGACACATTTATGAGATTGGTCAGCCTCCCACCCACTTCTGGTTCATCTTCCAAGTTGATTTGACATCTAAATCTCGGCTGGATCCAACTGGGTGGCTGGTCAAAGACCTAAAGGTGCCCTAAACAACCCCTTTTCACACTAAAAGTTGGTTGCATAATACCTCAAAGTGATGCTATAAAACAAGGCCATGGGTGCACTACATTTTCAAGGAATTCAATTGCAAGGTTATGCTACTGCTATTCTCTTAGGGAATCCTCTTTTCTCATCAAGAGCATACTAGCACCATTCCATTTGGGCAATCCACATCACCTTTTGAGTGGGTTAGCTTGGGATTCTTTCACCATTTCTTTCAAGTTCCAAATTTGTAAGAAGAGCTCAATTGTGGGGGTCCAAGAGCCCTCCCTTGGAGGAAGAAGGGACCCAAAGTCCTCTTTCTTCTCGGTGTTTTCTTTTCACTAATACAATCCTTTCCATTGGTGACATGAGTCTTGTTTGTTTCTTATTCTTATGTCCTTATGCTCAATAGTTTAGTTGTTCTTTCCTTTCTTAGTTTAATTCTTAGCTTAGTCTTTTATGTTTATTCTTCTAACCCTTTCCTTCACTGCTGTCTTTCTTAGCTGACCCAACTAAGCTTGTAATCACCTCTATTTTGCTCATTCAGGTGACAAAAGAGGCGCAACAGTACCAACTAAGTCCATCCAATGATATCCCAAAACAATATCCACATCATCCATATCTATAGCATAACATCATCCATGTCTATAGCATAACATCATCCATATCTATAGCATAAAAATATGAATGCAACACATATTTATCCATGGTAATCTTCAATTTTTAAAAATTTGAACTTTTTCACTCCCAACTTATGTGCTTTGAATATTTTTTACGGGCACTTGCAATCTTTTAACCAGGTTAACATTGAGGAAGTTATGTTTGTTACTACGGTTTATAGAAACAATAACTTTCTCTGATTCAATACCTCCATGGCCCTGTAATATGAAATTTTCATATGAAAATAAATCCCTATTGCTCCTTTTATCCTTCTTCGTAAAATGAAATATATTTTTTCATATTCTTCGTTTGAAAGATCCCTTTTCTTGCTATAGTGAAGCAAATTCCACTATTTTTCCGCATCATCTTTTAAATTCATTTGTACCCCAATTCTCCAATATTTCCCCTTATTTAATGTATTCTTCAATATTGGGGGCATTATTTTTTCCTGTAAAAACATCTTTCTTGAAAACCCAAAAATAGAACTAGGGTTTAAAAGAGAATCACTTACTTTGCAATGTAGCACCTTTATGTAGTTAGGGTTTGAGGCTGAAAAAATACAATGACCATAATTTCTGTTGTATTTCTCATATTGGATATTATGACCCCAATTATGAAATTCCGCACTTTCTTTTCTAGCACTAATTTGACTGAAATCTGTGCAATTTGTCAAAAGATATCCAATCTGCAAAATTTTTGGTTGTCACCAGAAGAAACCCTAAAAAAATGTTTATTTTGATTAACATTATCTCCACTTCCCAGACTTCGTTTTGAATGTTTTTTTTTTAAAATTGGGTATTTTTTCAAGAGGAATTCAAATGTACCATTGGTTTCTTCAAATTATTCACACAAAGTTTCATAAATCGACTTGAACGTTTATGTCCTCTTTTTTTTTTGGTCAAAAATATGCAAAAAGAAGAAAAACAAATCTCCCACTTCATGCCCAAGAAAGATCTTGAATGCCACTTGTAGTAAAACTTCAAAGATATAAGAGAGAATATATTCCTTAACTTCATAAATAAACCCTTGAAGGCCAAATATACCAAGACATTCATGATAAACAACAAAATAATATAAAGAGAAGAACCCTTAAGGTAGGGTAACACTATCCAATACTCCTTATGAAATGAATCACTCTACAAGCCATGTTTACTACAAGAAAATATAATTCATTACACATCCAATACAATGATATTTATGTTTATTTATACAATCTCATGAGTATTCTTAGGGGTGTTATGCCAACTACCCCTTATTGTTATATTATTTTTTGTTAATTACATGGTGGCAATATTATTTAATTTTAATTATATAGTAGGTATATTCCAATATTATGGCCACATTACATTCATCATTCCCTTAGGTACCTCCCTAAGTACCCCATATTATCCTCCCTATGTACAATACAATTTACAACATAATTTTGGGTGATTCATGAGTTTTGAGGTACATGGTGTATGTTTAGCCTTTGGATTTTTGAGATGGATTGGGGCATGGGAGATGGTTTGTGATGGATTTGTATAATGGAGACAATTTTCTCAATGATATTTTGATCTAAGGTGAGTGGTTTCTTGGCATTCTTCCTTAATACATTGGAGTTCTCTTGCTTGCTTGGTGGATACCTTGCATTATGGACACATGGAGAGATCTAATTGCTTGGAGAGTGCCCTACTTGAGAGGAGGATCATTCTGCATCTTGGTGGAGTGCATTGGGTCGTAGATGGAATGTGTTAGGTTGGATTCTTGGATGGAGGATTAGATTTGGATTGGGGTTTCCTGGGTTGTGATATTGTTTTTGCAGGGGAAATTGACCTAGTGGAGTACATGGATTATGAGGAGTGATGGAGTCAATGTGGGCTTGGAATGGAGAGGTGTGGACACACCATGAGTAGCTACACCTTCTTGGAGCTTGTATTGTGTACAACATCACCTTGGAGCATGGCATGTGTACACTTGGATTGGAGCACTTCACTTGTGTAGGCCTACATGAGATTATTGTAGGTTGCTTGTAAATGCGTTGGACTCCCTTACCCCCAATATATATAGAGAAAGGATAGATTCCTTCATTCATCAACATCATTGTACTATTTTCTTTATACATGTCTTCTTTGAGGAAGTTTCTAGGGTTCATGAGGAAACCCGAGGTGAGGTTATGAAGAAGATGGAAGACATCTTCATTGTGGTATTGCTATTGTGACTAGGGTTTGCGCTTGTGGAGGAGATGTTGGAGATGATGATCATTATATCATAATGTGTGTTGTTCATTCATATTCACTCTTATGTAGAGATTTTACTTAGAAGAGGAGTGAACTAGTCTTATATCTCTCTCTTGGTATTCATTTGTACTTCATCTCTCTCTCTCTATCTCTCTTGATATTCATTTGTACTTTGTCTCTCTCTCTTGGAGTTGCTAGGGTTCATGTCATCTTAGAGAATCTTGAAGTCTAGGAGTAGGGTTTATTCCTTGGTTTGATATTATGGTTTTCTAATAAAACCTTAGGATATATTTGATGAAGAATAAGAGAAGAGGACATCTTGCCTTGAAGGACTTGTTGGAGTGATTCTTTTTTGTTGGAGATCCTTGGTTGAGATATGGTTTTTCTTGGTTTTCCCTAGATAAGGTTTTGGAGAGCTGCTGGTTTGTACTAGCCTTCGGAGAATTCTATGGTATTCACATAAAATTCACTTTGAATATATTAATGAAGTTTTCCACTGCCCAAAACTTGTGCAATTCCTAGATTTGATTTTCATCCATTTATGTTCTTCATGTATTGTTAGTTATAGCTACATATGTCTTGTGGCTTTTATATAATTAAAAGGGAAAATTTGTTGAGTGATTTGACATTATCATTGAATACTTTAATGAATGTTATTTTTTTGTTAAATATGTTGTTTTGTTCATATATATGATAAAAGTGAATTTTAAGATTTGCTTTATGATTGATAAGTTTCCCTTAAGGTCTGAAACTTATCTAGACAATTTGGTATGTTTTCTCCTTGGATTACCTAGAAGCTTGGATTGTTACAAGTGAAATATATATATTTTTCTACTATTGTATAATTTATTTCATAACAACACTAACGTTGAAATTCATAGGGTTAAGATCCAAGGAACCTCTAGTCAAAGAGGTGAAATTTTTGGATTGCATTAAAGTGTGAATTCCAAGGAAATTTTAACATTGTAATTCATCGCTTGTTTTGGTCGAGACCACTCTCCAGTAGGAGGGAGTCTATATTTTAGAAGGAGATTTCCTAGGAGAGGTACTTGAGTTTGTTTGAGGTCACTGGGTGTGAAACCCTAGGTTGCTTGAGATGATAACATACACCTATGAGACTTTGATTGTAACACACCCAACCCTTAAGTACCTTTTTAAGGAATGGAGCATCTAAATTTTAATTTCCTTAAACATCTTGAATTCCTATGTATGAGGTCTGCATCCTCTTCAACTCACCCATAGCATTCTAATAACTGCTACCATGCTCAAATCTAAGCTCTATGTTGCAAGTTATGGCCTCCCGGAGTTCTTCGGGTATTTATCAAACATGGCCCATGTGGCTCCACCTCATTCGTACCATCCCAAAGTTCCTACATCCACGAGGAGGTTCATCCACTATTCAATCCAACGATGGGATTTGATCTTCATTTGACACATAAGCTACAAGGGAGTTCAACATTCGACGCTTTGACATTCAACATCCTTTTTCTCTTCTACACACATGTCCTCTGGAGTCCTGAATTCCCGAACTCTCGAGGCACTACCACATAGATCCAGCCTTCACCCCTTTTGGGAGCATACGTTCTAACATCCCAAGTTTCCCAGAGCTCCAAACTACTGAAGTTTTGAAGGAAACCAAAATATCTTCACATGACTCCTTCAGTGGGTAACACGTGTCAAGTGTTAATGGGACTATAGGTTCTGTGAAACATACAAATCCAGGTGACACGTGGCACATCATTCGTGGTTCCATGTAATCCCTGGATCTATGACCTTCGTTACTTCATAAATTTGAAGCTCATAGGTTTCCTCGCCTTGAACCATGCTTCCTTCTTGGAATTTCGAACTCCGAGCACGCGAAGAAACTTGATCAACAATACACGTGAACTCTACAATGGGCGATCGAGATCTACTACGACCTTTGGGATTTCTCAATCCAAAGTGCAACAAACCTCAGATCTTTTGGAGTGTTGAACTCTAAACCACACTCGATCTGTCGCCACATGCACCTAACTCCAATGGCCAAAAGTTTCTCTGGCCTTCGGAGCTTTGCGAAACTTGCATGCTCTTGTGATTGTATTTCGATTCTGCAAGAGAACTGGGCTTCCAGATAACCGTTGATCTGAGGATCATGTGTCCCTCTACTACCAATGACCCAAATTAACTTCAGGCTCCAGGAATTTGGATAATTAGTCTCCTTTATGATGAACACGCAACATCTTTCAAACTCGTGAAGTCCAAAATACTCAAGGGCTTAACCCTCACGCTTCTTCTCCAAATCCAACGATTGTGAAAGAATTTGGTTCCTCCCAAATGGATCTCGTCCACTCATCCTCCAAATACAGGAATCCTCCCTTTCGAGACCTAAATCTCATTATCTTTCTTGAGCTTGAGACTTAGGAAAGTCTCTCGTGCATTCCTTGTGCTCGCTCACCATGAGAACCTTTCAATGCTTCACTAAGTGTTGGCCTTGCACACTGTGCACGGGTCTCTTCTTCATGATTTAATATTCATACGAGTATATGTGTATTCTTTGCACCAAGATTACATAAGAGAAACAATTTGAAAATTATAGAATATCAAAGGTTCATTTGTTCAACTATAAAATGCACACACATGCATATAACTTTGAAAGTAGATAACATAAAATTACCCAATTAACTCAGAGATAAGTAAACTTAGACACTCAAAACATGCATTTCAATCTAAGTACATAGGGTAAACGAAGCACTTATCTATTACAGTTGATAAACAACCAACTGACTGTGGGAGTTAACCTCTCCATCCAACCATAGGCTTAGAGGCATTCATTCTTAGCGCTCTAGCCACCCCCATGCCAAACCATGATATCACTAGGGAAATTTTGTAGTTTTGTGGAGATTCTTTCTCTTTCACAGCCTCTGTCGAGTTTATTAGATGCTCCCTCAACATCAAGCTCGCGACCTTTTTCTCAGGAATTATTTTCTGCAATTGTTCAGAGATCCTTTCTCTTGTTCTCTTTAGTAACCATATCAACTTAATCTTCATGTTCTTCTTCTCAGTTGGAGAGCCTCACACATTCTTCCTCTTTTATTCTGCATATCAGGGTCACGCCGTCCCTCCCCTGGTGTCTCTCCTTCTTGTTTGTTTGCACGTGTATTATTATCATGTCTTTCTCCTCTTTAGGAAGGTTATGGACCTATCATGTTCCTTCTGTTAGAAGGAAAATCGGGTCAGTCTAAGCCTACAGTAAAAACTTCCCTCTTTGGTACTTCGGGCTGATAGTGTTCTATCTCCCCAGCCAGACCCTCCATGCTTCCATTCATTGGGGTGGTTGATGGTTCAACTACCAGTCCTTTTATTATTAACTGATTTCTCCTTGGGATCAATATGAGGCTTATTATTTCAGCAAGGAGAAATTTGGGTCATTTTGACATAATGAACCCTCTCCACAGTTTCCCCATTCTTTTCCTCTAGTGATATCATGGCCAATACTTCAAGGCTTCACCCCAAAGTCAGTCGTTGGAAATCTACACAATAATAAATTTACATTGTTCTTATTCCATAGCATGGTGGTCATAATTAATGATTAATTACAAGTTGGGGGAAACAAGGGTGTTACAATCCCCTCCCCCTTAAAAAGGAATATCGTCCTCGACGTTCTTTCTCAGTAACACCTGTCATGTCTTTGTCATTCAATTGTTTCAGAAATATTGATTTTGTTTTTTGGTCAGGTCCTTTCTAGACTCTTGGCCTTCGTCACCTGCCTTCAATAATCCTTGACAACAAGCATATCAATCACAATTTCACGTGGACACATTTCATTGTTGTGCAAAATTCAAGAGGAAACATTTCAAAAATCTAGCACAATACTTATCTATGCAATTTGTGGATTCGCATCCACATGGTTGTCTTGTTATCTTGGCTCACTGCTTTTCCTGGATGTACCCATTGTGTTCATGATCGCAATCGATAGTTTATAAGAATTATGAAAGTCTCCTCTTCCTTGCGGTCACTCACCCTCTAGGCCCAGGCTCATGCATCCCCTTCTCTGCTATATAGTTCCTCGGGCAATCCATCTTTCCTTGCTAAGGCTTTCTCACTCAAGAAGAATTTCAAATACCTCATTGAGCCTTACAGTCGAGGTGTCCCTCAGAATTTCTCTGCCGAGGCATCCCTCCGACTTTTGTTGCCACAAAACAACATATTCTAGGTGATCATGGATTACCACAGGGTTCCCCTGTCCCAATCAATATCCTTTTCATACTTTCCATCTTGACAACCTTCATATGTCCTCCCTAGACATATATTTTTTGTCTCACCTGTATCACAGGTATACATAAATTATGAGATATTATCATCAATTTCAAATTCATATTTTTCTTTCAAATCTGTCACCCACAGATTTCCAAATTCCACAATTTTTTTTTTGGATATGTTCCACACAGGAACCAGATTCACAAGTATGAGATTTTTCTTCCCATATCAATATGGCTCAGCTAGAAATTGGTCTTCCTTATGGCTTACAACACTGCCATATCCAAGACCCTTTCTTCCTGCAACTTCAACATTCCCCAGCCAAACAAATTGTTAGTTTTCATGCACACTATATTATTATTGCACACTTGTAGTGGCTCACAAACAATTCCAGAACTGTGCATACTAACAATTAAATTCATTTTCTCAAGAAGGAAATACCATTCCTCACAATTTGGCTCAACAAACAATTGGTCTTTCTTATGGTCTTATATCACTTCCATATCCAAGACCCTTTTCTTCCTCCAACTTCAACATTCCTCAGCCAAACAAATTGTTAGTTTTCATGCACTTTATATTTTCAAAACTATGCATACTAACAGTCCAAGTTATTTTCATCTATTCAAGGATACAAAGCAAAAGGAAATATCAGTATTTATGTATGCATCTTTTCAACATACTAAATTTTCCAAATGCAATTCAAATATCAAATGTCTTTAATCAATGTGCCAATATTCATGGCCACATTCACACCCAATGCACCCTTGCATTGATTTCAAGTTTGCCACACTTTATGACAAGAAATTTGCAATGGTGTGTTGGAGCTTAACCAACATCTTCACCATAAGGATTATTCATTCTCGTTCATTATTGCAGCAGGACTTCATTTCCTACTACAGACTGATCATGATCCCAAATTAGTAAACCTGAAATTAAAAGTTGCTCTTGAATGCACCCAAGCATTCTTCCTTCATTAGTAACTAGGCTGCCAACACTCATGGCCACCCAAATTTTTTTTTCTTTAACACCTATACAATGTAATTAAAATATTGGAAGGTCCTCCTTCCTCAATGGAAAATCCATTGTCTGCCCTTTATGCAAACATGCATTTCCTTGAAGCAATTCCATTCAATGGGCTAACTATGAGCACCTTTATTCCCAATCTCCCTAGATTGGTCATTGTAACCATGGTACTATTTACTCATTCATTTTCTTGCAAGGATTATAACTCATCCTTTAATGGCATAAAATTCCTCTCTCTATTGCTCAGATTCTTCTTTCCTGAATCTTACTCCGATGGGGTAGCAATAGCGTACAACAACCATTCACAATTATTTTCATAACTTTAAGATATTGAAATCTTTTCAGAAGGAATTCTTACCAAATTCCTTCATTCCTTATGCCTTATAGGTATGGAAATTTTTATACCTGCTCTGGCTGCTAGCACCCTCTTTGATATTACCTCATCAATGGTGCTTTATGGGGACTTTTAAAGTTCCTTCAACAATGTTTTAACAACAACCTTCTCATAGTCATCCTTTGCTTGAGGTTGTCCATCATTGGCAACTGTCTTTCTCAACAGATCCAATTCCTTTCTACACGTGTCATACATCATAAATATATTAATTGTTATGTAAAATAAAAATGAATGTATCATAGCATTCTAGTCAATAAAACATTTTCAGATAGGCACTTCATCCCATTATCCTTAATGTTTTCATGAGTGCAACACAAACAATTATCAATTGTTTCTACAGTCATACAACTACCATCACTATGGTGTCAAAACATTTACTTCTATCAGCACACCAGTTTCTCATTCTAGAGAAAATATAATATACAACAAGAAATGAGTTAAGGGCTCTTCCCCCTTTCCAACTCCTTCTACATAGTCTAGGACTTTCATTCCATCCGATTTACTCCAAGGCCTTACTAGCTTTAGTTAACACGACTCATCCAAGCCTATTCATTTAATCATACTCAAGGGTTTGTTTTCCTTTTACCAGTTGTACTGGTTTCCACAATTGTTCCTTTAAGACCTAAAACTCTGTAAGCAATTCAGAGTTTTTAAAGTAAGAAAAGTATTCCCCTTTTTCCCCTTCTTTGCTTTTCCAATTTACTCTCTGTTGGTATATTCCTGCTCTTTTCCTTGAGCAGCCTTGGTTAGGCTTCACCCTAACCTTTTGGATACATCAACATGCTTTAATAGAAAAAACATTGTTCATAATGAATCATGAACCTGTGCATTCTACACATTACCATTCAGTTATGCCTCCTTGGTTATGCCTCCAGATTATTTATCCACACATATTTAGGTATATGCACATGCATCTTGGTTATGCCTCTAGATTATTAATCCACACATATTCCTTGTTTTGTTAACTTACATCTATGATGCACTTAACCACATGCATAATCATAAGCCTATGTGTATCTACCATAGGTATATTTTGCAGCTCACATACATATTTTCATTTAAATCATTTAACTCTTGATTGTTCACAATTGTTCTCATGCAGTCCTCAAAGGCATAATCATGTTGCCTTTTATCATGACAACAAAGCATCCTTGGTCATTTACTCTTTCATAATATATGTGCATCACTTGCACATTTAATATCATTTATTCATATATATTTGGCCTTAATATCAGTATTAATATCAAGTAACCTCACATCACATCAAATTCATGCACTCAAGCATATACAAACATAGCTAAACATTCATCATGAAAGCTCATTGCTTGTACCCCTTTCCATGTCCTTCATGGACATATCAAACTTCTAGATCCTTCTCCCAAGGATATTACTACCATTCTCATGACAAATTCCATAGATATACTCAACATTGAGCTTCCCTCTCAGTTGAGAACTTGTAGTGATTCTCATGATATCCACCTTGCAGTTTAACAGACATAGTCATAAATATGCTTCCCTTTCTATACGATAACTGCTAGCATTAAAAGACTCTTTCCTCAAATTCCATAAAAATAGTTCCCAACTCATAAATACAGTTTGGGTAATTATAACCATGCCCAAGGTAACAAAACAACCAATCTAGCTTCCAACTGGTCTTGGTCAGCAGACCTTTCGATCAAGGAAATCCTTTTTTAGATTCCCCTCACTACAATTTAAGTATACCAAACCATATGTGTATGGCTACCATCCACCACTGGATGTCAATATGACACATTGGGAATATATAAGTGCCCCAACACTTCCTTTACCACATTTAGGATCGACATTTAATTAACCAATTTACCTCAATCATAATAAATTTTAATGTCTAATAACATTTGGATTATTTCCTTAAATCCCAAATACCATTTCGAAGTATGGTACTTACTAAGTATTTTAATACATAACTCCAGAGTATCTTTAGATCATAATAAGTCTTGGGAAAAGGATCCATCTCTTTCCTTTTTAAATTTTTGTAGAGGTTCTAGTTGTTTCTGTCTACTCTCATTAAAACAAAAGATAGGATGCAAATGTAGATCAACCTTAACCATTACACCTATAACTCTTTCTTCTGTTCAACAACATCCAGGGACAGAGCTCACTCTCCTCCTCCCACAGGAATTATGGAAAATTAGTTTCCTATCCAACAAGAAAGGGAGGATGATGTGATTTCTCACTCAATCACTCCATATTTCTACAACTCCATTTATTAGCTTGAATATAAAAACACTTCCAAACAATTCCTGTACCAATAAACAAAATTTGTTTCCCAGATCCCTTTGAAACTCGATAGTTGCACATGCTCTCCCTTTTTAGAGAATGGTCACCAAACTCATTCCTCTTGCATAAACACATCCTTAAGTTAATAGGGATACACACTCCCCTAGCACAACCATGAGCTTTTGAACTTGCACTTGTCACTTCACTTCTACCTTCATGAAGATTGTTCTCAATCTATAGGGTTCCTTTTTACTGGCTTACTGGGTTTCTCCAAAAACTATTTTCATTCATTATAGGTAAAGTAAATTTACCATACCACTTCCATCAATCCTATGATTGTGAGGGATCATACACATATACAAGGTTTAATCTGTCATTAAAGAAGTAATTATTACTGCTACGGATCCTTTCAATCCATTCACATCCAAGTCTTACTATTAGAGCCCATCAACATAATCCCACTTCTGTAGGATTGGCTATCATTTCCCAAAATAAATGATAGGATTTATTTTCCACAAACTAGCATGAGTCAATCTCATTGGGTAAAATCCCAACTTAATTTTAATCTACATCCTTCTCTTCAATTAACTTATGCAGATAATTTGTGTACGACAGTGATACTCTCAGCAGGATCAGTTTAGCTTTGGTAAACTAGTCTTATGACTTTTCTCCAGCCCATCCATGCCCATGTCTGAATCATGCTCTTCTATATAGAGTAGGGTAGGGTTCCCTTTCCCTTAAATTTTTCTAAGAAAGAAAAATCACATGACTCTTTCATGAGCCCAAGCAGGCCAAGTGTTGTTTCCATGCTCTGATACCACTTTGTAACACACCCACCCCCTTAAGTTCCTTTTTAAGGAATGGAGAATCTAAATTTCACTTTCCTTAAACATATTGAATTCTTATGTCTAAGGTAAGCATCCTCTTCTACTCACCCGTAGAATTCTAACGACTGCTACCCAGCTCAAATCCGAGCTATAGGTTGCAATTTATGGACTCCCAAAGTTCTTTAGGCAATTATCATACATGGGCCACCTGGCGTCCAAGTGGATCCACCTCATTTGTACCATCACCAAGTTCCTACATCCACGAGGAGGTTTGTCCACCATTCAATCCAACGACAAGATTTTATCTTCATTTGACACATAAGTTGTAGTGGAATTCGACATTCGACACTTCGGCGTTGAACGTCCCCTTTCTCTTTTGCACACATGTCCTCCAGAGTCCTAAATTACCGAACTCCCAAGGAGATACCATGTAGCTCTGACCTTCGCCCCTTTTGGGAGAACATGTTCTAACATCCCAAGCTTCCCATAGTTCCAAACTCTCGAAGTTCCGAACTGTCGAAGCTCCGAAGGAACCCATAATCTCTCCACGTGGCACCTTCATTGGGTGACATGTGTCACGTTTTAAAGGGCCTATAGGGTCTTTGAAATGTACGAATCCAGGTGAAACGTGGAACATCGTTCGTGGGTCCATGTAATCCCTGGATCTATGGCCTCCATTTAATCATAACTTTGGTTTTCATAGGTTTCCTCGCCTTGAACCACACTTCCTTCCAAAGTTCTAAACTCCAAACATGCAAAGAACTCTAATCAACAGTCCATGTGCACTCTACGATGGGCGGTCGAGATATACTCCGACCTTCGGGAGTTCTCGACCTAAAGCACAACACACCTCATATATTCTAGAGTCCTGAAATCTGAACCACACTCGATCTATCTCCACGTTCACCTAACACCAAGGGTAGGGATTTTCTCCATCCTTCAGAGCTTCACGAAACTTTCACACTCTTGTGATTGTATTTTTATTCTGCCGAAGAACCAGGCTTCTGGATAATCGTTGATCTAAGGACCACGTGTCCCTCTA
This sequence comes from Picea mariana, assembly GCA_032191745.1. Taxonomy (NCBI): domain Eukaryota; kingdom Viridiplantae; phylum Streptophyta; class Pinopsida; order Pinales; family Pinaceae; genus Picea; species Picea mariana. The sequence continues at coordinate 201,223 of JASDQU010100127.1, forward strand.
CTACCAACGACCCAGATTAACTTCAGGCTCTAGGACTTTGAAGAATTAGTCTCCTTTAAAACAAACACACAACATCCACCGAACTCACGAAGTCTGAAAGACTCAAGGGGTTAACCCTCGCACTTCTTCTCCAAACCCAATGGTCGTGGAAGACTTTGGTTCCTCCTGAAAGGATCTCATCCACTCATCCTCCAAATATAGAAATCCTCCCTTTTGGGACCTAAAGCTTGCTATCTTTCCTAAGATTGAGACTTAGTAAAGTCTCTCGTGCATTCCTTGCGCTATCTCATTGTGAGAACCTTTCAATTCTTCACTAAGTGTTGGCCCTACACACTGTGCATGTTTCTCTACTTCAAGCTTTTATACTCAGACATGTATATGTGTATTCCTTGCACCAAGATTACAGAAGAGAAACAATTTGAAACTTATAGAATATCAAAGGTTCATTTGTTCAACTATAAAATGCACGCACAAGAATATAATTCCGAAAGTAGATAACATAACATTAACCAATTAAGTCATAGATAACTAAACTCAAACATTCAAACATGCATTTCAATCTAAGTGCACAGGGTAAATGAAACACTTATCTATTACAGTTGATATCCGACCAAATGACTGTGGGTGTTAGCCTCTCCACCCAACAGTAGGCTCAGAGGCATTCATTCTTAGTGCTCTGGCCACCCCCATGCCAAACCATGATATCACAAGGGAAATTGTGCAGCTTGTCAGAGATTCTTTCTCTGTCACGACCTCTGTGAGGTTTATCATATGCTCCCTCAGCATCAAGCTCGTGACTTTTTTCTCATGTCTTGTTTTCTGCAAATTATCAAAGATCCTTTCTCTTGTTCTCTTCAGTAACCATATCATCTTAATATTCTTATTATTCTTCTTATTTGGAGAGCCTCACATGTTATTCCTCTTTTATTCTGCATATCTGGGTCATGCATTCCCTCTCCAGATGTGTTTCCTTCTTGTTTGTCTTTGCATGTATTCTTCGCATGCCTTTCTCCTCCTTAGGAAGGTTCTAGACCTATCACGTTCCTTCTATCAGAAGGAAACTCGGGTCAGTCTGGGCCTGCAGTAAAAACTACCCTCTCTGGTACTTCAGGATGACAATGTTTTGTCTTCCCAAGCAAACCCTCCATGATTCCATTCATTGGGGTGGTTTATGGTTCAATAACCAGTCCTTTTCTTATTAACTGATTTCTCCTTGGGATTGGGATGAGGCTTATTATTTCATCAAGGAGAAATTTGGGTCATTTTGACATAATGAACCCTCTCCACAGTTTCCCCACTCTTTTTATCTAGTGATATCATGGCCATTGCTTCAAGGCTTCACCCCACAGTCAGTGATTAGAAATATACACAATAATACATTTACATTGTTCCCATGCCATAGCATGGTGGTCATGATTAATGATTAATTACAAGATGGGGGAAACATGGGTGTTACATTGATGAGTTTATCTTGTGATGAGAGATGATGGATCTATTGTTTTGTTATGGATGTATTTTCATCGGGTGTGATGCCTAGGAGGACCTATGATAGGTCATTGATTTTTTCGGGGGGTTTCCAATAAGAGGTGGGTTGATATATATGACTATTCATTGATATGGTTTTTTATTTTTAGCGAGTGAGATACTCCGGATGACTTGCGATAGGTGGTTGATTTTTTCTTATGGATGTCAATGTATTTGTTTTCCCTTATGATAGGTGGAGGATCTTCTTCATATTGCATATTTTTTAGGATGGATATGGCTTTTGTCTCTTGCTTTTCCTCTAACAGTATGTCTATTTTTGGATGGTATGTGGACAATAGGAAAGAGGGAGGCATGAATGTGGAGCTTGGTGATGATGCCACTTATCATATGAGAGGAGCTGGATCCATTTCCTTTCAAGTTCCTTCATTTGATGTTCTTAAGTTGGATTATGTTTGTTTTGTTCTTGGGTTGAATAAGAATCATCTTTTAGTGACTTAGATGACATATATACAATGGACAGTGAGGGACGACAATGCACCATCAATGATTGTAGTCTATATGTAGTGTACTTAACCCTAAAACGTTAGATAAATGACATAAAATGTAGTGCAAAACCCAAGAACACAAGAGAAAAAATAGATAAAAATAGAGAGCTATGTTCACTTTCCTCTTCAAGGGGGAAATCTCCAAAAGAAATGCTCCAAATACAATAATAATTCTTGAAAAAACAATACATAACTTTCTACTCAATATATAACTATCCATAGAAAAAATTAACTATATATGGGTCCCTTATAATGAGGGGTGACCAACTAATTTGGGGATTATTACTAAAAAGGATCCTTTATTACAATGAGTGACTATTAACTAACTATTGAAAGGGCCTTATTCAAGGAAGGTGACCTCGTATATTTTTGAAGGGGGTTAGGGTAGGACCCTAACATGCCCTCCCCTTTCAAAAATAGTGTTATCCTCAAGGATGAAGGAGAGGAAATTGTTGTAGAATCATTGTCGATTCCCATGTGGCATATTTTGGTTTCATATCTTTCCACTAGATCAATATTTCCTTGATTATGAACCGATTCACCTAAAAATCTCTAGTATCCAATACTACTTCTAGTTGGATTTAAATGGAACCTTTTGTTGATTTTCCTGGTAGTTGCGGGAGGTATTCACCTCGGGGATAACATTTCTTATAGATGAATTTTCCAAGACGTTAAAAGAAAACCATTGGAAGTCAAAGAAGATCCCATAAGAGAAGTCGACATCACAGAAAATAATAATTTTTTTTTATAATGCTCCAGAAGTAAAGTCAGCTCTAGAAGAAAAAGACAAACAAAAAATATTTTTTTCCAGAAATTCATATTGGCCCTGCCAGAAAAGTCATTGGAAATATTAGTATAAATAAGAGTGACACCTTCCTCATTTGGCACACTCTCTCATGGAGATATAGTGCAAGTTTGGTGGAGAGTTGTAGTTGTAGTTGCAGCTGTAAAAGGAAGGAAGTAGGGTGCATCTTGGTTAGGTTTTCCTCATACCTCTCGCCAGGGTGTGTCTTTTCTGATGCGCATTATGAAGGGAAAACACTCTAGAGCTTTGGCTAGAGTGAGATGCAAATGCATTGTTGGTTATCTCTTGGTGGTGCGCTAGTGGAGGATAGAAAATATAGCACTCTAGTTAGGGTGTGATGCATCTATGTTGTTGGGTTATCTTCTCTATGGTTTTCTCTAGTGGATAGAGCTTGTTCTTGGTTATTTTTTCTTGGAAAGGATATTCTCTATAAGAAGGTTGTTGGGTTTTATCCCCTTGTGTAGAAGGGTTTCCCAGAATGTATATGTTATGCTCAAGGGTGGCATGAGTAGGTGCCTATGGTTGGGTGGCTATGGTGCAACATCACTTATGGAGAAATGAGTAAAATAAGTTTAAATTTATTAACGTAAATAAAATGTTAACGTAATTAACGAAAATTAAACATGGTATGAGATTTTGGTTTCCTTCAAAACATTCTAATCACTGGAAGCAATATCGTCAAATTTACCTTGTTGTTGTAGTTTTGCATTGTACCTTTCTACTGCACAGTTTTATTTTGTCAAGATAGTTGGAGCACCTTGAAGTTTTAGAGTTTGTCGTTACTTACTGTTATTGTTGGATGGTGCTACAATTTCTGAGATATGTACTTGTATATGTTAAATTGTATCATTATATGGAGGGTTTTTTGTAGGAGAAGGGACTTTTGTCCAAGCAGTGAATCATAGATCCAGAGGGATCTCAGATCCGATGCATTCAGAGGAACAACACACCCTCAAGATTTGATTGTTTTGATATGCCTCTAGATGTTATGGCACCATTATGATATTATACTAACCACTTAATACTATAGATGCATTTGTTTATCTCCCCTCTAGGAGATATTCTTGTTTTGTTGTATGTTCTAGGAAGGTTATATTGTTAAATTCCATGGAGGTTTCCATGGAAATATTGTTCTTGTTTTCTTTTTTCGGGAAGTTTACCTTAGAGGCATGTCACTAGTGATAGCTCTGAGAGGGAGCTATAGTGACGGTTGTAGAAGGAAAATTATTAGCTTGTATCTAGTTTGAGACATTAAGGAATCTGACCACACAAGGAGTTTGTATAGATTGACAGTTTGACTAGTTCCCGGTGCATGATTCTATTTGTTTGAGTGAGTCATTGCGTAGGATACTTTCTCATTTTAATTATAGAGATCTTCCCACTCTAAGGAATATGGTGATGAGTCTTCCAAAGCTTTGTATTTAGAATGATGGAATTTTGCAGAGGTTGTACTCTTGGCACCATGTCCAAGGGATATTTTTTGAGCAGTGAGGCTCCAACACATATCCACAGATGAGAAGAAAAGTGACATTTTCACCAAGCCTCTATTAGGGAAATTCTTTGAAGGAATGCAAATTTTTCCCTCAGGGAGTGTTGATTATTGTAGCATCAGGAAGACATTCCAAGTTCGATCAGATGGACTTGATCATATGGGAATGGCCTCAATGTAATCTTCGATGGACTGAAGATTCAAGTTGTCGCTAGATCTCCAGGAGGAAAGTATCGGGAAAACATTCTAAGATTGGTCAGACGGACTTGACCATGTGGGAATGATCCCAGGGTAGTATTTGATTGACTGAAGKCTTGTGACCCTGGTATAGTCTTTGATGGACTAAAGAATTGAGGCCCGATGTAGTCTTCAATGGAATGAAGCTACGTAGTTCTTGATGGACTCATGACTCCTCCAGTGTGTGTGACTTGCATCGAGGGTCATTATTTTAGAGAACACTCACTTACAAGTGTATACTTGTAGAGGTGAGTGACCCCGATAAGCATTGGACCAACCCTTCTCCCAGTAATGGGCTACAAACTAGGAGAGATAGGGAACATCTACATCCAGAGTATATGTTCCCCGATGTAGTCTTCGACGAAATGAAGAATCAAGGTGCTTGAGGTGAAATTCCATGTTTACGATAAAATCGAGATAAATACATTCACATAGTAATCCTATGGGAATATGTACATTCCAAGACTGATCTTGATCATTCCAAGAATACTCATGATCATGTGGGAATATGGGCATTCTAGGATCAATCATGATCATTTGATCAAGTGGTGAATGTGGCTATGATGTCATCTTGATTCTTGTCACAGGACAATAATGACCCGAGATGCTAGACACAAGGTTGTGGAGATGGATCATCAATATAGATAATGACGCTCATGGAGAAACTTTTCTATGACAAAGGAATACCAAGAACAGTACAATATATGCTTGGTGAATGCCTTCCTTGTTGAGAGGGAGTATTGATGGTTGCAACTTTGTGAGACATTCTTTTGTGACTATACTCCTCGATGGATTCAGTTGATTATGACACTTATTGATGGACTGGTAAGTTGTACTAGGTTGGTTCCCAATGTCCCTTGGGAGTAGACCATGTGGACACGTCCCTTGGGAGTAGACCAAGTGGACATGTCATGGGCAAGTAGTTCCTTGATGATGCACTACGAGTGAGTAGGTCTTAGTGCCACACTACAGGCGAGTAGGTCCTAGTTCCACACCATGGGTGAGTAGGTCCTAGTGCCACACCATGGGTGCTAGGTCCTAGTGCCACACTACAGGTGAGTAATCCCTAGTGCCACACCACGGGAGAGTAGGTCCTAGTGTATTCTAGTGGTAATGAGGCCCTAGAAAAGGTCCACATTGAGTGTAGCCATGTGCGATGTGATGGTTCTACTAGTAGCATGGTATGCATGACCATGGCATAGTCATAGGACCATGATATAGCCTGTGAGGCTATGAGGACCAGAGGAAAAACATCATGGAGAATACCTCCCTGGATAAGAGGGAGTGTTGATGTTTCTGGTAGCTGAGGGAGGTATTCACCTCTAGGATAACCTTTCTTATAGATGAAGTTTTCAAGACATTAAAGGAAAAACATTGGAATTCAAAGAAGATCCCATAAGAGAAGTCAACCTCACAGAAAATAATAAAGAAGAATTATAATGCTCCAGAATTAAAGTCAGCTCCAGAAGAAAAAGATAAACATAAAATATTTTTTCCAGAAATTCAATTTATCCCTGCCAGAAAAGTCATTGGACATATTAGTATAAATAAGAGTGACGCCTTCCTCATTTGGCACACTCTCTCATGGAGATATAGCACAAGTTTGGTGAAGAGTTGCAACTACAAAAGGAAGGAAGTAGGACACATATTGGTTAGGGTTTCCTCATACCTCTGGCTAGGGTTTGTCTTTTGTCATGCGCATGGTGAAGGTCATCCACTCTTGCATTCTATATAGAGTGAGCTACAACTACATTGTTGGTTATCTCTTGTTGGTGCGCTAGTGGAGGATAGACATCCTAGCGCTCTGGATAGGGTGTGTTGCATATATGTTGTTGGGTTATCGTCTTTGTGCTTTTCTCTAGTGGATAGAGCTCATTCTTGGTTATTTTGTCTTGGGAAGGATATTCTCTATAAGAAGGTTGTTGGGTTTTCTCCCCTTGTGTAGAAGGGTTTCCCAGGATGTATATGTTATGCTGGGGGGTAGCGATGGTGCAACATCACCTATGGAAAAATGAGCAAAAGAAGTTTAAATTGTTATGGTAAATCTAATGTTAACGTAATTAACGAAAATTCAACACCTTCTTCCTCAAGTTATGGTAGGTTGGTCTACACTTTGTAATTTGATCCCACAAATTTATTCAAACAAGACACATGAAAGACTGGATGAATCTTGGAGTGGGTTTGGAGATCCAACTTGTAGGCAACCTGACCAATGCGTTTTATGATCTGATAGGGACCATAGAACTTGGGAGCGAGATTATGGGGAACTTTATATTTGAGTGATGTTTATTTATAAAGTTGTAGGTGAAGAAACACTTGATCCCATTCATTAAAAGAATGTCCATATCTATGGAAATCATCTTGTTCTTTCATTCAATTTTGCATGATAAACTAGTTTTCCTTGAGGACATGGATAATGGATTCTCGAGTGTGAAGCGTTGTGTTTACTTCATTAACCTTGGAGGTTCCTGATACATAGGATGTCATTGATAGGGGGTTTTAGCCACAAACAACTTCATATGGTGTCATTTTGGTAGTTCCATGATAAGTGGTGTTGTACCTCCATTTGGCAAGGGGAAGCCATCGTGCCCATTGGTACCTCTTTTCAAAATAAAAACATCTCAAATAAATTTCTAGTCACTTGTTGACCACTTCCATTAGACCATCAATTTGAGGATTATATGCATTGTTCATATTCAACTGTGTACCTTGGAGTTTGAATAGTTCTTTCCAAAATTTGTTAATGAATGTGGGGTCCTAAAACGAGACAATGGAAGTTGGCATACCATGTAGCTTAAATATATTATCCATGAAGGCCTGGACCACTGAGGAAGGGGTGAAAGGATGAGCTAGGGCACAAAAATGACCATATTTTGAAATAAATTCAACCACCACCATGATGAATGATTTGTTTCCTTCTTTTGGGAGTCCCATGATAAAATCCATTGAAATGTTTGTTCAAATCTGTGTTGTGATTGGTAACGATTGCAATGCCCTTGGTATATTCATTGTCTCTCCCTTATTTCTTTGTTAAGCATCACATGATGATACAAAGACTTGGATATCTATTTTCATGCCATCTTAGAAGAATGAATGCTTAGTTATTTCATAGGTTTTATGAAATCCAGAGTGACTGACTATCGATGTTAAGATTTGTTGTTTTAGGGTTGAATATTTTTCCAGGAAAATGTGCCCTTTATACCACAATGCATCTTGTTTCCATGTATAACTAAATTTAGGTGGGTTTGGTTCTAATGGAGGTCATTGGACGAGTTTCCTTAAAGTATCATTTTCTATCCATTCCTTCCGGGCCTCGTCGATCCATCCTGGACTTGGTGATGATAATGAAAAGAGTGACCCGTCCTCCTCGAAAATTCTAGATAAAGCATCAAACACAATATTTTATTTACCATTCTTATATATGATCTTATAATAATACCCCAAAATCTTGGTGAGCCATTTATGTTTCTCTAGTGAAGACAACCATTGTTCAAGAAAGTACTTCAAACTATGATGGTCAATATTGATATGGAAATTCCTCCCTATGAGATATGGGTTCCAAGTCCCCATTGTATGAAGGATAGCCATAATTTCCTTCTCATATGGGGGTTTTTCCGAATTGTGGTCACACAATTATTTATTGTTGAATGCCAAGGAGTGTCCTTCTTGAATTAATACTACTCGGAGACCTCTCCCTAAATAACAACATTCCAAGACAAAAGTCTTATTAAAGTTAGGTACTGCTAATATTGGAGTAGTGCACATGGCATCCTTTAAAGTAGTGAACGCATGTGCTTCTACCTCACTCCAAATAAAGGCATTCTTTTTAAGAAGTGAATTTAGGGGAGATGCAATTTTTCCACAAATTTATTGTAGTAGTGTGTAAATTATAAGAATCCCCTCAATCTCTTCAATGTTTTGGGATGAGGCCAATCTTACATAATAACCACTTTCTTGGGATCAAATTGTACTCCCTCCCAACTTACAATGTGACCCAAACATTGAACCTTAGGATCCCCAAAAAACACATTTGGAACATTTCACAAATAATTGGTTGCCTCTCAAGCGTTGCAATGACTTACCAACATGCTCTATGTGTGATTCCCATGATTTACTACAAATCAAGATATCATCAAAGAATACTAGAAAAAAATTGCGTAGGAAGGGTTTTAAAATCTCATTCATGAGACTTTGGACAGTGGATGGATGATTACAAATTCCGAAAGACATCATTAGAAAATCATAATGACCTTTGTGTGTTCTAAACGCTATTTTTGGGATGTCTTCCTATTTGATCCAGATTTGGTGGTATCGTGAACGTAGATCAAGTTTAGTGAAAAACGTTTCTCCATGAAGTTCATCAAGGAGATCATAAATAATGAGAATGGGATTTTTTTCCTTGGTTGTCAACTTATTAAGAGCCTGAAAATCAAGACACATGTGCCAAGTGTTAGAATATAATGGATGTGCTCATTTTACCATCGACAATATCACTATTGTCACCCAACCATAGGCCGAAGCCACCCTCCAAGTACCTTAACCTTGACAGAGAATCACTCTGGAAGCAAACCCTAGGCTAGATAGTGAAACAAAGGGTAGTGCACCTTTCCCCAAGGATAGCGCACCAAACAAGAGCTGATCAGATAGTCCAAACCATAACCAAGAGATATTCCAAGCCAAAACACAATATGCTAGCTGTAGCAGCTGCAATGACAACTCTCCTCCAAACTTGCGCACAAACTGGGAAACTGCAGTGTGCACAAGTGTTGCACTGCAATTTTGAGAATGCCTGCCAGAATGAAGACTGGCCTCCTTTATTTATACTAATTCTGGCTAATTGCCTGGGCCGACTTCTCATTCTAGGTGTCTATTTACTTAGTATATAAATTTCTTCTGGACGACTTATTCTCTTATAGGCTAATAACCTAATACCAATTATCCTCTTGAGTCAACTTGTCTTCTAGGGTTATTATCCAACTCATTAGGGTTTCTTCTTGCTTCCCAGAATATTCTATTCTCATCAGATTTACACGTGGAGGTAAATACCTCCCGCAACTACCATAATATTAACACTCCCTCCTAGACAGGGAGGTATTACAGGTAATGGTCTTGAGCACAAACATACCATTCACCCGGTAGCATCAACATAGTTGTATAGACTATCTCATGACTAGATCATGAGCACCATCATCACCATCAGTGTCATCAGTTGCAACATCTCTCAAAAACATACTCGATCTGATTAATTTAGACATGACATTGGATAAGTCACTCACACCACAGAGTGACACAAGAGCCATTCTTCTAATCTGGACATATGTCCTAGAAAAATAAATGTCCAGAACCATTTTCCATCTGGGAAATCTCTGTCCATTGATCATCCATCTAGCTGATAATAATTTTCAACATTGTTGATAGTCTTCAAGGCAATCAGAACAATATCATTCAATAGAACACAACTGTGACTATCCATAGTAGTACACAACTACAATCCAGTGGTACACTACCACACCAAGTAGCACACAGGTACTTGATCAGTGACGTATAGTCACAATAGTGGAACACATCCACCACAATAGTATACATCTATTGTCTAGAGACATACAATCTTCATAACAATCATCTGATATCAACCTGCACAGAAACAATGTTATGATATAAACTGAATCATCTGGGCCATTCTTCCACTCACATATGTGAGATCTTGGAAGAGCATTTGGCCTCAAAAGGTAAAACATCAATGATGAGCTATCTTGACTATTCTTCTCAAGCAAGGAATAATAATTATCCTAATGTATCAGCCTAGACCATTCCCCACCCTGGGCCATTCCTTCGACACTAGTCAAAGTGTAACCTGGAGAGAATGAGTCTGCCCTAAGGAATGTATGTCCCTGATTGTTGAACCTGGACCATTCCCCACCCTGGGCCATTCCTCCGGCACTAAAAAAAGTGCAACCTAGAGAGAATGAATATTCCCTAAGGAATGATTCTCTGAACCATTCCCTAAGGAAATGACTGTCCTGCACCAACCTCCAAAATGAACCATTCCCCATGTTAACCACAATGGGAAATCATTATACGGCGAGGCGGGCCAGTCTTCTTGAGTAACCCTCAAGAAGAGATACTACCCTAGACCATTCTCCATGTTAACCACAATGGGAAATCATTGTCTATGGTACATCAACAATCCATCGAACCATTTTCATTATGAAAATGACCATTCAATCTAGACCATTTTCCAAACTGGAAAATGCAAGTCCATCAGAAATCTCAAACCACTTTCCAAATCTGGAAAAGAACGACTCATCCTGGACCATTTTTTGAACTGAAAAATGATTTTCCATCAATCAATAACACATCATTGCTCCCTCCCAACCTGGGATTCATCTCTTATTTTTCAATAAGGAAGTCGTCTCCATGAGCTCCAGCTTGAGTTTGCAAACTCTTTCATCTTGGACATAAGCTTTACCAAAATGTCTTCTTATCTGCTCATCTGTGGAGATATATATTGGAGAACCACTTTCTCCTTTCTGGACTTCATCATGGAGAATGTAATGATTGATCTCAAATGTACTTCGGTCTGGAACACTGGTTTTCTATGAAGGCTTCATATAGCTCTGATCAATAAAGTATATCATTGTTGGATTCCTCTTTGGTTTTTGCTAGCTCACAACATCGTGGCAAGGGTCAAACTGGAACATATCCATGTGGCACTTCTTCTGTCATCATGATATCTTTGTCATGGATTGGAAATCCATCATCCTGATCTTCTGAGTAATCATTCTGATACAATATCTCTGTTATATAAAGTCTTCAACATGCTTCTGTTGTGCATTGGAGGTTCTCCACCAAGTTTTCTTCTTCCATCTGCATGCAAGGGTCTCTTTCTGGTATGCCTCAAAGCCTTGAGGTTTCTCTTCATATGATCTTTGTTCAATTGATCTGGATAACAGTCTTTGCATTCAACTAATGTAGAACTCCAACCCATGGATATTGCGAATGATATAATGACTCATGTAGAGGTATGTCTGGTTTAATGGAACGATTAATCATCATAGTCTTCTCCCTCTATCTGGGAGAACCTTTAGTTCTAGATCTCACAATGCTTCCATTCATAAGTCTTCCATACACTGTTATGCATCACAACTTCCAGTTCCTCTTCTTGATTGCTTTTAGTGAGTTCATATCAGGCTGGTAATCTTGTGATTCTTGATACAATGACTAGTTGTTTTGGCTCTTCTTTCTTTCTTGGAATCTTCATGTTCTTCCTCATGTTTCTCTTTAGCTCTTGGGTCCATGGAATTTCTTATAGATTCCATGCCCTAGAGATTCCACTTCTTTCTTTCATCATAGGATCACGAATGTGGATGGAAAACCATGGATACTTTAAGGCTTCTCTTCGAAGAAGACTTCTTCTAAGGTCGAATTGAACACATACTTCCTTTCATGGCTGTTTCCATGGATATATACTTCATCATCTTCAATGGATCATAGGATTAGCTCCCTCCTAATCCTTGCTTCATGTATGAGTGCATGTTTTTCTTTTGGAAATATATAATCAGCTCCCTCCATAATCCACATTTGCGTCTGCATCCTTATTGCCTTCTGAAAGGTGTCATAAGTCTTTCTCCAATTTCTTCTTTATTGTTGACTTCTTCCTCTCTTTTACTGCTTCTCTTTTACTTCAAGATTGATTATGATTTCGGCTTGTCCTGCAGCTGTTACTTATGTAATAACTTCCACATGAATTGCTTGATGTACTTCATCCTTTCAATTGTATTGTCTGACTTGTAGTCATAATGATAGCAATCCTTTTTGTTTCTTCCATAGGTATAGTTTCTCCTTGAACATATTATCTTCTAAGAAGTAGATATGCAAGATATGTACATAAAACATGGTATGTACAAGAACTATGAAAAGTATTGTTACCTTGTCTTAGAAGAAGAAGTTTGTTTTATCCTACTTGGTCTTCTTTGTAGGTTCATTTTCTTCGGAAACTAATGCTTCGTGTGTCCCCTTCCTTTTCTTTAGCTCGGCACAATGATTCTTGTAGTGACCATACTTTCGACAATTGAAGCATTGTATTTCTGACATGTCTTTCTCTTGATTTGGCTTCTTCCTTGAACCAAACTTCCTTTTATTCCTGAAATTCTTGAATCTTGTTGTAAAGGCTTGATCATCGTACTTCTTTTGGGGTTTCTCTTTTGTATTTATCCTTGATTCTTCTTGAGCACAACAAGTCCAAAGTTCTTCAAATGTAGGATACTCCTTCCTTGTGTTCATGCTTGCGGCAAATGCATCCCATGTCTTGGGAAGACCATTGAGTACTATATTTACCAGTTCCTTCTCTGAGATGATATATTCAATAGCTTGTAGTTGATCTCTTAACTAAGAGATCCTCACAAAGTATGATGTTATGCTGTCATCATCATCCATCTTCATGTCACGGAGCTCATTCTTCAGACTCATTACTTGTCCAATGTTTCTGACTAAGAAGAGGTTTGTTAGGGCATAGTACATCTTCTTTGATGAGTCAAGATGGGATATGTAGGGTATCAAGTGGTATTTTATAGAGTCCACTATGATACTCATGGAATTGATGTCACTATCTTTGAACTTCTCCATAACTGCAACGTTCTGCGGTTCCTTCTCTTTTCCTTCTTCAAACTCTGGTTCCATGATATTTCCTTTCATGATATCCAACACTTTATTATTGGCAAGGATGAGGTCAATCCTTGTCTTCCACGCTCTGAAGTTAGAAGCTCCATCTAACTTGTTTCTAACTTCATAGAGTAATTCATGGCTTATTTGACTTGGTCAACCCTAGATTTGACCAAAAACTCAAACTTGATGTCTTAGCTTGCTGAGAGTACCAAGAGGTGCACTAGGCTAGGGTGCACTAGTCTATCTAGAAACTAGGTCAATCCATTCACTTAAGGTGCCTCAATGAGAGGATTAGGGTTTCTGCAACTGCACCTACTAGTAACCCTAGCAACAATGCTTTGGTAACTACTCCTGCTAGAAATCTTAGCGGAAATTCTTCAACGAGCTTAGTATCCTTATGGCTATGCTCCCTTCTAGTGGTTATACTGAATGAAGGAGGTGTGGGCCCATAATTTGTTATAATATAACGGATGTGCTTGTTTTACCATTAACAATATCACTATTGTCACCCAACCATAGGCCAAAGCCACCCTCTGAGCACCTTAACCTTGACAGAGAATCACTCTGGAAGTAAACCCTAGGCTAGATAGCCAAGTAAAGGGTAGTGCACATTTCCCCAAGGATAACGCACCAAACAAGAGCTAATCAGATAGTCCAAACCATAACCAAGAGATAGTCCAAGCCAAAACGCAATCTGTTAGTTGTAGCAACTGCAACGACAGCTCTCCTCCAAACTTGCGCACAAACTGGACAACTGTAGTGCGCATAAGTGCTTCTCTGCAATTCTGAGAATGCCTGCCAGAATGAAGACTGGCTTCCTATATTTATACTAATTTTGGCTAACTGCCTGGGCCGACTTCTCATTCTAGGTGTCTATTTACTTAGTATATAATATTTCTTATGGCCAACTTCTTCTCTTGTAGGATAATAACCTATTACCAATTATCCTCTTGAGCCGACTTGTCTTCTAAGGTTATTAGCCAACTCATTAGGGTTTCTTCTTGCTTCCTGGAATATTCTATTATTATCAGGTTTACACGTGGAGGTAAATACCTCCCACGGCTACCATAATATTAACACCAAGTTCCTTATTTATTTAATACCATGATTACCAATGATGAGTAAAGGCTTGTACTAGAATGTATGACCCTCACCTTCAGCAACTTGTGAACACTATTGTCTATTTCAAATTTTTTTGCGAAAGGGTGGCGATAAGGACGTACATTTGGTGGTTGACTTCCTAGAATCAAGGGAATGTCATGGTCATGGTCTCCTCGAGAAGGGTTTATCCCTTTGGTGAATCAAAGTCCTAATGATGTTTTTCAAGGAATAGCTTCAATTTTAGGTGGATTTATTGTGTTGGGATATCCATAACATGTATGCCATTAAATTTTAAAAAAATTGTAGAATGGCCCTGATGCAGGAGCCTCTGAAAGTTAATATTGAAATTGACCCAAAGGGTAACAAAATTTACCAAGGGAGTTGGTTCCCTAATTCTCTTTTTTGTTTGTAATGATTAAATACCATATTTCTAAAACATGCCCTTAGAAGGTATCGTAGATTGAGTTGTTTCATAATGGTTAGACTGTTGCTAAGTTTTAGGATAAAATTTTTAATTTGGGGTTTGTTGAGGATAGCTCGAGATATGTTGGTTTGTGATCTACCTGAGAGATCTAAGATTTATTGGATATTTTGTATTGAATAGGGGTTAGCAAGGTGATTGTGTGAGAGTCTAGTGTTGTGTTGATGATGACAACTCTATGATCACCGATGATAGGTTGGTAACAATGTTGACAAGAAGAGGTTGACAATGATTATCCAGGGTGAACAAAGTTAATTGATGATGATGATTAATCAATGAATAATATCGACAGTGGATTGAAAGAAGGAGCATTGGTGGAATTGAAATAAATTTATGACACCAATTAAGTCCTTCACATCTAGATCGACGATCTAAGATGATGGAGATGGGCCCTATTTTGTCGGGCCTGGAAGATCATTGGGACAATTGCATGCCTTGTGCACTTATTCCCTGGTAAAGTAATGAAGATGTTGGGTGTGTGTGTTCACTCGGTAAAAGAATGTCGAAGAAGATATTTTTTTCATCGGATCAAGACTTGTTGAGCATTGCAATTGCTCCACAACATAATACACCGATGATGATATCATCAGGTCAGAACGATTGAGCCTTGTATTTTGTTCCCACAAGAAATTACCGACGAAGATCTCTTGGCACTTGGATATAGTGCTTGGTCATGTGAAGAAGAGAAGCTTGGTGCCTCAATTTATGTTAACTACAGGTTTCACTCTTGAGGAAACCCATTGGTTTGAGACTTTGTCAACAAAGGATCCGAGACAAATTTGAGAGTTCAAAGTTGTCAATAGAGTTTGGTCAAAACTCTATCCAAGGAGAATTGGACCTGGTAATTTTGCACAATTTTTTGTATCAGAGAACATACAACAAGTGTTCCATAAATAAGGAGACGATGCCACCCAAAACAAGAGGTCAAGGAATACCAATTACAAATGCAGAATTGCAACAGGAGGTGGGAAAACTCTGAGAAAGAATGGAAATCATGGAAACTACCAAGAAGAGGGAGCTTGAAATAGAATATGTCAACAAAAGTGAAGAGACAAGAACCTATGAGGAATATGAATAAGAAGAAATAGTAGAAGAGAAACTGATAACGATGATCACAAAGTTCAGTGCTAGACCAAAGGTAGAAGTACCAATGTATGAAGGTAACCTGAATGTTGAAGAATTGATCAATTGGATTAATTCTCTAGATAAATATTTTGATTATGAGGATGTAGATGAATGGAAGAAGGTAAAGTATACAATGCAAGGAGAAAAGGTCACACAACACTATGGTGGGATGAATTAAAAGAATACATGAATCGAAAGGGTAAAGCCAAGATTAAGAATTGGGACATAATGATTGCTAAATTCAAAATAAATTTCATGCATTAGGATTGTCAGTTGTGTTGGAACACATATAATCCTGAACTTTTGAGATTTATATCTCCACTTCTTGAAAATATAATCCCTCCAAAAATGGTAACTTAGAAAATGACTTTCGA
The DNA here is from genome assembly GCA_032191745.1 of Picea mariana. Lineage (NCBI taxonomy): Eukaryota > Viridiplantae > Streptophyta > Pinopsida > Pinales > Pinaceae > Picea > Picea mariana. The sequence goes on from JASDQU010100127.1 coordinate 217,529, forward strand.
ATTTCAAATCAAATTCATGTCTGATTAATTAGAAATAAGGCACGTGTGATATCTGTCATTGATGAAGGATTTTCATTTTGATCAAACGATCCTAATTTCTCCAAAGTTTTGGAGTTGCATGATGATTAATAGCGTGAATCACTAAAGGTCGCTTTAGAGCTTCATGCTTCGGGTATTTCGATAAGTCTTAACGATAAAAGTCCTGAAACCCAAAAGTGTACATTCATCACTTTTCCTAAACCTTGAAGGACATGAGTCATGGTACACGTGTATCTTTTGAGTCTTCCTTGAGTTGACATGTGGCACCCATTTCTGGTTTTTTCGTTTGAAGACTCATTCGATTCTAAGTAACATGTGGTACCTTCCCTTTCTCGACATGCCATCTAGAATGATGTCATCTCTGACACGTCACTACAGGAGATGACCCCTCGAAAATATAACAAAGAACTAATTTATAAATCATCGAAGCACCAAAATGCCGAAGGATTAAACTTTAATTAATTAAGTGGTCAAGAGATGGTTAATGAATTCACACTTTGGTGTTTGGACGTTTACCCTTCATCATATCCTAAAAATCTCCGAAGTCCAAATCTCTGAAACACTTAAAGTTAAATATGATTAATTAAGACTCAAACTGATTACTGGATAATTAATCACTACACAGTTTCAGGTTTTAGAGGTTTTCTCTCGCGCTACTTTTAAAGTTCCCAAAGTTCAAACTGCCGAGACACTTGAAATTAACACACTTCTTGAACATGATTAATTAAAGTGTTAAAAATGATTATCCACAGATTAACCTTTACAGATTCAGAATTCGGATAATTCTCACTCTGTTTCATCTAAACTTCCCGAACACAAACCGCCGAATATTAATGGCATTTATGACAAATCAACGGTAATGATTTTTAACATAGATTGTGGATCACCAAGTATTATTTTCCATTAAAGTTAATAAATTTGTCGTCAGTAAAGCTATACTCGAATCAATGCATCTGATGTGAATTAAAATACTTTGATTTTGAATTTCATTTTCACCTTTCGCAAAGTAGCAAGTTTTATCCATTGAGAATCTCATGCAATTCCTCTGCAAAAAGGTAACCTTGTTATGTTCTTTCGATATCATGGAACCACGGAAGATGATGAAGAATACTGATGCATCTAGTGAAGGTCCAAATCGGAATGTGAACGTTCTGTCAGACACTACGCTGTGAGCTATAGACTCTGTTAAATCTTGGACACAGGTGTTCAAGATTCTGGAACACGATATTATAAATTGCCCAAAAGACTCTAGCGATGAAGTGGATGATACTCACGGAGCTAAACTCAGATGTATAGCCCAGTCTAAGATACACAAGATAGTTGTGTGTCCGAGACTCATGTTGTATAATGACATGATAAGGTGGGCCCTGGAAAACGTCGATGTCCAAACCAGGAGCATTTTCAACTATCAAAAGGTTGATGTTGGGTATTTCCAACCAGAACATCTCCAAGTAATGTATAAGATATCTCCTGATCCCAAATATAATTACAATGATGCATTTATGTTGGAGTTTGAGCAACGGGATGCATACAATATGACAAGAGTTATCCTGATATAATCAAGTCCTGGTGGGGGCACCCAGAGAAGTTCAGGGCTGACGCTCATGGCATGTATGCCACAATGTCATTGGATACTCACATGATTTATGTAGCCATGATGCTATGTAGACTGTTCAGGAAGAATATTCCTACTCATTTCCCGGTGGCATGGGTGTCGATTATGCACGAGGTGGCCGAGGGCTACTCTTTTAATTGGGAAAAAAAATTATCAGACAACTTGGCTAAAGAAATTATTGAATACAAATTGGCGAAGTCAAAGTGGAATCCCACCCCTTTCTATATGTCCACCTATATCATGGATGTTATTTGTTTCATAACCCCTTTCCCACTAATGAATTGGAGTTGGACCCCAACCAACGCAGAACCTATTCACTTCTATCACTCCAAGTTGTGGGACGACAAGGCCAAAGATTTCTTCTATGAAATCTTCCAGCATGTAGTGGTTCCCATTCATATAGCCATATATGTTCAACACCCTCCTTGGATTTCAGACAGGATCATGGGAAATCTTGGAAAAATAGCAGATTGGTTCATTGAAGAAAAATTCTCTTATATGGGTTTTTGGATGCTCAGTTCCTCCCCATGATCTCTCGCGATTCTTACCAGACCGGTTGGTATGCAGAGAGGTAGTTTATCAGACAGTAACGGGAGGCACCAACAAGGATCTTAAGGAAGCCTAGAAAAAGGTATGACCTACCTTCACTATCTAGGTTGGTATGTTTTCACTATTAGACTTCAATCATTCCAAAGTGGAGGATGCAACCTTGGAGGATGTCAAATTGGTCGACATCGAGTTTAAAAGGCACGACCCACACAAAATCTTGGAAAACCACCTGGACCAATACAACATGAAGAGATATATGCATGAAAACTCCCCACACGATGAAATATTCAGGGGAGTCAGATCTTATGAGGAAGTACTAAACATATTTAAAACCTTGTCCCCATATCAACAGGCCAATTTCCTCAGTTTTCAAAGACACAGACGAAACAGCTTGTCGAAAGTACTACATGGAGAATCAGTAGCCACTTCGCCTGCACAGGAATCTGTACCTCTAGGCTTTGAACCAGGGAACCCTGGTAAACAGGATACTGAGGAAAACCCAAAGAGATGTGAAGTTTTTACTCAAGAATTGGAAGCTTCATTATCAATTCCATTAGGCCCTCAGGCAACGACTCAACTCGAATATTTCCTAAAGCAAGGGTAGGATACATCTCCTTCGACACCAGCCACATCTGTTTCCAATACTATAGAGAAACAACCGTCTACAAATATCAGTACTCCTATTACCTCATTGACACCTTTGCAATCTAGGTTCGGAAATCCTAGTTCCGAAGTCATTTTTGTAGGTGATCTCACCCCAATTTTGCCTGAAGAGAGGCCTCCTTCGGATTTATTCTTTAGAAATAAATGGAGGGCCATCATCAAGAGAGAATCACATCATAAGAACGGGGTAATAACCAAAAGGAAAAGGATTTTATATGATGGAAATGATCGCGATCATTCAAAATTCCCAAAGGAAGTGGAAGGTTCATTAGGTGCCTTTGCCACTGCAAATCAGTGGTCTGTAGACAATTTGGCAGAGCAACTAAAACAGAAAAACATATTGGTAGGGAAGTTGCAATATCAAATACTGACCATGGAACACACTGTGAAGAATAAGATGAACCAAGACTTTGAACAGATCAGAGATTATGATAGGCATCAAATTCAACAGCAGCGAGCTAGCCTCGAGGAGCTCCATCAAAATTCACAAGAAAACAAAGGATTGGTCACTCAACGTGATGAGTTAATAAGGAAATTTCAAGCCATATTAGACCTGACTGAAGGTACATCGGTGGATATTTCATCCTTCCAGACTCAAGCACTAGAAATAAATGAAAATATGGAAATGGCTCAGCAGGATCTTTTTATGAAGGTTGATGATATTCAGAAATGCTACCAGGCAGTAGACCTTGCTCTGAAGGATGTCTATATTAAGGAAAACGAAACTTGCTCAGCCTGAGCTAAGTTTCAAGAATCCAATATATTGGCATAGAAAGACAATGTCCCTAAATTTCCTCGACTTTCCCGTTCTAAACAAATAAGAGGTGATCTATCCCTGAAGGTGTGGGAAACAAGTTTGGCAGAGATCAAGAGATTATTCATGGAGGTGAAAGATGCTTTCCAAGAAGCATTATCATCCTTATACAAAGAACTAATTGATTTTGAGGGAAGCAGTATCGCGGAGGCCTTAGGGCAGATTGATATTGAAATGAACCAGCATAATTCTAGAAATAACAAAGAGGAAAGTCTAGCATCTATACAGGAAATGAACCAGATTGGCCTTCTTAAAATAAATAGGTGGCTAGTGAACCCAAGTTCACAGTTCCAAGCCTTAACTCGAGAAGTGAAAAGAATCCAAGAAAGGCTTCCTCAAGTGGAAAGGAAACTATACACTTTTGAGGTGAATGAAACAATTGAGCCATCAAAGCTGATGGTGGAGTTTTTAGATAGATGCAACCAATGCATCTAACATGGAAAAATAAGCACAATTGTAAGTGGGTAAGAAAATGTCATTACATTACTGAACAAGGTTGGAGGGACAGATGGCAACAAGACTACAACAGATAAAACATTGCGCTGAATTATTAAGAAGACCAGACGACAGAAGTGTCCAGCCTAAAGGAATGTGTAAAATAAGTGTTTATGCCAAAAAACCTCATCATTTCCTATGCATTGTTGTTATTATTTCAAATATTCGCTATTTTTATCATAAGAAGTCCAACCATTTTGAGTTGTGACAATTTTGTATAAATACATAGATCCAAGATCTATTAATGGATGCTTATTCCCAAATGTAAAAGAGAAAACTATCCTTTTGATTATTAATGCAAGTGCAGACAGAGATTCCAAATTTTGTTCAGTTTGGGTTATGTGTTTCTTTGTTTTTCCATATCACATCATTTCTTTATGCAATTCCTTGATAAATGTTTTATTTCAATTTAGTACAACAACTACTGTAATCGTATTACATCAGAAATTTGTTAAGTAAGCAGTTTTCCTCTGCATTTACTGTGAGTAAATCAAGACCTGCAAGTTGTGTGAATTACTGTAATTTATACTTTATTCAAGGGCATGCTACATATTTTCTTCCACTGCAACAAGGTGAGACTCTTGAGTAACATATGCCTTGCTTTGTTTAACAGTTTTGTAAATTTCCCTCACACCATTGGATATTACAAATTGTGACTCAGACACAAAATACGACCTATGTGATGCCATATGGTTAATTTCATTTAAGGATATTTTCTCTTATAACTAAAGGTAGAAAAAACAATCTTTAAAAACATTTTCTTCAAACTTTCCTGATGCCTGACATTACTCTTTGAGCCTTAAGTTTAATCTCAAGAACAACAAGTTGAATTTATTTAGACAATTGCAGAATATAAGAAAGAAGAATATGACAGTAAAGGAGTGCACAGAGGAGTTTTACAAGTTGATTATTAGAGCTAGTCATGTTAAGGAAGATGTTGAAAAGGTTTCCAGGTACATAATTTTTTTGAGGAAATTAGCATTTTGTTCCTGAGAACAATTGAAGATGCCTACTAAGAAGCTTTGAAGGCAAAGGAAAAGCTAACCAGAAAATAGAGCGAGAAGAGAAGAGGAAGAAGTCTAGCAAGAGACAAAGGGAAAACTAGTGGAAGAGGAAGATTTCAGATTCCAAAAGATGAAGGAGGAAGATCAAGTAGTCAATCAACAAGAGGAATTTTTTTTTCTCAAGAGGTAGATGTAGAGGGAGAAAAAATGGATTTTACACATGTGGAAATACAAGCCATATATCATGGGATTGTCCAGAAAATAAGTCAACAGGTCATATAAGTGCACATGTTGCAGAATTAAAAGAAGAGAATGTGAATGCAGTCACAAAATAAGAATTTCCAAAGGTAGGGGAATCATTGTTGATGAAGAGAGTTCTGATCAATTCATAAAAAGAAGCTAAGGAACCAACTCAAAGGAATATTTTATTCATGACCGTATTCAAGTAAGGAGGAAAGTGTTGCAAGGATTTCATTGATAGCGGTAGCAAAAATACTTTGGTTTCCATTGAGATGGTAGAGAAATTGGGATTAAAGAGAACAATGCATCCCACTCCCTACAAAGTGCCCTGGTTGCAGAAAGGACATCAGATTTTGGTGAATGAACAATGTAATGTGGAAATTCAGATTGGTAGCTACAAGGATGAGGTATTATGTGATATAATGTCCATGGATGTCTGGCATATTTTGCTTGGAATACCATGGCAGTACAACATAAAATCCATTCATGATGGTAGGAGGAACAAATATTCTCTTGAAAAAGATGGACACGGGAATGTATTCTTGCCTTTCTAGGATGAAGGAGCCAAAGAAGAAGTTGGTCCTAGTGTGTTGTTGATGAGTGGAAAAGAACTGCTACAAGAAGTCAAGAAAAAAGAGGTATAGTTTGCTTTGATTGCCAAGCCTGTTATCACGCAATATGTACTTTCCCAATGCCCACAAAAAGTAAGGGAGATTGGTGTAACAATGGGATATCCTATAACTATCACCTCAATAGGAAATCCCTTTATTTTAGGAGTAGAAGAGGTATTACCCCAAGGGAGGCATCCCTGATAACCTAAAGGGCTGGAAAATTAGGGTTATGGTGAAGATACATTCCCCCCTCTCATTGGTTACCAAAGTTACTAAGTCTATGTCTATGAATCGAGGCTAATGAAGTGCTTGATGTACCTACCCAGAACAAGACAATATAGCATGCATATACAATGATCCCAAGTACAAATATGATAATAATACCTCAATAGACAATAGAAAATGACAATAAACCTAGTTGATATAAAATTGCAGTAAAATAATAGTTTACAACAACAAAGAGTAATTTGTAACAACTGCAATAAATATGCCTCAGAAATGCTTGAAAAGATAACATTTATTATATATAATGATAATGACTTGTCACAATTTTTTTTTGAAGTGATTATCTATTATTTAAGTTCAATTATGCATAAAATTTGTTGCGGTTAGATGGCTGTAGAAATCATTTATAACAACAACAACAAAGTTAGGGATCTAAGCTAAGTTAGTGTTAGAATTTGTTAGTCCAATATTAAGAGAATAGATTTTATGTGTTTGATCAATCCACCGACAAGGGAGAAGCAAGAACTAGTGTCATTTAGGGCTTATGGAGTCAATTATATCAACACAATAACTTGGAGAAATAACAATGATTGTACTTGCCTAAGAGATAACAAGGTGGAAGCTTGAAAAGTAGCACCTTAAGTTCTCAAACACCAAACCTCTAATAGAAGATTCAACTAGGGTGTAGGCACTTCAAGGCCCCAGCGATTTCTCCTATCCTTAGACTCTTGAAATATATTTAATGCAATATGAACTAGACAAAACTTTTAGAGTGCTAGCACTTTAGGGCTCTAGAAGTTTGTCTAGACAAGATATTCTTAGGAAAAATTAGAAAAACAAAGAGAAATAAAGAAGCACCTTATGTTTCTTACTCCTATGGTTTTCAAGAAAGAAATTTCTTAATATTAAATATGAACAAGTAAACATACCATAAACATTTATCATGAAACGAAAATTGCAGATTTACTCACTTCACCAAGAATAATCAAGCATAAAAACCCTAGATTTGCCAAAACTTCCACCAAGAAATGATCCAAAATGCATCCAAACAAGTCTCCAAGCAAGTGTGCCTCAAAGGTTCATCCAAATACCCAAAAAGGGTGCCAATTTCAGTCCCCCTCTTGTGAGAGGTGAGTTATCATGAAAATGAATGTCATTTTTGTGAATTTATACCAAAATCTAGCCTAAAATTAAATTTATTTTAAAATACAAGGCCAACTTCAATAATTTTGCTCTTAAATTACAAATTAAATAAATTTACATAAAATAACCCTAAACAAGGTGACGTCATCCTTTCTAGGGTGACGTTAGGTCTCCTCAAGGGGACTTTAGGCTGCAAGAACATGGCGCTAGGCTTCCAAAGGCCACAATCTTTGTCAACACGTGCTACCATCATCTTCAAGGAACCCTACCATATTGGACTAGAAGGATGACATCTCAGCCTCCAAAGGGTAGCATCCTAGTGCATGGAGGGAGAAATCCCCCCCCCCCCTAGGCCTACCAGAGTGCCTCCAAAGGCAATGACGTATTTTTGTATCATGCAAGCTGGTCATCAATATCATGCCCCAAGCCGGGGGTCTCAACATCCATCCTTGGGCTTCAATCCCTCATGAAGGTCTGAATTGGTCATCTCCTCATGAATACCTATGATCCAGGTGGTTATTGGTGTCCACCCACCTATTCCAAATGGCTCATCTTGACAGGTTTTAGTTCATCACGTTCTTCTGTACTTCTTTGTAATTGCTTGTTCTAAACTTTTGGGGTTGTCTGAAGCCCTACACATATTCCATGTGGATATCGATGGCCTCCCACCTAATCCAACTGGATTATTTTGTATTTTTTCATGTCAGCACATCCTTTTGTACTTCCAGGGTTGTTTTGGGGCCCTAAACAATGTTTTTTTGTCTCACCATGGTCAAATTGTAGACAGAGTTATATTTTTATGATATAATGTGTATTTATCGAAAATACCTTTCCAACGGGCTATCACACACCTAAAATGAAGGTCATATGCAAACTTTACGAACCTGGGAAGTTGAGGTACCAACTTACCCATAGAGCCCACATAACTTTTGGAGTTTCATCTCCTAGGGTTAGGTTTTTGGATGTCTCGGGTTTTGGGATTCATGATTAATGTTAAAAATGCCTCTGAAGCCTCATTGTAATCATTTTGCTCAAACGAATGCGCATAGAAGCCACATCTCTTCTCATAGATAGCTACCACCATTCGAGCAAGTGTTTCAGTTATGCAGTTTTACAGTTTTAGCCTATTTCATTTATTCAATAGAAGATATTGTTCACTAGATATCTATGTTACTATTCATATCTCTATGTTTATTGTATTCAGTATGTTAATAGGTTCTCTCTGCTCCTAAATTCATATCAGTGGTATTAGAGCGGTATGCTCTTCAATTATTTTTCTCTGTGCATGTCCCTGACAAGATTTGGGTACAAGAAGTTGGGACTCGAACCAATCGAGCCTTTGCAAGATCGGTTGCGCTGAGCCTGAAAAAAACCCATGGGGGACAAAAATAAAGATGATGGAGCAGGAGATCCTTCTAAAAGGTTGCTCGAGGAAGCCCTTGCATGAAAAAGGAATGAAATGATGGAAAACTTTGCGCAGATCCTTCAGCAACTGCCCACAATAGAAGCATCTTCATCAAGCAGCCATGCAACCCCCTTCAAGGTACAAGTAAATTTCAATATGCCATTATTTGAAGGATTGATAGATGCAGATGTTGTATATAAATGGTTGAATCTACTCGAAGGGTATTTTTCGGTACACAATTTTTCTGATAGGGAAAATATTACTTTTTCACTCCTTAAGGTCATCCCCCATGTTAAGAAGTGGTGGTATACTTACTCTGAGAAAAGGGACATAGAGGAATCTACAATATTGTGGTTTCGCCTACATGGGATTCCTTCCAGGATTCCATTAAAGAACAATACTACCCTATTGGAAGCTTTGAGGACCAGTACACTAGATGGACCACCCTGCGTCAGGAAAGGGATAAGACAGTATTATATTTCACCAATATTTTCCATACCCTACGCACCAAATTGGGTATCAAAGACTCTGAGTGACATCTGGTGCTCAAATACTATGGTTTTTTTCATAGATACATTCAAACAGAAATGGATTTTATGGACATCACCTCATTGGGTATGGATTATAGATATGTTTTCAAGATCGAGCATAAGTTTAAGCAAAGAGGTGATAGTTTGTATAAACAAACTCCTCACAGGCGAAGCAGGGAAAAGGCTACCCAAACCTACACAACAAGGGATAGAGCAAAGATAGCCACTCTCAGAACAACCATTCCAAGCTACAACACGAGAAGGGAAATGAGAATATGAAGAAGGACATGGGAAAATGGTGTGAATACCATAAAATCCCTTGGCACAACACTGAAGAATGTTGCTCCAAGCAGTTACTCGTGGTCAAGCTAAAGGATTATGATTCAGAGGTTGATTCTGACTCTGAATCAAATCTAGAAGGAGGGAAGAAGATTATCGATGATGAGCCGAGTGCCACTGTCACTACCACCAAATTCCATCCAAGTGAACCAGAAGAACTAGAGGAAGGGGAACACCTCTTTCACTCACAGATGTGGGTGATGGGGGCCTTGCTTCATTTCATTGTTGATAACGGTAGTCAGAACAACCTGATCTCAATAGAGGTCGTCAAGTGGTTGAACATGTCGATGACACTGCACCCACATCCCTATACCATCGGTTGGCTTCGCCAAGGAAGATATCTCTGTGTCATCCAACTGTGTCGTCAACCCTACGACATCAAGCCTTTCAAAGACAAGGTATTGTGTGATATTTCTCCCCTTGAAGTTTGTGATGTTATTTTAGGACAACCATATTTGTGGAAGCGTCATGTTGTGTATGAGTCTAGACCCTGCATTGTTATTATTACTTTGGGTAGACAATTGTATAGTATACCGGAGGTAGTGTCACCTACCACTATTTCTTTAATCTTTGTTAAGAAATCTAGTAAGGTCATTCCACAGACCTGGAAGTTCATCTTCTTTGTGATCCATTCTCACAGTAAGTAGAAGGTCATCACCACATTTGTGGCCTCTACACATAACCTCTCTTTGCAGCAGAAGTAAGTGGACGGGATCGTGGAAGTGTACAAAGACATCTTCTCCTCACCCACCGGGGTACCGACGCACTACCAAGTAAAGCATCCAATTGATCTCACCCCCGGTGCACCTCTGCCTAATGGACCATTCTATCATCGCTTGCTGATGAAAAATGACAAAATCAAGTGTCAAATCCAAGAGATTATTGAAAAGGGGCACATCAAACCCAACTCCTCCCCTTGCAGCGACCCGATTATACTGGTGCAGAAGAAGGATGGGACATGGCGACTCTGCATTGATTACAAATAATTAAACAAAATCACATTCAGGAACTGGTACCCAATTCCCAGGATTGATGACCTTCTTGACCAACTCAAGGGGGAAAATTTCTTCAGCAATATTGACCTAAAGTCTGGCTACCACCAGGTTCGCATCAAACCAACTGATGTATGGAAGACAACTTTCAAATCTAAAGAAGGTCTCTTCGAATGGTTGGTCATGCCCTTTGGATTAACAAATGCACCATCCACTTTTATGAGGTTGATGAATGATGTATTGAGACCCTTCACCAGATATTTTGTGGTGGTATATTTGGATGGCATTCTCATATTCAGCACAACTTGGGAGGAGCACATGCGGCATATTCAACAAGTTTTGAGAACTCTGCGGCAGGACAAGCTATATTCCAACTTGAAAAATGTTCCTCTGGCATGAACAGGGTCCAATACTTGGGCTACACTATTGATGAGCATGGGGTACATGTTGATCCAGCTAAGAACCAAGTCATCTGTGACTAGCCAGCCCCGACCACACTAATCGAGCTTCGGATTTTCTTGGGACTGACCAACTTCTATCGACGGTTCATGTTGGGATTCTCCCATATTGCATGGGCCCTCATCCAAGTGACCAAGGGTGGTGGCAGGGAAAATTTTGTGTGGGGGAAGGAACAACAATGATCATTTATCATCGCTTGTGCTCAACTCCAGTAATCTCCTTTCCCTATCTGCAACAACTGTTTGAGATTGATACTGATGCATCTAACTATGTTGTAGGTGCAGTTCTCACTCAGCATGGTTATCCGGTGGCATACCATAGTGAAAAACTCTCATATACTATGTAGAAATACCCCACCTATGACAAGGAAATGTGTTCCATTGTACAAGCCTATCATCAATGGAAACATTACATTATGGGAAAGGAGATGATCATCAACACTGATCACAAGCCTATATAGTTCATACAGACACAAGGGAAGTTCCAGAATGATCACCATCAGAAGTGGTCCACCTACCTGCAACAGTTCCATATCAGCATCAAGTATAAGACATGGAGCAGAAATGATGTCATTGACTGCCTCAGTCGACCTCTCATGGCTGCACTCACCACTATGCTCCATTCCCGTGGACATAAGGCATCTGAGTGGCCCCAACTTTATCAGCAAGATCTAGACTTCGCCACCACCTATCAACTCTTGGGTAAAGGTGTGAATGTCACCGATTTTCAGTTCAAGACAAAATGTTATGCCATCTAGGCCATCTTTGTGTTCCTGCAAGCGAACGTGCAAAGTTGGTTTGGGAAGCCCACTACAATCGAATGGTAGGACATTTTAGCGTAGAGAAAAATGTGGTCGTTCTACAGAAGTATTTTTATTGGTAGAAACTTCGACATGATGTCAACAAGTATATCAGATCTTTCACTCTCTGTGCCATTGCCAAGTCAACCATCAAGAAGCAAGGGTTATACACCCCTCTTCCTACTCTTGAGAAGCCTTGGGAATCCATCTCGATGGATTACATGTTTGGCCTTTCGTCCACCAAGCAAGGCAATGATTGTCTATTTGTGGTTGTTGATCAATTTTCAAGGATGGCAAGCCTCACAGCCTGCAAGAAGAACATCACAGCGGTTGATACTGCCAAGCTCTTATTTGAACGAGTATGGGTCTATTTTGGGATACCTCAGACCATCATCTCTTATCGATACATCAGGTTCCTCAACACATTTTGGTCGAGTCTCAAGTCACTATTGGACACCAAGCTCACTAAATCCACTGCTTTCCACCTCCAAACCAATGACCAAAGAGAGGTCGTCAATCATATGATTGTGCACATCATGTGCATGTACAAATCTAAGCATTCGCTTACATGGGATGGGAGTCTCCCCTATGTTCAACACAGTTACAATAGGGCTATTCATAGCTCCACCGACCATAGCCCATCTCAGGTGGGGTTGGGATTCCAACCATTGGGTCCCATTGATGTTGCATTACCTCTTGCAACCACACAGACAGACTCTTCCCATGTTCAGTCTGAGACCGAAAAAGCCACCATATTCATTGAGCGGATTCAACACATCCAACAATAGCTCCATGAGATTTTGCAGAAAGTCAATGCTAAGTACAAGCAATGCCATGATCAGCCGAGGGTACCACACCAATTTTAGGTTGGAGACAAGGTCTAGTTACATTTGCAGAAAGAGTGTCTTACAAAGCCCCATCAGAAGATCCTCCCACTTCGCAATGGGCCTTACACTATAACCAAGGCTATGGGTAGCAATGCTTTTGATCTCAACACTCCACCCTTCCTTTGCTTGCACCCAGTGTTAAAAGTGGACCTCCTTCGGCCGTATTGTCCACCATTATTGGACACCTTAGAGATCACAGAACAATTCACACCAACAGGGCTCAACCCTGACTGCATGGAACAAGCATCCAATGATCATATAGTGGACACACAGGTCAAGGGCACTCGCCGGTAAAGGATCCAACTGTATCGGGTTGTCAAGGTAGGGCAACTCCTACACCAAGGAAAGTGGCTCACCTGGGGCCAAATTCAGTAGAAGTTTCCTCACCTGATGGGGGAACTCAACGCAATGGAGACCATTTCTTCCTAAGGTGGGAGCATTGATCCATGTTGATATTGGTGGTCACCCACCTATTCCAACTAGCTCCTCTTGACAATTTTTAGTTCAATACGTTCTTTTGTACTTCTTTGTAATTGTGGGTTCTACACTTTCGACACTATCTGATCCCTACACATCTTCCAGGTGGATACTAGTGGCCTCCCATCTAATCCTACTAGCTTATTTTGTATGTTTTCAAGTCATCACATCTTGTTGTACTTTCAGGGCCATTTTGGGGCCCTAAACTATGTTTTTTTGGCTCTCCATATTCAAATTATAGACATAGTGAAAGTTTTGAACTAGGGAACCTTGGTAAACAAGATACTGAGGAAAACCCAAAGAGCATCAAAGTTTTAACTCAGGAATTGGAAGCTTCATTATCAAGTCCATTAGGCCCTCAAGAAACGACTCAGCTCGAAGCTTTCCTAAAGCAAGGGCAGGATACATCTCCTTCGACACCAGTGACATATGCTACCAATACTGTAGAGAAACAATCGTCTATGAAGATCGGTACTCCTATTACCTCATTGACACCTTTGCAATCTAGTTTCGAAAATCCTACTTCCGAAGTCATTTTTGTAGGTGATCTCACCCCAATTTTGCCCGAAGAGATGCCTCCTTCATATTTCTTCTTTAGCAATAAATGGAGGGCCATCATCAAGAGAGAATCACATTAGAAGGACGGGGTAATAACCAAAAGGCAAAGGATTTTATACGATGGAAATGATTGCGATGATTGAAAATTCGTGAAGGAAGTGGCAGGTTCATTAGGTGCCTTTGCCGCTACAAATCAGTGGTCTATAGAAAATTTGGCAGAATAGCTAAAACAGAAAAACCTGTTGGTAGGGGATTTGCAAGATCAAATATTGACCATGGAACAGACTGTGAAGAATAATATGAACCAAGACTTTGAACATATCAGATATTATGACAGGCATCAAATTCAACAGTTGTGGGCTAGCCTCGAGAGATCCATCAAAATTCATAGGAAAACAAAGGATTGGTCACTCAACGTGATGAGTTAATAAGGCAATTGAAAGAAAGATTAGACCTGACTGAAGGTACAACGGTGGATATTTCAGCCTTCCAGACTCAAGCGCTGAAAATAAATGAAAAGATGGAAATGGCTTAGTGGAATCTTTTTATGAAGGTTGATGCTATTTAGAAATGATACCAAGCAGTAGACCTTGCTCTAAAGGATGTCTATATTAAGGAAAAAGAATCTCGCTCAGCCCGAGCTAAGTTTCAAGAAGCCAGCATATTGGCATAGAAAGATAATGTCCCTAAATTTCCTCGACTTTCCCCTTCTGAACAAATAAGAGGTGATCTAGCCCTGAAGGTGTGGGAAACAAATTTGGTAGAGACAAAGAGATTAGCCCTGGAGGTGAAAGATGCTTTCCAAGAAGCATTATCATCCTTAGACAAAGAAATAATTTATTTTTAGGGAAGAAGTATCATGGAGGCCTTGGGGCAGATTGATATTGAAATGAACCAGCATAATTCTAGAAAGAACAAAGAGGAAAGTCTAGAAGCTATATAGGAAATGAGCCAGATTGACCTTCTTAAAATAAATAAGTGGCTAGTGAACCCAAGTTCACAATTCCAAGCCTTAACTCGAGAAGTGAAAAGAATCCAATAAAGGATTCCTCAAGTGGAAAGGAAACTATACACTTTTGAGGTGAAAGAAACAATTGAGCCATCAAAGTTGGTGGTGGAGTTTTTAGATAGATGTAACCAATGCATCAAACATGGAAAAATAAGCACAATTGTGAGTGGGTAAGAAAATGTCATTACATTACTAAACAAGGCTAGAGGGACAGATGGCAACAAGACTAGAACGGATAAAACATTATGTTGAAATATTAAGAAGACCAGACGACGGAAGTTTCCATCCTAAAGGAATGTGTAAAAGAAGCGTTTATGTCAACAAAGCTCATCATTTTCTATGCACTGTTGTTATTATTTCAAATATTCGCTATTTTTATTATAATAAGTCCAACCATTTTGACTTGTGACAGTTTTGTATAAATACATAGATCCAAGATCTATTAATGGATGCTTCTTGCCGAATGTAAAAGAGAAAACTCTCATTTTGATTATTAATGCAAGTGCAGACAGAGATTCCAAATTTTGTTTAGTTTGGGTTATGTGTTTCTTTGTTTTTCCATATCACATCATTTCTTTATGCAATTCCTTGATAAATGTTTGATTTCAATTTAGTACAACAACTATTGTAATCATATTACATCAGTAATTTGTTAAGTAAGCAGTTTTTCCTCTGCATTTACTATGAGTAAATCAAGACCTGCAAGCTGTGTGAATTACTGTACTTTATACTTTCTTCAAGGATGCGCTACCTATTTTCTTCCACTGCAACAAGGTGAGACTCTTCAGTAACTAATGCCTTTCTTTGTTTAATAGTTTTGTAAATTTCCCTCACATCATTTGATATTACAAATTGTGACTCAGACACGAAATACAACCTGTGTGATGCCATATGGTTAATTTCATTTAAGGATATTTTCTCTTATAACTAAAGGTAGAAAAAACAATCTTTAAAAACATTTTCTTCAAACTTTCTTAATGTCCGACATCACTCTTTGAGCCTTAAGTTTAATCTCAGGAACAACAAGTTGAATTTATTTATACAATTGCATAATATAAGAAATAAGAATATAACAATAAAGGAGTACACATAGGAGTTTTACAAGTTGATTATTAGAGCTAGTCATGTTAAGGAAGATGTTCAAAAGGTTTCCAGGTACATAATTTTTTTAAGGTATGAGATTCAAGATGAAATTAGCATTTTGTTCCTGAGAACAATTGAAGATGCCTACTAAGAAGCTTTGAAGGAAAAGGAAAAGCTGACCAGAAAATAGAGCCAGAAGAGAAGAGGAAGAAGTCTAGCAAGAGACAAAGGGAAAATTAGTGGAAGAGGAAGATTTCAGACTCCAAAAGATGAAGGAGGAAGATCAAGTAGTCAATCAACAAGAGGAATTTTTTTTTCTCAAGTGCACATGTGAGGTAGAGGTGGAGGTAGAAAAATTGGATTTTACACATGTGAAAGACAAGCCATATGCCATGGGATTGTCCAGAAAATAAGTCAACGGGTCATATAAGTGCACATGTTGCAGAATCCAAAGAAGAGAATGTGAATGCAGTCACAAAATAAGAATTTCCAACGATAGGGGAATCACTGTTGATGAAGAGAATTATGATCAAGTCATAAAAAGAAGCTAAGGAACCAGCCCAAAGGAAGATTTTATTCAGGACTGTATGCAAGTAAGGAGGAAAGTGTTGCAAGGATTTCATTGACAGTGATAGCATAAACACTTTGGTTTCCATCGATATGGTAGAAAAATTGGGATTAAAGAGGAAAATGCATCCCACTCCCTACAAAGTGCCCTGGTTGCAGAAAGGACATCAGATTTTGGTGAATGAACAATGTAATGTGGAAATTCATATTGGTAGCTACAAGGATAAGGTATTATGTGATATAATGTCCATGGATGTCTGGAAAATTTTGCTTGGAATACCATGGCAGTACAACATAAAATCCATTCATGATGGTAGGAGGAACACATATTCTCTTGAAAAAGATGGACACAGGAATGTATTGTTGCCTTTTTAGGATGAAGGAGCCAAAGAAGAAGTTGGTCCTAGTGTGTTGTTGATTAGTGGAAACGAACTGCTACAAGAAGTCAAGAAAAAAGAGGTATAGTTTTCTTTGATTGCCAAGCATGTTATCATGCAATATGTACTTTCCTAATGCCCACGAAAAGTAAGGGAGATTGGTGTAACAATGGGATATCCTATCACTGCCACCTCAATAGGAAATCCCTTTCTTTTAGGAGTAGAAGAGGTTCTACCCCAAGGGAGGCGTCCCTGGTAACCTAAAGGGCTAGAAAATTAGGGTTATGGTGAATATATATCCCCCCTC
Source organism: Picea mariana (assembly GCA_032191745.1). Taxonomy (NCBI): domain Eukaryota; kingdom Viridiplantae; phylum Streptophyta; class Pinopsida; order Pinales; family Pinaceae; genus Picea; species Picea mariana. Next base: position 234,716 of record JASDQU010100127.1, read on the forward strand.
TCACTGGTTACCAAAGTTACTAAGTCTATGTTTATGAATCGAGGTTAATGAAGTTCTTGATGTACCTACCCAGAACAAGAAAATATAGCATGCATATACAATGATCGCAAGTACAAATATGATAATAATACCTCAATAGACAATAGAAAATGACAATAAACCTAGCTGATATAAAATTGCAGTAAAATAATAGTTTACAACAACAAAGAGTAATTTGTAACAACTGCAATAAATATGCCTCGGAAATGCTTGAAAATACAATGAAAAGATAACATTTATTATATAGAATGATAATGACTTGTCACAATTTTTTTTTGAAGTGATTATCTATTATTTAAGTTCAATTATGCATAAAATTTGTTGCAGTTAGATGGCTGTAGAAATCATTTATAACAACAACAACAAAGTTAGGGATCTAAGCTAAGTTATTGTTAGAATTTGTTAGTCCAAGATTAAGAGAATAGAGTTTAAGTGTGTGATCAATCCACCGACAAGGGAGAAGTGAGAGCTAGTGTCTTTTAGGGCTTATGGAGTAAATTATATCAACACAATAACTTGGAGAAATAACAATGATTGTACTTGCCTAAGAGATAACAAGGTGGAAGCTTGAGAAGTAGCACCTTAAGTTCTCAAACACCAAACATCTAAGAGAAGATTCAACTAGGGTGTAGGCACTTCAAGGCCCTAGCGATTTCTCCTATCCTTAGACTCTTGAAATATATTTAATGCAATAAGAACTAGACAAAACTTCTAGAGTGCTAGCACTTTAGGGCTCTAGAAGTTTGTCTAGACAAATATTCTTAGGAAAAATTAGCAAAACAAAGAGCAATAAAGAAGCACCTTATGTTTCTTACTCATATGGTTTTCAAGCAAGAAATTTCATAATATTAAATATGAACAAGTAAACATACCATAAATATTTATCATGAAATGAAAATTGCAGATTTACTCACTTCACCAAGAATAATCAAGCATAAAAACCCTAGATTTGCCAAAACTTCCACCAAGAAATGATCCAAAATGCATCCAAACAAGTCTCCAAGCAAGTGTTCCTCAAACTTTGATCCAAATATCCAAAAAGGGAGCCACTTTCAGTCCCCCTCTTGTGAGAGTTGAGTTATCATGAAAATGAATGTCATTTTTGTTTATTTATACCAAGATCTAGGCTAAAATTAAATTTATTTTAAAATACAGGGCAAACCTCAGTAATTCCTTAATTTCCAAATTAAATAAATTTACATAAAATAACCCTAAACAAGGTGACGCCAGCCCTTCTAGGGTGACATTAGGTCTCCTCAAGGAGACTTTAGGCTGCAAGAACATGGCATTAGGCCTCCAATGGCCTCAATATTTGTCCACACGTGCTACCATCATCTTTAAGGAACCCTTCCATATTGGGATAGAAGGATGGTGTCTCAGCCTCCAAAGGGTAGTGTCCTAGTGCATGGAGAGAGAAATCCCCCCCCTAGGCCTGCCAGAGTGCCTCCAAAGGAAATGACCTATTTTTGCATCATGCAAGTTGGTCATCAATATCATGCCCCAAGCCTAGGTCTCAACATCCATCCCTAGGCTTCAATCCCTCATGAAGGTCCAAACTGTTCATCTCCTCATGAATACCTATTATTTAAGTGGATATTGGTGGCCACCCACCTATTCCAAATGGCTCATCTTAACAGTTTTTAGTTCATCACGTTCTTATGTACTTATTTGTGATTATGGGCTATACACTTTCGAGGTTGTCTGAAGCCCTACACATATTCCAGGTGGATACTGATGGCCTGCCACCTAATCCAACTGGATTTTTTTGTATTTTTTCATGTCAGCACATCTTGTTGTACTTCTAGGGTTGTTTTGGGGCCCTAAACAGTGTTTGTTTTGGCTCTCCACAGTCAAATTGTAGTCAGAGTCAAATTTTTATGATGTAATGTGTAGTTATCAAAAATACCTTTCCAATGGGCTATCACACACCTAAAATGAAGGTCGTATGAAAACTTTACGACCCCGGGAAGTTGAGGTACCAACTTACCCATAGAGCCAACATAACCTTTGGAGTTTCATCTCCTAGGGTTAGGTTTTTGGATGTCTAGGGTTTTGGGATTCATGAGTAATGTTAAAAAGGCCTCTCGAGCCTCATTGTAATCATTCTGCTCAAACAGATGTGCGTAGCAGCCACATCTATTCTCATAGATAGCTACCACCATTCGAGCAAGTGTTTTAGTTATGCAATTTTACAGTTTCAACCTATTTCATTTCTTCAATAGAATATATTGTTCACTGGATATCTGTGGTATTATTCATATCTCTATGTTTATTGTATTCAGTCTGTTAATAGGTTCACTCCACTCCTAAATCCATATCAATGGTATCAGAGCGGTATTCTCTTCGTTTATTTTTCTTCGTGCATGTCCTCGACAAGATTTGGGTACAAGAAGTTGGGACTCGAACCAATCGAGCCTTTGCAAGATCCGTTGCGCCGAGCCCGACAACAACCCATGGGGTATGAAAACAAAGATGATGGATCAGGCTATCCTTCTAAAAGGTTGCTCGAGGAATCCCTTGCATGACAAAGGAATGAAATGATGGACAACTTTGCACAGGTCCTTCGGTGACTGCCCACAATAGAAGCATCTTCATCAAGCGGCCATGCAACCCCCTTCAAGGTACAGGTAAATTTCAATATTCCATTATTTGAAGGATTGATAGATGCAGATTTTGTAGATAAATGGTTGAATATGCTCAAAGGGTATTTTTCGATCCACAATTTTTCCGATAGGGAAAATATTACTTTTGCACTCCTCAAGGTTGTCCCCCATGTTAACAATTGGTGGTATACTTACTCTGAGAAAAGGGCCATAGAGGAATCTGCAATATTTTTGGTTTCCCCTACATGGGATTCCTTTCGGGATGCCATTAAAGAACAATAATACCCTGTTGGAAGCTTCGAGGACCAGTACACCAGATGGACCACCCTGCATCAGGAAAGGGACAAGACAATACCAGTTTTTTCACCAATATTTTCCATACCCTATGCACCAAATTGGGTATGAAATACTCTGAGCAACATTTGGTGCTCAAATACCGTGGTTGTTTTCATAGATACATTAAAAAAGAAATGTATTTTATGGACATCACCTCATTGGGTACGGATTATAGATATGTTGTCAAGATCAAGAATAAATTTAAGCAGAAGAGGCGATAGTTTGTATATGAAAACTCCTCACAGGTGAAGCAGGGAAAAGGCGGCCCCAACCCACACAAAAAGGGACAGAGAAAAGATAGCCACTCTCAGGACAACCATTCCAATATTAACACAAGACGGGCAATGAGAAGACGAAGAAGGACATGGGAAAAAAGTGTGAATACCATAAAATCCCTTGGCACAACACTAAAGAATGTTTCTCCAAGAAGTCACTCGTGGCCGAGTTGAAGGCTTCCGAGTCAGAGGTTGATTCTGACTCCAAATCAAATCTAGAAGGAGGGAAGCGGATTATCGATGATGAACCCCAGTGCCACTTTTGCTACCACCAAAGTCCAGTCAGGCGAACCAGAAGAACTAAAGGAAGGGGAACACCTCTTTCACTCATAGATGTGGGTGAAGGGGGCTTCGCTTCATTTCATTTTTTATAACGGCAGTCAGAAGAACCTGATCTCAATAGAGGTCGTTAAGCAGTTGGACATGTCAACGAAACCACACCCACATTACCATCGGTTGGCTTTGCCAAGGAAGACATCTTCGTTTCATCCAACAATTTTGTTTTCCCTACGACATCAAGCCTTTTAAAGACGAGGTATTGTATGATATTGTTCCCCTTGAAGTTTGTGATGTTCTTTTAGGACAACCATATTTGTCGAAGAGTCATGTTGTGTATGATTCTAGACCCTGCATTGTTATTATTACTTTGGGTAGACAATTGTACAGGATACTGGAGGTAGTGTCGCCTACCACTATTTCTTTAATCTATGATAAGAAATGCAGTAAGGTCATTTCACACACCGGGAAGTTCATCTTCTTTGTGATCCATGCTCATAGTAAGCAGAAGGTCATCGCCACACTCATGGCCTCTACACATAACCTCTCTTTGCAACAGAAGCAAGTGGACGGGATCGTGGAAGAGTACAGATACATCTTCTCCTCACCCACTGGGGTACCTACGCGCTACCAAGTCAAGCATCCAATTGATCTCACCCCCGGTACACCTATGCCTAATGGATCAGTCTATCGTCGCTCCCTGATGAAAAATGAAGAAATCAAGCATCAGATCCAAGAGATTCTTCAAAAGGGGCACATCAAACCCAAATCCTCCCCTTGCAATGACCTGATTATACTGGTGCAGAAGAAGGATGGGACATGGAAACTCTGCATTGATTACAAATAATTAAAAAAAATCAAAGTCATGAACCGATACCCAATTCCCAGGATTGATGACCTTCTTGACCAACTCAAGGGGGAAAAGTTATTCAGCAAGATTGACCTAAAGTCTGGCTACCACCAGGTTCCCATCAAACCAACTAATGTATGGAAGACAACTTTAAAATCTAAATAAGGTCTCTTTGAATGGTTGGTCATGCCCTTTGGCTTAACAAATGCACCATCCACTTTTATGAGGTTGATGGATGATGTATTGAGACCCTTCACCAAATATTTTGTGGTGGTATATTTGGATGACATCCTCATCTTCAACAGACTTTGAGAGGAGCACATGCGGCATATTCAACAAGTTTTGCGCACTCTATGGCAGGACAAGCTATATGCCAACTTGGAAAAATGCTCCTTTGGCATGAACAGGGTCCAATACTTGGGCTACATTGTTGATGAGCATGGGGTACATGTTGATCCAACTAAGATCCACGTCATTTGTGACTGGCCAGCCCCGACAACACTAACCGAGCTTCGGAGCTTCTTTGGCTTGACCAAATTCTACCGACGGTTCATGTTGGGATTCTCCCATATTGCATGGGCCCTCATCCAAGTGACTAAGGGTGGTGGTAGGGAAAAGTTCATGTTGGGGAAGGAACAACAATTAGCATTTGATGATCTGAATCATCGCTTGTGCTCAGCTCCAATAATCTCCTTGTCGTATCCTCAACAACCATTTGAGATTGAGACTAATGCATATGACTATGTTGTAGGCGCAGTTCTCACTCAGCATGGTCATCCAGTGGCATACCATAGTGAAACACTCTCAGATACTATCCGGAAATACCCAACCTATGACAAGGAAATGTATTCCATTGTACAAGCCTATTGTCAATGGAAAAATTACATTCTAGGAAAGGAGATGATCATCCACACTGATCACAAGCCTCTACAGTTCATACAGACACAGGGGAAGTTGCAGAATGACCGCCATCAGAAGTGGTCCACCTACCTGCAACAGTTCCATATCATCATCAAGTATAAGACATGGAGCACAAATCATGTCGTTGACTGCCTCAGTCGACCTCTTGTGGTTTCATTCACCACTATGCTCCATTCTCGTGGACATGAGGCATCTGAGTGGCCCCAACTTTATCAGCAGGATCCAGAATTTGCCACCACCTATCAACTCTTCGGTAAAGACATGAATTTCACCAATTTTCACATTCATGACAAACTGTTATGTCATTTGGGCCATCTTTTTGTTCCTGCAAGTGAGTGTGCAAAGTTGGTTTGGGAAGCCCACTACATTTGGATGGTAGGACATTTTAGCGTAGAGAAAATTGTGGCCATTCTACATAAACTTTTTTATTGGTCAAAAATTCAACATGACATCAACAAGTATATCAGATATTGCACTTCCTATTCCATTGCCAAGCCAACCATCAATAAGCAAGGCTTATACACCCTTCTTCCTACTCTTGAGAAGCCTTGGAAATCCATCTCAATGGATTACATGTTTGGCCTTTCGTCCACCTAGCAAGGCAATGATTGTGTATTTGTGGTTGTTGATCGATTTTCAAGGATGGCCATCCTCATAGCCTACAAGAAGAACATCACAGTGGATGATACTGCCAAGCTCTTCTTCTAACGAGTGTGGGTCCATTTTGGGATACCACAGACCATCATCTCCGATCAGGACATCAGGTTCCTCAACACATTTTGGTCGAGTCTCATGTCACTATTGGACACCAAGCTCACTAAATCCACTACTTTCCACCCCCAAACCGACGACCAAAGAGAGGTCGTCAATCTGATGATTGTGCACATCTTGTGCATGTACAACTCTAAGTATCCATGTACATGGGATGAGATTCTCCCATATGTTCAACACAGTTACAACAGGGTTATCCATAGCTTCACCGACCATAGCCATTTCAGGTGGGGTTGGGATTCCAACCGTTGAGTCCCATTGATGTTGCATTACCTCTTGCAACCACATAGACAAAATCTTCCCATGTTAAGTCTAAGACCGAAAAAGCCACCATATTCATTGAGTGGATTCAACAGATCCAACAACAAGTCCATGAGATTTTGCAGAAAGCCAATGTTAAGTACAAGCAACGCCATGATCAACATAGGGTACCACACCAGTTTTAGTTTGGAGACAATGTCTAGTTACATTTGCAGAAAGAGTGTCTTACAGGGCCCCATCAGAAGCTTCTCCCACTTCGCTATGGGACTTACACTATCACCAAGGCTGTGGGTAGCAATGCTTTTGAGATCAACACTCCACCCTTCCTTTTCTTGCACCCAGTGTTCAATGTGGGCCTCCTTCAGCCATATTTTCCACCATTATTGGACACCTCAGAGATCGCAGAACAACTGACACCAAAAGAGATCAACCCTGACTGCATGGAACAAGCATCCAATGATTAGATAGTGGACACACAGGTCAAGGGCACTCACTAGCAGAGGATCCAACTTTATCGGGTTTTCAAGGCAGGGCAAATCCTACACCAAGGAAAGTGGCTCACCTGGGGCCAAATTCAGCAGAAGTTTCCTCACCTGATGGGGGAACTCAACGCAATGGAGACCATTGCTTCCTAAGGGGGGAGGACTCATCCATGTTGATATTGGTGGCCACCCACCTGTTCCAACTGGCTCCTCTTGACAATTTTTAGTTTAGCATGTTCTTCTTCTGTACTTCTTTGTAATTGTGGGTTCTACACTTCCGGGACTATCTGAATCCCTACACATCTTCCAAGTGGACACTAGTGGCCTCCCACCTAATACAACTAGCTTATTTTGTATGTTTTCATGTCAGCACATCTTGTTGTACTTCCAGGGCCATTTTGGGGCCCTAAACATTGTTTTTTTTTGCTCTCCATAGTCAAACTATAGACATATTCAAAGTTTGATGACATAATTTGCAGTTCTCGAAAAGACCTTTCCAACAGGATATCACACACCTAAAACGGAGGTCATATACAAAAGTTATGACCTCGAGAAGTTGAGGTACCAACTTACCCATAGGGGCCCACATAGCTTTTGGTGTTTCATCTCCTAGGGTTAGGTTTTTAAATGTCTAGGGTTTTGACATTCATGAGTAATGTTAAAAATGCCTCTAGAGCTTCATTGTAATCATTTTGATAAGACAGATGCACGTAGTAGCCACATATCTTCTCAAAGATATCTACCACCATTCAAGCAAGTGTTTCAGTTTTACAATTTAACAGTTTTATCCTATTTAATTTATTCAATAGAAGATATTGTTCACTTGATATCTGTGTTATTCTTCATATCTCTGTGTTTATTGTATTCAATTTGTTAATCAGTTCATTTCACTCCTAAATATGGATCAACCTATCCACCGGGCAAGGTCCTACAAAGACAAATAGGTACGCCCTCCAGGGGTTAATGAGTCATGAGTACCATAGAAAGTAAATCACGTCCAATAATCAAACCACTTGAACATGTGCATCAAACCCCCCTAAACCAAACAAATTCTCAAAGACGTTATACAACTTACCAAATTTAGGTTTGGGAAGAGTCTCAGGATGTCCTATTGGGTTAATCCCCCTTAATTCTAGGGTGTTTCTTAGGTGGAGCCTAATCCAAGTCATGTAAGTTTATTAAGTGTAATGGGGTATACCTTTGGGCATGGGGTGCATGTGATAACAAAGAAATGTAGATTCTTACTTGTGGGCACCTTTGTGGAGGGTGAGTCGCACCTTGTCATAAATGCAAATTTTTCCTAGCCCATTCATTGCCATTTATTCTTTCTTAGCTTTCTTTCTTTTGATATTTTCTTTTGTGCTACAAGGGAATAATTGAGGGCCATTGTCCTGGATTGGTGACCAAAGGTGACAGTGTCATCCACAAAAAATTTCACGGAAATAAGAAGGTCAACTCATGATGAGACCCCCTTTCTCTTGTCTATGCAACCAAGAGCCACTACCCTGTCTTGTTGATCAGATAGGTGGTAATGTCATACCACTACATGTTCATGGTCATAATAGGATGACTCGTGATGAGACCTCCTATCCATCAACTAATACCTTGAGTGTTCATGTTATCTTTTGGGTCCACTTTTCTTACTGAGAATATTTTCATTGCTTTCTCAGGGATCCCTGGGTGAAGCATCTCGAAGGTTTTAAAATGGATTTTAACTCTCTCCAGCTACTTTTACCCTCTGGGCCTTTATCCCCTTCTCCCACAATGTAAGGTATAACCCTTCCTAGTGTAGCCTATCCCAATGCCCAAAATATGGGGAGATGGAAGGAATAAATATGGAAAGTGGTAAGTATGGAGGAAACATATGATAACTCTTCAAAGATCCACCCAGTAGCAACCCATCCTAAAGGGAAATAAACTTACTAGGGCACCATGTCACCCTCCTAGGTTTAAACAAGTAAAAGAGAATAATTTCCAATCAAATGCCATGAAATGAAGAAGGATTCAATACAACATATTTAGGTGCTTCAAATATCAGAGTGATACATACCATGATACCCAGACTCATTACCTCGTGGAGAAAGACCCACTGCCACTTCAAGATCAAGCCAATGTGATGGACGTTGCTGCTAGCGATATGTGGATTATACTTGAAGAAAAGAGGGGCCCTATGGGGCTATGCTTAGTCCGTCCGACTCTCGACACTCCATGTTTGGAACCTGTGGGCCTCGAGACACGATCTCCTTAGTTATCCTTAGTTATTCTTGGTGAATGAGCCAAAGAAAAAGTTGGTCCTAGTGTGTTGTTGATGAGTGGAAAATGACTGCTACAAGAAGTCAGGAAAAAAGAGATATAGTTTTCTTTGATTGACAAGCCTAAGGTAATCCTTACAAGTACAAATTTGGATTATTTTCCTACAGAAGTTAAGACTATGTTAGATGAATTTTTTGATATTATAGTTGATGAATTTCCAAGTGCATTACCCCCTATAAGTATTATCAACCATAATATTCACTTAATTCTAGGAGCAAGTTTACCTAACAAAGTAGCATATAGAATGACACACCATGAGAATAAAGAGATAAAGAAGCAAGTACAAGAGATTTTGGATAAAGGATTGATAAAGGACAGTTTGAGTCCATGTGTCGTTCCAACATGACTTAGCCCAAAGAAATATGGAGGATGGCATTTATGTGTGTTGATTCAAGGGAAATTGATAAGATCAGAATAAGGTATAGATTTCCATTACCTCATATTGATGACATGTTATACTATTTAAGTGGTGCTAAGTATTTTTCAAAGATTTATTTGAAAAATGGATATCATCCAATAATGATCTGAGAAGGAGATGAATTGAAAACAACTTTCAAAACTAATAGTGGATTGTATGAATGGATGGTGATTCCTTTTGGGCTCACAAATGCTCAAAGTACTTTTGTGAGATTAATGAATGAGGTTTTGAAAGAATTTCTTGCAAAATTTGTGATAGTATATTTGGATGATATCTTGATATATAGTCAAACAAAGTAAGAGCATTTGAGACACCTCAAAATGGTTTTGAGTACCTTACAGGAAAATAAGTTGTTGATCAATTTGAAAAAGTGTAGTTTTATGAAGAATGAGATGATATATTTGGGATTTGTGATATCTGAAGATGGTTTAAAATGGATCCAGAAAAGGTTCAAGAAATAATAAGTTGGCCTACTCCAAGAAGCGTGTTTGAGGTAAGAAGCTTCCATGGTTTAGCAAGTTTTTATAGAAATTTTATTAAAAGTTTCATCCAATTATGTGTTCCAATTGTGGAAACAATCAAGGAAAGTAAACAACCATTTAAATGGACAGAGGCAACTAATAGAAATTTCAAATTGTTAAAGAAGAAGATTAATGAACAACCTATTTTAGCTTTGCCGGAATTTGGTAAGTCTTTTCAATTTGAGACTGATGCTAGTGGAATACAATAGGAGTTGTCTTGAGTCGGGAATAGAGACCAATTGCATACTTTAGTGAAAAGTTGAATGAGGCTAAAAATAATTATTCTTCTTATGATAAGGAGTTTTATGCAATTTTCCAAGCACTAAAGAAATGGAAACACTACCTCATGCCCAAGGAATTTGTTTTGTATACTGACAATCATGCATTACAATTCATAAGTAGCCAACCTAAACTAAATCAGAGACATGCTTAGTGGGTTGAATTTCTGCAAAAGTTTACATTTGTGATTAAGCATACAAGTGGTAAGTAAAATAAAGTTGTTGATCCATTGAGTAGGATTAATTTAATTTTGCAAGAATTTCAAGTCAGAACTTTAGGATTTGATGGATTGAAGGAGATGTATAAAGAAGATGTAGACTTCAAGGATGCTTATGCAACCTATGAAAAGTCAGTTGTCAGCAATAGAAGCCAGTGGTTGAGTTACATAATACAAGAAGGCTTATTGTTCAAGGGCAGTAAATTATGTATACCAAGATGTTCCATGGGGGGGAATATGATCAAAGAGAAACATAGTGGATGTATTATCAAAGAGAAACATAGTGGATGAGTGTCAGGACATTTTGGATGGGAAAAGACCTTTGCTCAAATTAATGTTTTTTTATTTTTGTTCAGGTATGCAAACTGATGTAAAAAAAATTGTGGACAAATGTTGAATTTATTAGCATGCTAAAGGGAGAAGTCAGAATGGAGGTTTGTATTAGCCACTACCGATCCCAAAGTGGCCATGGGATTTAATAAGTATGGAATTTGTGTTGGGATTGCCAAGGAAACAAAGAAGTTATGATTATGTTTATGTTATGGTTGATAGATTCTCTAAGATGGCACATTTTATTACTTGTACAAAAAATAGTGATGCAACAAATATTGCAAATTTGTTCTTTAAAGAGGTATTAAGACTGCATGGTTTGCATAACAAAATTGTTTATGATAGAGACACCCGATTTGTGGGACATTTTTGGAGAAATTTATGGAAGAAACTTGGTACTAATCTCAATTTTAGCTCAACATGGAAACATTTTCAGAAGTCTTGTGAATGAGAATCCCAAGTAGTGGGATCATGTGCTTGCTCAAGATGAGTTTGCATATAATGACCCACCTAACAGAAGCACATGGATGAGTCCATTTCAATTTTTTTATTGAATGCAACCATGAGGTGTATTTGAATTGAGAAATTTTGGAAGAATTGGGGAATGTTGATGGTGAAGACTTTGCAGTGAGCATGCAAGAGATATAGCAATGAGTCAAGCATAAATTCCAGGAGCGAAGCAACAAGTACAAACATAGAGAAGACATGAGAAGAAGGTGTTGATGGTCAAAACTGACCATGTTCAACATTAAGGAAATCACCTGTTAGGGCCCCAATCAGACCCTTATTTGTTTGGTGTGGTGATTCTGAGTGATTAAATGGGTCCAATTACCCTTTATCTAAATCTAAACTAAATTTCCTAAACTAACACTAAACCTACCTCTTTTCCTGCTAATGTAGAATAACATTTGTTGTTACCAACCTACAAAAGAGAAGAATTGACTTTTACAACTACTTGAAAAAGCAATCTTTTGATCAGATAAAATGAGTGCTCAACCAAGCCAAGCCACCCAAAAGGTTGATCCTACTAAATGAGACTTTCATTTAAAATAAATGAATCTATATCTAAATGCAGTCCTATGTACAATGCAAAAAACAAAGAAAACTATCCTAACCTGGAAAATAAGAAGCAGTTCTTAAATACCAAGTGCAATGATTTTGGAAGCAATGGGATTTAACATGCAATTTATGACTAATATCGAATTACCGAAATAGTTATAGTAATCAATATTATTTAGTGGTGTACATCCTCTGTTTGAAGAATTATTTTAAACCCAAAAGTAATTAAGAATAAGTCTATGGAATAGAAATAGTTCTTATGCTCAAGTGATTGTTAAATCAATGAATATCAATAAATATATGTGCAATTAGTTGCCAGACATTTAATTAAATATATAATCGCATATTTAATTGACAAATCTCTTCTACATACAAACAAATAGTTGATTATATAAAAGATATCGGAACATAATTCACAATAGTGCAAAAAATACACGTTCTGGAAGAAATATGCCATCGCATCAGGTAAAAGATTGCATTAAAATAAATAATAGTATTCAGATTTAAATACATTACATAAAACCTGCTATCATTCCTCTTTAAGCTGTAAAGTTCTCCAAAAATCCTTCCTGGGCTCTGAAACTTTGTCATCAAAAGATAAGATGGATCTACAATAGTGCATAATCTCTATCCTCTGATCTACAAATTAAAAGTTTAGAAAACAATTTTCAAAACTCAGATTTGATTTCCTCACAACTTCTACAAATATTATATAATACAACATATATTCACTGCTACAAATTTCTGGCCTTGACAATCACATCTTCCACGTATCTTTAGAGTTAACCCTTATCAATAATCTGATGGTGTTGACCTAAAATGTTTTTTTGGGAACTTCTGTGATAAATCTGGGGATAACAAAATGGTGATATCGTGGTAATTTCAATACTTTGACGTGATGCCAATGAAAGGCTGGGTGAATCTTGACATGGTTGAATGAAAGATTTGCATTTTAATAATGATCTTTACTTGAACCGCCACCTCCTTATTCCTGCAAATAACATTTACGACTTCCATTACCAACATAAGAATGATCGTATTAGTAATGAAATGCCATGATATATCTTTAAATAAATTTAAATAAATCATGACAAATATAGCCAGACTGATTTGTGGCATATGGAAGTAGGAATCTTAAATATAGAAACTAAGCTCAATTGCATGAATATTATTAATTTATTGGAAATCTCTGTGAAGTTAATAATACTTTAAAATTCCAATAAAGACAAAGATAAAGGCAAAATAAATTTATTTCTTACATGAATTTGGTTAAACTTTTAATTAGTTATGTCATCATATTTTTCTTTATTGTCCATCCTTTTATCTTTGCATACAAATAAAGTTTCAATTCATATAGTTAATGTTAAATAGAATTACTATGAATATGGTTAAATTTTATTATTTCTATAATTTAAGAATTAAATTAAATATAAATATAACTTTAAATATAAATATAACTAACAAGTTTTAGTTGTTGAAATATTGAGAGGGCGTGAATTAATATGAGAACTTTATACCACTTTTAATCACAATATATATTCTTTCACTTTATCAACAATGTTCAATAGTTTATTATCAACGTATCATTTATGATTGCATTCAATATATATATATTTATATATATCATAAGAATGTAATCATAAGAAGCATCACATCAACATCACATCAAAAACACAATACACCAGTATCTACGTGGAAACTCAAATGGGAGAAAACCACATAATACTTTCTTATATATATCAAGAATTCATTCATAGGAAGCACCAACTTTCCAATTCTCTAGTTGCAACTGGAAGGAGGCTACAACCTCCTATTTATAGGCTCTAACCTAAAAGAAGCTACAACACCCTAAATTCTCTGGCTCCAACCAAAAAGAAGCTAAAACCCCCTGGATTCTCTGGCTCCAACCGGAAGGTGGCTACAAGCACCTAGTTTTCAGGCTTCAACCTAAAGGAAGCTACAACGCATTGATTCTTCGGCTCCAACCGAAAGGAGGCTACAAACCCATTACCTTTCCATGTCCTGTCGCCCTGAAATATAAGTGTAGACCAATTTTCACTACCACAATCACTACCACTGCCACTCTCACTGTCACTGCTACTGTCACTTCCACTATCACCATTACTACCACTGTCATTGTTACTATCACTGTCATTGCCACTTTAACTTCCACTGTCATTGTCACATCAATCTGTATCTTTTCATCAACCAACTAGAACCTATACCATTCCATGCATCAAACCTGTACCATGCATCAACCTATACCATGCATTAACCATGCACATCAACCATGTACATAAACCTGTACCATGACCATGTACATCAACTTGTAACATAATCATTGCATCAACCATGCACCAAACCTCCACTAATATGCCAATATCACCAAGATGTTCCTCAAGAACTATGTGAATATCAAGTGTCCAACATGCACCTCAACCATGTGCTAGACCAAGAACCAAGCTATGCCTCAACAAGTAGTATACCAATATCAACAAGACATGTGTTGAGGAAAAATGTATGAAGAACCTCACTCAAGCATTTTCAGATCTTGCTAGGCTAAAACAAGATAGTTGGGAATGTTACCCGGGGTTTATAGCCTTAAAATCAAAATAATCACTTGATCCACAAGAAATATATGCAAGAGACCAAGGATGGTTTTATTTATTATATGTAACTATGCAAAAAAAAGAAAAGAAAATATACATAAGTGTGTTTATGGATAAAGATACAAGGATAAAAAGAATCTGAAAATATCATTTAAGATAGACGCGGGGTATTTTGTATTTTTACATAGTCTCAAATTAATTTTGAAGGGCATTCTTCCACCATCTTATGAAAGGCTCACAGATTTGGATGAAATAAGAAGAAACCTCAAATGGTTGGAGTACCCTATGGGTAATGCATGGAAAATTTTGTGGAAATGTCTAAAGGAACATACACCAAGGAAAGGTTAGATAGGTCATACAAGTGGCACACATTCAACACCCCCTTAGTTGGTCATGATTGACAACAATTTTGGAAAGTATTTTCATTCAAATAAATCAACCACTCAATAATAAAGAAGCAGTATCAAGAAACTGTTAGGTGGTTTTAAGAAACAAGAAGTGGTTTTCACACAAGGGGGAGCTATAAATAATCCAACAGGCTCATTATTAGCAAACAGAGAGAGGAAGAGTGTCTGAACCTCGAAGTTGAGAGATCAATCCATCTCCAACAGAGAGACAGACTATGATAGGGAGCCATGATGCTGATAGGGATTCTATTATTTTCTGATGTATTAATCCCATCTTTGTTCCTTCTTCATTGTAATTGATCCAACTTCCTGTTAGAATATAATGGATGTGCTCTTTTTACCATTGAAAATATCTTTATTGTCACCCAACCATAGGCCGAAGCCACCCTTCGAGCACCTTACCCTTGAAAGAGAATCACTCTGGAAGCAAACCCTAGGCTAGATAGCCAAACAAAGGGTAGCACACCTTTCCCCAAGGACAGCGCACCAACAAGCGCTGATCAGATAGTCTAAACCCTAGCCAAGAGATATTCCAAGCCAAAACGTAACTACTAGCTGCAGCAGCTGCACCGACAGCTCTCCTCAAACCTGCACACAAAACTGGGCACTGCAGATCGCACAAGTTATTTCTCTGCAATTCTGAGACTGCTTGCCAGAATGAGAACTGGCCTCCTGTATTTATACTAATTCTGGCTAATTGCCTGGGCCAACTTCTCATTTTGGGTATCTTCCTGTTC
The DNA here is from genome assembly GCA_032191745.1 of Picea mariana. Lineage (NCBI taxonomy): Eukaryota > Viridiplantae > Streptophyta > Pinopsida > Pinales > Pinaceae > Picea > Picea mariana. Next base: position 250,420 of record JASDQU010100127.1, read on the forward strand.
AGTATATATTATTATTTAAGGCTGACTTCTTCTCTTGGAGGCTAATAACCTAATATAAATTATGTTCTTGAGCCGACAAGTCTTCTAGGGTTATTAGCCAACTCATTAGGGTTTCTTCTTGTTTCCCAGAGTATTCTATTCTCATCGGGTTTACACGTGGAGGTAAATACCTCCCGCGGATACCATAATATCAACACTCCCTCCTAGCTAGGGAGGTATTACAGGTAATGGTCTTGAGCACAAAAACATACCATTCACCCGGTAGCATCAACATAGTTGTATAGACTATATCATGACTAGATCATGAGCACCATCATCATCATCAGCTGCATCATCTCTCGAAACCATACTCTACCTGAGTAATCAGACATGATGCTCAGTCCACAGAGTGATACAAGAGCCATTCTTCTAATCTAGAAGAGTAAATGTTCTAAACCATTTTCTGTCTAGAAAATCTTTGTTCATCATTCATTTGGCTGATAATTATTTCCAATAAACTATTGATAGTCTTCAAGGCAATCATAACAAAATAGAACACAACTGTGTCTATCCATAGTAGTACATAACTACAATCCAGTGGTACACTACCACACCAAGTAGCACACAAGTACTTGATCAGTAACATATAGTCACAAATAGTGGAACACATCCACCACAATAGTATACATCTACTATCATGCAGTCTTCATAATAATCATCTGATATCAAACTGCACAAAAACAATGTTATGATATAAAATGAATCATTTGGGCCAATATTTCACTCACATCTGTGAGATGTGAAAGAATATCTGCCCTCAAAAAGGTAAAACATCAATGATGAGTTGTCTAGACTATTCTTCTCAAGCAAGGAAGAATAATTGTCTTGATTTCTGAACCTAAACCATTCCCCACCCTGGGCCATTCTTCTTACACTAATCAAAGTGCACCCTGGAGAGAATGTATAAACCCTAAGGAATGCATGCCCCTGATTGTTGATCCTGGACCATTCCCCACCCTGGGCCATTCCTCCTACACTAATCAAAGTGCACCCTGGAGAGAATGTATAAATCCTAAGGAATGACTGTCCGAACCATTTCCTCTATTAACCACAGGAGGAAAATATTGTCCTGTATCAACCTCCAAAATGGACCATTCCTCATGTTAACCACAATGATAAATTGTTGTCTGGCGAGGTGGACCAGTCTTCTTGAGTAACCCTCAAGAAGAGAGACTACCCTAGACCACTCCCCATGTTAACCACAATGGGAAGTCGATGTCTATGATACATCAACAATCTAGACCATTTCCCATGTTAACCACAATGGGAAATCATTGTCCGTCAGGAATCTCAATCCACTTTTCGAACTGGAAAGGAAACTGATCATCTTGGACCATTTTTCGAACTGAAAAATCACTGTCCATAAATCAATACATATCAGTGCTCCCTCACAACCTGGGAGTCATTTCTTCCTCTTTCAATAAGGAAGTCGTCTCCATAAGCTCTAGCTTGAGCATGAAAACTCTTTCATCTTGGATGGAAGCTTTACCAAAATGTCTGCTTATCTGCTCATCTGTGGAGATATGTATTAGAGAACCACTTTCTCCTTTCTGGACTTCGTCACGGATAATGTAATTCTTGATTTCAAATGTCCTTCGTTCTGGAGCACTAGTTTTCTCTGAAGGCTTCATGTAGCTCTGATCAATAGAGTATATCATTGTTGGAAAACTAGAACATATCCATTTGGAACTTCTTCTGTCATCATGAGATCTGATCTACTGAGTAATCATCTTGATACAATATCTCTATTATAGAAAATATTCACCACGCTTCTGTTGTGCACTGGAGGTTCTCCATCGAGTTATATTTTTCCATCTACATAAAAGGGTCTCTTTCTGGTATGCCTCAAGGTCTTTGAGATTTATCTTCATACACTCTTTGTTCAATTTCTCTGGAGAACATTCTTTACATTTATCTGATGTAGAACTCCAACTCATGGATGTTGCGGATAATATGATGACTCATGTAGAGATATGCTTGGCTTACTTGGAACAAGTAATCATCATAGTCTTGTCCCTCCATCTGGGAGAACCTCTAATTCTAGATCTCGCAATGGTTTCATTCATAAGTCTTCCATACATTGTTCTTCATCACAACTTTCAGTTCTTTTGCTTGATTTCTTTTAGTGAGTTCATATCAGGATAGTAATCTTGTGATTCTTGATACAATGACTAGATGTTCCAGTTTCTCTTTCTTTCTTGGAATCTTCATGTTCTTCCTCATGTTTTTCTTTAGCTCTTGGGTCCATGGAGTTTCTTATAGATTCCATGCCCTAGAGATTCCACTTCTTCCTTTCATCATAAGATCACGGATGTGAATGGACAACCAGGGATATTTTAAGGCTTCTCTTCAAAGAAGTCTTCTTCTGCGGTTGAACTCAACATGTTCTAGCTTTCATGGCTACTACCATGGATATATATTTTATCATCTTCAAAGGATCATAGGATTAGCTCCCTCCTAATCCTTGATTCATGTATAAGTGCATATAATCGGCTCCCTCTATCTAACAGAGTCCATGCTTTCGTCTGCATCCTTATTGTCTTCTACAATATATAATTGTCTCTCTCTGTCTAACAGAGTCCACGCTTCCGTCTTGTTGTCTTCTACAAAACGTCATAAGTCTTTCTCCAATTTCCTCTTGATTGCTAACTTCTTTCTATCTTTGCTTCTTCTAAGTCTCTTCATGATTGATTCAGCTTATCTTGTAATAGCTTCCACATGATTTGTTTGATGTATTTCATTCTTTCATGTATTATCTAATGATATCAATCCTTATCTTATTGTTCTTACATCGGTATAGTTCTTCTTGGAACACATTATCTTCTAGCAGATAGATATACAAGATATGTACAGAGACGATGCAAACAAGATATGTACAAGAACTAAGAAGAGTATTGTTACCTTCAGAAGAAGAAGTCTCTTTCATCCTTCTTAGTCTTCTTTGTAGGTTCCTTTTCTTCCACAACTGATGCTTCGTGTTTCTTTAGCTCGGGACAATGATTCTTGTAGTGGCCATACTTTCGACAGTTGAAGCATTGTACTTCTAAAATGTCTTTCTCTTGATTTGGCTTCCTCTTTGAACCAAACTTCCTTTTGTTCCTGAAATTATTGAATCTCGTTGTGAAGGCTTGATCATCGTGCTTCTTTTTGGGTTTCTATTTTGCATTGATCCTTGATTCTTCTTGAGCACAACAAGTCCAAAGTTCTTCAAATATCGAATACTCCTTCCTCGTGTTCATGCTTGCGGCAAATGCATCCCACGTCTTGGGAAGACCATTGAGTACTATGTTTACCAATTCCTTCTCTGAAATGATTTCTTCAATAGCTTGTAGTTGATCTCTTAACTGAGAGATTATCACAAAGTATGATGTTATGCTATCATCATCATTCATCTTCATGTCACGGAGCTCATTCTTCAGACTCGTTATTTGTCCAATGTTTCTGACTAAGAAGAGGTTTGCTAGGGCATCGTACATCTTCTTTGATGAGTCAAGATTGGAGATGTAGGGTATCAAGTGGTCTTTTATAGAGTCCATTGTGATACTCATGGCATTGATGTCACCGTCTTTGAACTTCTCCATAACTGCAATGTTCTGCGGTTCCTTCTCTTATCCTTCTTCAAACTCTGGTTCCACGATCTTTCCTTTCACGATATCCAACACTTTATTCTTGGCAAGGATGAGGTCAATCCTTGTCTTCCACGTTATAAAGTTAGAGGCTCCATCTAACTTATTCTCTGACTTCATAGAATAAGTCATGGCTGCTTTGACTTGGTCGAACCCTAGATTTTGACCACAAACTCAAACTTGACATCTTGGATTGCTGAGAGTACCAGGAGATGCACTAGGCTAGGGCACACTGATCTTTCTGGAGATTAGGTAAATCTCTTCATTTAAGGTGCCTCAATTAGAGGATTAGGGTTTCTACAACTGCACTAGCTAGTAACCCTAGCGACAGTGCTATGGTGACTGCTCCTGCTAGAAACCCTAGCGACAGTTCTTCAATGAGCTTAATATCCTCACGGCTATGTTTCCTTCTAGCGGTTAGACTGAATGAAGGAGGGGTGGGCCCATAACCTATTAGAATATAATGGATGTGCTCATTTTACCATTGACAATATCTCTATTTTCACCCAACCATAGGCTGAAGCCACCCTCCGAGCACCTTAGCCTTGACAGAGAATCACTCTAGAAGCAAACCCTAGGCTAGATAGCCAAACAAAGGGTAGCGCAATTTTCCCCAAGGACAGCGCACCAACAAGAGCTGATCAGATAGTCCAAACCCTATCCAAGAGATATTCCAAGCCAAAACATAACTGCTAGCTGCACCAGAAGCTCTCCTCAAACCTGTGCACAAAATTGGGCACTGCAGTGTGCATAAGTTGATGCTCTGCAATTCTAAGACTGCCTACCAGAATGAGAATTGGCCTCCTGTATTTATACTAATTCTGGCTAACTGCCTAGGCCGACTTCTCATTCTGGGTATCTGTCTATTCAGTATATATTATTATTTCTGGCCGGCTTCTTCTCTTGGAGGCTAATAACCTAATATAAATTATCTTCTTGAGCCGACAAGTCTTCTAGGGTTATTAGCCAACTCATTAGGGTTTCTTCTTGCTTCCCGGAGTATTCTATCCTCGTCGGGTTTACACGTGGAGGTAAATACCTCCCGTAGCTACCATAATATCAACACTTCCATCTCTGTAATGCATTATGATTATTAATAAAAATATTTCAGTAGAAATTTTGGCCCATATATGTTGTAAATGTGTATGGATTCCTTGATGAACGAGATCGATTTCAGTTTCCTGACCAATCTTGTTTCACATATTGTTTGAAGTATTTCTAATACTGCAAAATTTATGTTATGTGGATGTCTTGAGAAATAAATTCTCTGGAATGCATGTAATTCTAATTTGAATGCATAAATTGTGGTAACTACTGAATTCTTTAATGCTCAGTACATTCTTCTTCACCTAGGCCTGGTAAGTTTTATCTTAGTTTGATTCCTTACATGTACATTTTTCTTCCCACACAGCCACCTATTCTTTTACTCTTGAAATCCGAGTACACAGAGGAGAAATTTCCCTTGTTAGTCGAAGGCACACCCAATCATCTTGTCTGGAAGTTTTAAATATATGTGGGGAGTGAGTATTTATGAATATTTCCCTTTATAGAGGTATCCTTAAAACCCTTTTTCTATTTTTTATTTCAAAGGATCCCTCGCATCATTCCTTTAACAATCGGGAACTCAAGGACTAACATCCTTAAATGGTTTCATTTCCAGGGACATTATTCTGAAGTTATTTTTCCCTTGGAGACAACAAGGATCATCTCTGGTTGTTGATGGTGAAAAAGACTCAAACACTAGGTTGTTTATATTTAACATGGAGATTCCACAAAATAAAATATAGCATCAGCTAGGAAGCATCCAGAGTGAATCATGATCCTACAACTATTCCAGTGTTACCAGATCTTGAAAAGCTAACCACCTAGAGGAACATCCAAGAAATACTACAGACTGGAGGTAACCCTAATCCGAAAAGTTTTTCTTCTACCAGTTATGAGTTTGATAGCATTTATAGGATACTATGTACACCTCCATAGGCACATTCAACTTCTTAATTTCCTACTCAAACTTTAATCAATCTCCAGAATTTCCCTGCAACCTTTTCTCAGTCATCCACTAATTCGTATAAATATTTCTTGAAAAATCCCAAACCCCCCATGTTTGCAGAAGCAAGTAGTATAATCCTCAAGAACCTAATGGTTGGAAAAGGAGGAGGAAATAGGAATCCACCACCACTTGTTAATCATTGAGTGGAAGCTAGGTATGGACCTCTAGATATTCCCCAAAACCCTCATGACTTACCAGAAAACTATCATAAGTTGTTTCCAAAATATGATGGGGAAAAAGAGATAGCATCTAAGGAGCACATGGTTGCTTTCCAATGTTTTACAAGAAACCTCTTCATAGAGCATGATGATGTGTTTATGAGACTTTTTGTACAAACCCTTGAAGGAGATGTTATAAAATGGTTCATAGGGTTACCGCATGCCTCCATTAATTCCTCGGAGGTTCTTGAAACCACTTTCATGATACAATGGGGTGAAAAGAGGGACCACTTGTACTATCTCACAAAGTTTGGGTCATTAAAGGATAAGGTTGCAGAGAATGTAATTGATTTTAACAAGAGATTCAATAAAATTTATAATAAGTTTCTTGTAGATATTAAACCTTCCCAAATTGTTGCAAAAGTGACCTAAGTTGGAGCCTTTGGAGCATAATTTACCATTATACTGAGAGAAAGAAGGTTTGCAACCATTTTAATCATGCAAGACAATGTCATTGACATTGAGGGAAACATGACAGCTTCTGTTAAAATAAAGGTAAAAACAGATCGGATAGGTAAAGACAAGAGGAAATTAAAATTTGACATTGGTACCTCATGTGTTGGTAAGTATTCATAGGAATCTAACAAACAGGAAATATCTAGAGTCATCAAAAATATATCTAATAAATTGTCAAGACTTGAAACTAAAGGTAGTCCTCCAATTAAACCTTCTAATGCAGAAGGTCAAAGGAATCCTAATCATTTTAGGAGGCTTGTTAACCCAGATATATTTAGGAGAGATAGGAGAAATGAGGAACATCCCCTTAGACCTCCAGTAAAGAATAACAATGAAATCAATGTTGTTGAAGACCTAGGAGTTGAGGACTACACATATTTCCAAGAGGAGATGCATTTAATTCAAGGTAATTAGAAGGCTATGCATCTAACACAACATGATTATGAAATATCTTTAAATACTAAACCTCATACTGTGAACCAAACTGAAATTTATGGAGGATTATCACACTCCCAATATAGATTGTTCTATGATTCATTATAGGTTGATTTACACAAGAAATATGACCTTAGACCTAGGTCAGTGGGGTCAAAGAATGATAATATACCTTTATCCAATAAATTACAAGCAACTCAATCTAAGGAAAAAGAAATGGTCATTATTGCATAGAAGACAGATTCCTTTTATCAAGCCAAGGGAAAAAGTGATCATAAAGAGATTGAGAACCCTGGTCATTCCTTCAACATTGAGCATGAATGAGGAAAAGTCAAGATACATGTCCCATTAGTGGAGCTTGTTAAGAACCTTGTCTATCAAAAACAAATTGAGAAGGTTATACATGGGCTTGATTTCAATAACCATCCTGACACTTTGAACATACATGATGAATTTCCAAACATCATATTTGGACCTCACATTAACAGCAAAGAGGACTTGGCTGCACCTTTTTATATCACTTTGAACATTCATGAAAAAATTGCTACACAATTGCATGTTGGAGTTTGGAGCCTCCCATAACCTTATGCCTAAATATGTAATGGAACATTTGGTACTCGAGATTACAAGTCCATATAATGATTTATACTCATTTTACTCAAGAAAGTTCAAATGCAAGGGTCTGATCAAGGATTTGGTGGTTACATTAACACATCTCATTGTCAAGAGTATCATGATGAATGTAGTAGTGGCTGATGTGCCTTCAAATTATGGAATGATTTTATCTAGATCATGGGCAGGAAAATTGGGAGGCACTATGTGAATGGATATGACATGTGCCACTATACCATTTTTGGGGGTGATTAGAGAAGATTATATAAATAAAATAATCTTGCATTTGTGGTAAGTGACCAAACTAACCCAATAAATCATCCCATCTATGCCACTAAATCTAGTTTTGGTCGTTGCATATTGTTTATAGATGAGGAAATCGAACTAGAAAGTATACCTACTCATGATAATTTGAAATCTAAAGGGGTATGGAAATTATACTTTGAGAGAGCTAATTCAAAATATGGTTCTAGAGTAGGGATAGTGATGATATCTTGAACAAATGAGAAAATTTTATTGTCATATAAATTGGATTTTGAGGCCACCAATAATGTAGCATAGTATGAGGCTTTGGTATTATGATTGGAGACTGCTAGGAAAATGGATGTCACATAGTTGGATGTGTTTGGAGACTCTGAACTACTAGTGCAGTAGGTAAGATGTCACACACCCACTATGGGAACTAATATTTTTCGGCTTTTTCCTTCTTTTTCCCCGAGGAATAGAATCCCCAAATTCCTATGGGGCCTGATGCAGACCATACCATCCCTTATCCTTACCCATGTTATTGTTGGCTATGACCACAGGCCTTACCAGAGAGGTGCTTCCAGCTTTCGCGATTCGAAAAATCGCGATGCATGTGTTCCCCTACTCTCTGGTCTCTCGAAGTGCCGACATCCAAAAGGAACCAACAGTTAGTCACATCTAACAATGCCTCGGATGAAAACCTGGCATTCCACCTTTCAAAGTTTCGCAAACTGGGTTTTCATGGTAGAATAGGACGAGGGTTTCATACCCTTTGGTTTTCTGGGTGCCGAAACACCGAATACCAAATCTACACGCGCTAAGCCATATCGGGATTTCATAAGTCGAGAATTTGCGATATGCGTAAACAGGAGGTCTCGCACTTAGGTTTCCTGGGAGACAAAACTCCTAAACCTGTATTCATCGCTAAGATCATTTTGGGGTTTCACAAGTCGGGACTTCGTGATTGGCGAGTACAAGGGAACTATCCCTTGGGATTTCTCGGGTGCTGAAACATTGAAACATCCAAACTCTAGACACGCTATGCCATTTTGTGGTTTCACTAGTTGGGTTTTTGGGACTGGAGAGTACAAGAGACTTGCCTTTAGGTATCCCGGGTGCTGAAACTCTAATGGGTTAAATCGTTGCCACGTGTCACCCTGGATCCAATGATCCAGAATAACCCTCAGGATTTCGATGATTGTGAATCCTCATTCTTCACCACCTTTATACACCTAAGTTATGAAACCCCGGTGGCTTCCGAATGTTCGCCACATTTCCTCTAACGATCCAACGGTTGAAGTGATTTCAGGACTTCTTTCGTGCACCTATCTCTGGATCCAATGGTTGTCAGTCCTCCAGATCTGATAGTTCTATACCGTACATTCAGATCCTCTCCTCTTGTGCGCTATCTTATGTGACTGGATGTAGGATTCGATGGTCCAGATCCACACTCTATAGTTAATCTAAGGGTTGTTTTTTCTCTTCCTCCTGAGCTTTGGCTTTCTTCCCGATCTCGGAAGATTTCAACGCTTCAAAGGTCTCATCCTTCGATCTTCTACTGCAAGCTGACTATTGGGTCTCGCCAACACTTACAAAAAGTGTTGTCCCTCCTGAGCTTTCTCATCTATGAAGGAATTAAGAGTTTTGCGCTCTTTCTCCTGGGCTTGACTCTTAGAAGAGTCTTCTGTGCACGCCTTGCGCTCATTTTTCAAGTCTAGGACTTGAGTGAGTCTCGGTCTCTACTTGCCTCGCAGGGAGCCTGTGCATAACTACACTACCTCTCCTGAGCTTAACATAATTCATCCTCTAAGGGACTCTAGACAACTAGGAAGGTTGGCATGTGTACATGAGACTATGCCTAAGGTCAACGAACTCACAGTTCGTGGCTCTAACTCAAGCTACCATAGGACACAAGAATTTACAAGTACCAATCATGTCCTATCCATATAATCTCTTACTGGCCTAATTATACAGCCAATCAGTAAGGAAAGAGACACAGTATATCCATTCAGAAATCAAGCACAATTCCTTAAATATACACAGTATAACCAAATTCATGCCTAGTTACAGCTAAATTACACAGAGTAAGAAATCACTTATCTATTACAGGTTGTCCCCAACCAACTGACTGTGGGTGTTCATCCTTCCACCCAACCATAGGTTCAGAGGCATTCAATATTAGCACTCTGGCCACCCCCGTGCCAAGCCGTGATATCACGCGGGAACTCTCACTCTTCTCGAGGGTTCTCTCTATGTTTTAGTTTCTGTTCGGGTCTTGTTTTCTGCAACTTGGATCTTTCTCACTCATTTGTGGCCTCGGCGAGGTTTCTCAAATGCTCTTCAGCATCAATCTTGTGGCCTTCTGTTCATGATTCATTGGAGAGCTTCGCGCCTCTCCCTTGCAAGCTCCCATTCTTGTCTCGTGTCCCTTTCTTCCTTTTCTCTGTGTCCCTCTTACCTTGGACGGTTTCGCCGACCTATCCTGTTCCTTCTGTCAGAAGGAAACTCAGGTCTGTAGGTCCTTGCAGTACTTCGGGCTAACAGCCCATGTTTCCATTCATGGGGGTGGTTGGTGATTCAACCACTGTCCTTTCTTCCTTGACTGCTTTCCTTTCCTTAGGATTCGAAGGAGGTTTGTCATCCTTATCATGAAGATTTGGAGTTATTTGATATATGAACCCTCTTGTATGGTTTTCACATTCTTCCTCTAGTGATATCATGGCCAGTACTTTCAAGGCTTCACCCCCACAATCAGTTATTTGGAAACTCAGTCAATAATACATTTACATTGTCCTCATGCCTTATCATGGTAATTCCTATTTTATGATTAATTACAAATTGGGGGAAACAGGGTGTTACAATTCCCTCCCCCTTAAAGGAACATTGTCCTCGGTGTTCTTTCTCAAAAACACCTGTCATGCCTTTCTCATTCAGCCACTTCATAAGTCTTGGCCTTCATCCTCGGTTAGGTCCTTTTTCAGGATCTTAGTCTTCATCGCCTACCTTCAATAATTCTGGGACCACAAGCACATTAATCACAATTTTGTGCGAAAACATCTTACTGTTGTTCAAAATTCAAAAGGAAAATTTCATAATCTTAGCACAATACTTATCTATGTAGTTTGTGGATCTATATCCACATGGTAGTTTTTTTATCCATGCTCATCGCTTTTCTTGACGTACCCATTGGGTGCATGATTCCCAATTCAATAGTTCACAAGAGCTATCATGATTTCATCTTCCTTTCCAAGGTTTTTTTTTTTGCACAGGAAACTACCCACTGTGTGCATGATCCCAATAGTTTACAAGAATTATTAAGGTCTCCTCTTCCCTGCAATCACTCACCCTCCAGGCCCAGGCTCAGGCATCCTCTTCAATGTTATACAGTCCCTCGGGCGATCCATCTT
>JASDQU010100127.1:261612-364313 GCA_032191745.1 Picea mariana
GCATCACTATTGTGATTCAGCAGTGACATGATTGCTCTGGTATACCAGTTGTTTATACATGATTGAGATAGCATTCATATTGATTTATTTTGGAGCATGAGCAAGCTATTGGAGAGATTGGATGTGTTGTGACTAGCTATGGGTCAGTTTGGACAGTGGAAGACATAAGAGAAAGTGATTGCAAGTTGCAGAAGATCTAAGTATGTGAAGAAAAGCAAAACCCTAGTTGCTTAGAAGCATACGCTTGTTGCATTATACACTGGTCACGTTCACACACAGGTTGTAGTGAGCCAGGGCACGTGCACACGTGGGCTGCACTACTGACAGGTCGCATACCTGTTGATAGATTGATATCTGTTGAGGATTGTTTCCTCATCTCAGTTGGTGCTGAGGGTGTAAGCTGAGTCTTTCATTATAGAGCAGGTGCTCTTACAGAGTTGTACTCTATTCAGCTGTTGTTGATAAACCCCAAGGATTGTAGTCCATAATAAAAAGAAAATTGTACATACATCTTGTGTTCTTTGTGTTCATTATGGTGATGACTTGTTGATGATATATTGTTGATATATGTTGTTGATATGTGCTCACATCTAACTAGTTATAAATGATAGCAATGGGTGATGAATAAATGTTGAATGCTAATTGATGAGTTTTTGTGCAAGAGGGAAGTTTTGGGAAAAAGAGCCCCACACTCATTCACCCCCCCTCTAAGTGTGGTAGGTGTGTCCAACATGTTTAACCCCATAGGCATGCACACATGCACGCCTGTTCATCCCATAGGCATGCACACATGTGCGCCTTTCCATCCCACAGGCACGCACACATGCATGCCTATCGTCCATACAGAGGCACCTTCATGCGCCCCTATCATGTACATAGGAGCACATCAGAGCGTGCCTGTCCACTACACAGCCGCTCACCCATACACAACTATTTAGCTTACATGCATGCATACCATGCGCACCTGTTTCCCTCATTAGGGTGCCCCCACGCGCATATATCTGGATAACAGGCGCGCACCCATGCATGTATATTTCCCGATCTCCCGTGCACTGGGGGGCCCACACCCATAAAAACCCCTGTGCGGCCCTCCATACAAGCCCTGCACACAAATAGAAAACTTATTTCTATGCAGGACGATAAGAAAACTAACCTGAAGCTCACTGGTCCTGAATTGGTTGCCTCATTCTCCCAGAATCTCCAAATATCCTCTAAATATCTCTCATCCAATCACTCTGAAAACAGGTACAAATGAGGTGGCAATGTGGGCCCTACAGCTATATATAGTCCTTTTTTCCAAACTTCCAGACCCCATTTTGGGAGCTCCGAGTGTCCGTTTTTTGATCCGTCTTCAGCCATGGGATTATCACCCCATCCTCTACATCAAGACAGTCCCTGAGACATTTTTCATCCTTAGCCCCCGGGGCACCATTTTTCCATACCCCATCCAGGTATGCACACTCATGTTCAAAATTATCAAATAAATGATTGTAGGTTCAATTCTCTTCAGATATTTTTCACATCAGGTATTTGGTTGTCATGTGTGCAGGTACTTGGTCATCATACACCAGCGCGATGCCTTCAGGTATATAATCAACACTAGCATGTAATCATTCCCTCTGAATCTTAATTGCATCTCCAGTCACACCCTCTGAAATTTGCCTTTAGGGTCCCCATATCCGACTCTGCAGTACCACCACCTCCACTTCATTTTGGGTATTGTCACTCGGTAGTACTCTCCCCCTCATGAGTTGTCCCATTTATAGCCCCCCTTGGCACTTCGACACTCATGTTGTTTTCAACCTTTAGGGATGGGAGTCCTGATAGTCTTACATCATGTTGCGCATCAGCCACATATTCCTTCTCCTCATTTTGCTAGCCTACCCAATGGACTCCCAGGCACTTCCTCACGAATTCTTTTGACTGCACTCTTGCAGCATCATTTACCATCCATTTCACCCATCATCAATCTACCCATCCTCAGATTTCCCTCCATACATTGCCCTACTACAGAAACCAGCCTATGGGGCGCCAACCCTCCACTTTTTTTTGCACCAACTTGCACCATCTTCAGGCCAAACCCTCCTAGACTGGGGCACCCATTTCTGTATTTGCATTATTATCCCCACTGATTTTTTAATTATTTTTTTAATTAATCCAATGTTTCCAGCATTTTACATAGCTTTTTGTAGTCACCTTTGGTGACCTTCCTAGAAAATGCAACCCATGCCACCCTTGGTTGGGGCACTCCTTATCATCTACTCCTGCTGACATCGTCCACAAACTCTGAGTATCCCACAGGCCACCTACCTCTTCTCTCTGAGTTTTTTCACTTTGTCTCGCCTCTGGCACAACTTATCCCACATCTCGTTGTCCCCCCTGACACTCGACTTCATTGAACGGTTGCCACTTATATATCCCCAACCAAGGGCAGTCTTGAGTCTCCACACATTTTGACTTCATCCATGTACCTCCTCTGTTCCTAACCTCACCTAGTAGATTTCACGAAGCCCTTTTCTTCTTGGAGTTGTGTCTCCCTTTTTGTCGACATCAGCACAGTTTCCAAAAGGGTGACAGTATTTTGACTCTCATTACCTTTCCAATGAGAAGTCTTGGATGGCACAGGGAGACCCATAATTTCTCCCTGCTGTCGTTGACCCCCATAACATTTGACTTCAACACGTTCTCATGTTACGGTGGGTCTTACTTTGCGACTATTACAGTTGTTTCTTATATTTGCCGAAGACCTCTAAACTTGGTTGGGCTATCAATGCCCAGAGAATCTGTGATACTTCTTACAGGTGTCATTGCCTACTGTTCAGAGTATGTTCCTCCTCAAAATTGTCCTCTGCCTTTATCACAATCTCCCTCAAGGGCACTGCAGTTGTCTACATCAACACACAGTTTCAGTTACTGTACAACACCCTTTTTTGAGTTACATGACACGAGCATGGGGCATGCCCGCCTCATTTGTACACAATTTATTTTACACACCTTACGGAAGGTTGGGTCCTACAGGTTCCCTTCTCCCTCCAACAGGTCACTCTTGATACTCTCACTATCGCTCTTTCTTACAACGGTACTCTCAGTGGAAGAAACATTGATGAATTTCAGCTATCCGTATGCTCCTAACCTCATCCATCAGGGGGCATCTGTTATCACTAAAATTTCGTCCGCAAACGGTTTCGGGAATCCAGCATCTTCAAACAGCTATGAGTCCACCCATGGACCAAAATTACCAAAAAATCATTTCCAAAAGGTCCAAAACTATACAACCAGCGATAAAATCAAGATGTGCTATGACTACATAGGACACGCGCGCACATGCGCCATCCAGAAACGCAGGAAAAGTGCACATGTGCATGATGCATGATTGTAGTCACTAAAAGCTGCACACACCTGTGAACGACACATTTATGAGATTGGTCAGCCTCCCACCCACTTCTGGTTCATCTTCCAAGTTGATTTGACATCTAAATCTCGGCTGGATCCAACTGGGTGGCTGGTCAAAGACCTAAAGGTGCCCTAAACAACCCCTTTTCACACTAAAAGTTGGTTGCATAATACCTCAAAGTGATGCTATAAAACAAGGCCATGGGTGCACTACATTTTCAAGGAATTCAATTGCAAGGTTATGCTACTGCTATTCTCTTAGGGAATCCTCTTTTCTCATCAAGAGCATACTAGCACCATTCCATTTGGGCAATCCACATCACCTTTTGAGTGGGTTAGCTTGGGATTCTTTCACCATTTCTTTCAAGTTCCAAATTTGTAAGAAGAGCTCAATTGTGGGGGTCCAAGAGCCCTCCCTTGGAGGAAGAAGGGACCCAAAGTCCTCTTTCTTCTCGGTGTTTTCTTTTCACTAATACAATCCTTTCCATTGGTGACATGAGTCTTGTTTGTTTCTTATTCTTATGTCCTTATGCTCAATAGTTTAGTTGTTCTTTCCTTTCTTAGTTTAATTCTTAGCTTAGTCTTTTATGTTTATTCTTCTAACCCTTTCCTTCACTGCTGTCTTTCTTAGCTGACCCAACTAAGCTTGTAATCACCTCTATTTTGCTCATTCAGGTGACAAAAGAGGCGCAACAGTACCAACTAAGTCCATCCAATGATATCCCAAAACAATATCCACATCATCCATATCTATAGCATAACATCATCCATGTCTATAGCATAACATCATCCATATCTATAGCATAAAAATATGAATGCAACACATATTTATCCATGGTAATCTTCAATTTTTAAAAATTTGAACTTTTTCACTCCCAACTTATGTGCTTTGAATATTTTTTACGGGCACTTGCAATCTTTTAACCAGGTTAACATTGAGGAAGTTATGTTTGTTACTACGGTTTATAGAAACAATAACTTTCTCTGATTCAATACCTCCATGGCCCTGTAATATGAAATTTTCATATGAAAATAAATCCCTATTGCTCCTTTTATCCTTCTTCGTAAAATGAAATATATTTTTTCATATTCTTCGTTTGAAAGATCCCTTTTCTTGCTATAGTGAAGCAAATTCCACTATTTTTCCGCATCATCTTTTAAATTCATTTGTACCCCAATTCTCCAATATTTCCCCTTATTTAATGTATTCTTCAATATTGGGGGCATTATTTTTTCCTGTAAAAACATCTTTCTTGAAAACCCAAAAATAGAACTAGGGTTTAAAAGAGAATCACTTACTTTGCAATGTAGCACCTTTATGTAGTTAGGGTTTGAGGCTGAAAAAATACAATGACCATAATTTCTGTTGTATTTCTCATATTGGATATTATGACCCCAATTATGAAATTCCGCACTTTCTTTTCTAGCACTAATTTGACTGAAATCTGTGCAATTTGTCAAAAGATATCCAATCTGCAAAATTTTTGGTTGTCACCAGAAGAAACCCTAAAAAAATGTTTATTTTGATTAACATTATCTCCACTTCCCAGACTTCGTTTTGAATGTTTTTTTTTTAAAATTGGGTATTTTTTCAAGAGGAATTCAAATGTACCATTGGTTTCTTCAAATTATTCACACAAAGTTTCATAAATCGACTTGAACGTTTATGTCCTCTTTTTTTTTTGGTCAAAAATATGCAAAAAGAAGAAAAACAAATCTCCCACTTCATGCCCAAGAAAGATCTTGAATGCCACTTGTAGTAAAACTTCAAAGATATAAGAGAGAATATATTCCTTAACTTCATAAATAAACCCTTGAAGGCCAAATATACCAAGACATTCATGATAAACAACAAAATAATATAAAGAGAAGAACCCTTAAGGTAGGGTAACACTATCCAATACTCCTTATGAAATGAATCACTCTACAAGCCATGTTTACTACAAGAAAATATAATTCATTACACATCCAATACAATGATATTTATGTTTATTTATACAATCTCATGAGTATTCTTAGGGGTGTTATGCCAACTACCCCTTATTGTTATATTATTTTTTGTTAATTACATGGTGGCAATATTATTTAATTTTAATTATATAGTAGGTATATTCCAATATTATGGCCACATTACATTCATCATTCCCTTAGGTACCTCCCTAAGTACCCCATATTATCCTCCCTATGTACAATACAATTTACAACATAATTTTGGGTGATTCATGAGTTTTGAGGTACATGGTGTATGTTTAGCCTTTGGATTTTTGAGATGGATTGGGGCATGGGAGATGGTTTGTGATGGATTTGTATAATGGAGACAATTTTCTCAATGATATTTTGATCTAAGGTGAGTGGTTTCTTGGCATTCTTCCTTAATACATTGGAGTTCTCTTGCTTGCTTGGTGGATACCTTGCATTATGGACACATGGAGAGATCTAATTGCTTGGAGAGTGCCCTACTTGAGAGGAGGATCATTCTGCATCTTGGTGGAGTGCATTGGGTCGTAGATGGAATGTGTTAGGTTGGATTCTTGGATGGAGGATTAGATTTGGATTGGGGTTTCCTGGGTTGTGATATTGTTTTTGCAGGGGAAATTGACCTAGTGGAGTACATGGATTATGAGGAGTGATGGAGTCAATGTGGGCTTGGAATGGAGAGGTGTGGACACACCATGAGTAGCTACACCTTCTTGGAGCTTGTATTGTGTACAACATCACCTTGGAGCATGGCATGTGTACACTTGGATTGGAGCACTTCACTTGTGTAGGCCTACATGAGATTATTGTAGGTTGCTTGTAAATGCGTTGGACTCCCTTACCCCCAATATATATAGAGAAAGGATAGATTCCTTCATTCATCAACATCATTGTACTATTTTCTTTATACATGTCTTCTTTGAGGAAGTTTCTAGGGTTCATGAGGAAACCCGAGGTGAGGTTATGAAGAAGATGGAAGACATCTTCATTGTGGTATTGCTATTGTGACTAGGGTTTGCGCTTGTGGAGGAGATGTTGGAGATGATGATCATTATATCATAATGTGTGTTGTTCATTCATATTCACTCTTATGTAGAGATTTTACTTAGAAGAGGAGTGAACTAGTCTTATATCTCTCTCTTGGTATTCATTTGTACTTCATCTCTCTCTCTCTATCTCTCTTGATATTCATTTGTACTTTGTCTCTCTCTCTTGGAGTTGCTAGGGTTCATGTCATCTTAGAGAATCTTGAAGTCTAGGAGTAGGGTTTATTCCTTGGTTTGATATTATGGTTTTCTAATAAAACCTTAGGATATATTTGATGAAGAATAAGAGAAGAGGACATCTTGCCTTGAAGGACTTGTTGGAGTGATTCTTTTTTGTTGGAGATCCTTGGTTGAGATATGGTTTTTCTTGGTTTTCCCTAGATAAGGTTTTGGAGAGCTGCTGGTTTGTACTAGCCTTCGGAGAATTCTATGGTATTCACATAAAATTCACTTTGAATATATTAATGAAGTTTTCCACTGCCCAAAACTTGTGCAATTCCTAGATTTGATTTTCATCCATTTATGTTCTTCATGTATTGTTAGTTATAGCTACATATGTCTTGTGGCTTTTATATAATTAAAAGGGAAAATTTGTTGAGTGATTTGACATTATCATTGAATACTTTAATGAATGTTATTTTTTTGTTAAATATGTTGTTTTGTTCATATATATGATAAAAGTGAATTTTAAGATTTGCTTTATGATTGATAAGTTTCCCTTAAGGTCTGAAACTTATCTAGACAATTTGGTATGTTTTCTCCTTGGATTACCTAGAAGCTTGGATTGTTACAAGTGAAATATATATATTTTTCTACTATTGTATAATTTATTTCATAACAACACTAACGTTGAAATTCATAGGGTTAAGATCCAAGGAACCTCTAGTCAAAGAGGTGAAATTTTTGGATTGCATTAAAGTGTGAATTCCAAGGAAATTTTAACATTGTAATTCATCGCTTGTTTTGGTCGAGACCACTCTCCAGTAGGAGGGAGTCTATATTTTAGAAGGAGATTTCCTAGGAGAGGTACTTGAGTTTGTTTGAGGTCACTGGGTGTGAAACCCTAGGTTGCTTGAGATGATAACATACACCTATGAGACTTTGATTGTAACACACCCAACCCTTAAGTACCTTTTTAAGGAATGGAGCATCTAAATTTTAATTTCCTTAAACATCTTGAATTCCTATGTATGAGGTCTGCATCCTCTTCAACTCACCCATAGCATTCTAATAACTGCTACCATGCTCAAATCTAAGCTCTATGTTGCAAGTTATGGCCTCCCGGAGTTCTTCGGGTATTTATCAAACATGGCCCATGTGGCTCCACCTCATTCGTACCATCCCAAAGTTCCTACATCCACGAGGAGGTTCATCCACTATTCAATCCAACGATGGGATTTGATCTTCATTTGACACATAAGCTACAAGGGAGTTCAACATTCGACGCTTTGACATTCAACATCCTTTTTCTCTTCTACACACATGTCCTCTGGAGTCCTGAATTCCCGAACTCTCGAGGCACTACCACATAGATCCAGCCTTCACCCCTTTTGGGAGCATACGTTCTAACATCCCAAGTTTCCCAGAGCTCCAAACTACTGAAGTTTTGAAGGAAACCAAAATATCTTCACATGACTCCTTCAGTGGGTAACACGTGTCAAGTGTTAATGGGACTATAGGTTCTGTGAAACATACAAATCCAGGTGACACGTGGCACATCATTCGTGGTTCCATGTAATCCCTGGATCTATGACCTTCGTTACTTCATAAATTTGAAGCTCATAGGTTTCCTCGCCTTGAACCATGCTTCCTTCTTGGAATTTCGAACTCCGAGCACGCGAAGAAACTTGATCAACAATACACGTGAACTCTACAATGGGCGATCGAGATCTACTACGACCTTTGGGATTTCTCAATCCAAAGTGCAACAAACCTCAGATCTTTTGGAGTGTTGAACTCTAAACCACACTCGATCTGTCGCCACATGCACCTAACTCCAATGGCCAAAAGTTTCTCTGGCCTTCGGAGCTTTGCGAAACTTGCATGCTCTTGTGATTGTATTTCGATTCTGCAAGAGAACTGGGCTTCCAGATAACCGTTGATCTGAGGATCATGTGTCCCTCTACTACCAATGACCCAAATTAACTTCAGGCTCCAGGAATTTGGATAATTAGTCTCCTTTATGATGAACACGCAACATCTTTCAAACTCGTGAAGTCCAAAATACTCAAGGGCTTAACCCTCACGCTTCTTCTCCAAATCCAACGATTGTGAAAGAATTTGGTTCCTCCCAAATGGATCTCGTCCACTCATCCTCCAAATACAGGAATCCTCCCTTTCGAGACCTAAATCTCATTATCTTTCTTGAGCTTGAGACTTAGGAAAGTCTCTCGTGCATTCCTTGTGCTCGCTCACCATGAGAACCTTTCAATGCTTCACTAAGTGTTGGCCTTGCACACTGTGCACGGGTCTCTTCTTCATGATTTAATATTCATACGAGTATATGTGTATTCTTTGCACCAAGATTACATAAGAGAAACAATTTGAAAATTATAGAATATCAAAGGTTCATTTGTTCAACTATAAAATGCACACACATGCATATAACTTTGAAAGTAGATAACATAAAATTACCCAATTAACTCAGAGATAAGTAAACTTAGACACTCAAAACATGCATTTCAATCTAAGTACATAGGGTAAACGAAGCACTTATCTATTACAGTTGATAAACAACCAACTGACTGTGGGAGTTAACCTCTCCATCCAACCATAGGCTTAGAGGCATTCATTCTTAGCGCTCTAGCCACCCCCATGCCAAACCATGATATCACTAGGGAAATTTTGTAGTTTTGTGGAGATTCTTTCTCTTTCACAGCCTCTGTCGAGTTTATTAGATGCTCCCTCAACATCAAGCTCGCGACCTTTTTCTCAGGAATTATTTTCTGCAATTGTTCAGAGATCCTTTCTCTTGTTCTCTTTAGTAACCATATCAACTTAATCTTCATGTTCTTCTTCTCAGTTGGAGAGCCTCACACATTCTTCCTCTTTTATTCTGCATATCAGGGTCACGCCGTCCCTCCCCTGGTGTCTCTCCTTCTTGTTTGTTTGCACGTGTATTATTATCATGTCTTTCTCCTCTTTAGGAAGGTTATGGACCTATCATGTTCCTTCTGTTAGAAGGAAAATCGGGTCAGTCTAAGCCTACAGTAAAAACTTCCCTCTTTGGTACTTCGGGCTGATAGTGTTCTATCTCCCCAGCCAGACCCTCCATGCTTCCATTCATTGGGGTGGTTGATGGTTCAACTACCAGTCCTTTTATTATTAACTGATTTCTCCTTGGGATCAATATGAGGCTTATTATTTCAGCAAGGAGAAATTTGGGTCATTTTGACATAATGAACCCTCTCCACAGTTTCCCCATTCTTTTCCTCTAGTGATATCATGGCCAATACTTCAAGGCTTCACCCCAAAGTCAGTCGTTGGAAATCTACACAATAATAAATTTACATTGTTCTTATTCCATAGCATGGTGGTCATAATTAATGATTAATTACAAGTTGGGGGAAACAAGGGTGTTACAATCCCCTCCCCCTTAAAAAGGAATATCGTCCTCGACGTTCTTTCTCAGTAACACCTGTCATGTCTTTGTCATTCAATTGTTTCAGAAATATTGATTTTGTTTTTTGGTCAGGTCCTTTCTAGACTCTTGGCCTTCGTCACCTGCCTTCAATAATCCTTGACAACAAGCATATCAATCACAATTTCACGTGGACACATTTCATTGTTGTGCAAAATTCAAGAGGAAACATTTCAAAAATCTAGCACAATACTTATCTATGCAATTTGTGGATTCGCATCCACATGGTTGTCTTGTTATCTTGGCTCACTGCTTTTCCTGGATGTACCCATTGTGTTCATGATCGCAATCGATAGTTTATAAGAATTATGAAAGTCTCCTCTTCCTTGCGGTCACTCACCCTCTAGGCCCAGGCTCATGCATCCCCTTCTCTGCTATATAGTTCCTCGGGCAATCCATCTTTCCTTGCTAAGGCTTTCTCACTCAAGAAGAATTTCAAATACCTCATTGAGCCTTACAGTCGAGGTGTCCCTCAGAATTTCTCTGCCGAGGCATCCCTCCGACTTTTGTTGCCACAAAACAACATATTCTAGGTGATCATGGATTACCACAGGGTTCCCCTGTCCCAATCAATATCCTTTTCATACTTTCCATCTTGACAACCTTCATATGTCCTCCCTAGACATATATTTTTTGTCTCACCTGTATCACAGGTATACATAAATTATGAGATATTATCATCAATTTCAAATTCATATTTTTCTTTCAAATCTGTCACCCACAGATTTCCAAATTCCACAATTTTTTTTTTGGATATGTTCCACACAGGAACCAGATTCACAAGTATGAGATTTTTCTTCCCATATCAATATGGCTCAGCTAGAAATTGGTCTTCCTTATGGCTTACAACACTGCCATATCCAAGACCCTTTCTTCCTGCAACTTCAACATTCCCTAGCCAAACAAATTGTTAGTTTTCATGCACACTATATTATTATTGCACACTTGTAGTGGCTCACAAACAATTCCAGAACTGTGCATACTAACAATTAAATTCATTTTCTCAAGAAGGAAATACCATTCCTCACAATTTAGCTCAACAAACAATTGGTCTTTCTTATGGGCTTATATCACTTCCATATCCAAGACCCTTTTCTTCCTCCAACTTCAACATTCCTCAGCCAAACAAATTGTTAGTTTTCATGCACTTTATATTTTCAAAACTATGCATACTAACAGTCCAAGTTATTTTCATCTATTCAAGGATACAAAGCAAAAGGAAATATCAGTATTTATGTATGCATCTTTTCAACATACTAAATTTTCCAAATGCAATTCAAATATCAAATGTCTTTAATCAATGTGCCAATATTCATGGCCACATTCACACCCAATGCACCCTTGCATTGATTTCAAGTTTGCCACACTTTATGACAAGAAATTTGCAATGGTGTGTTGGAGCTTAACCAACATCTTCACCATAAGGATTATTCATTCTCGTTCATTATTGCAGCAGGACTTCATTTCCTACTACAGACTGATCATGATCCCAAATTAGTAAACCTGAAATTAAAAGTTGCTCTTGAATGCACCCAAGCATTCTTCCTTCATTAGTAACTAGGCTGCCAACACTCATGGCCACCCAAATTTTTTTTTCTTTAACACCTATACAATGTAATTAAAATATTGGAAGGTCCTCCTTCCTCAATGGAAAATCCATTGTCTGCCCTTTATGCAAACATGCATTTCCTTGAAGCAATTCCATTCAATGGGCTAACTATGAGCACCTTTATTCCCAATCTCCCTAGATTGGTCATTGTAACCATGGTACTATTTACTCATTCATTTTCTTGCAAGGATTATAACTCATCCTTTAATGGCATAAAATTCCTCTCTCTATTGCTCAGATTCTTCTTTCCTGAATCTTACTCCGATGGGGTAGCAATAGCGTACAACAACCATTCACAATTATTTTCATAACTTTAAGATATTGAAATCTTTTCAGAAGGAATTCTTACCAAATTCCTTCATTCCTTATGCCTTATAGGTATGGAAATTTTTATACCTGCTCTGGCTGCTAGCACCCTCTTTGATATTACCTCATCAATGGTGCTTTATGGGGACTTTTAAAGTTCCTTCAACAATGTTTTAACAACAACCTTCTCATAGTCATCCTTTGCTTGAGGTTGTCCATCATTGGCAACTGTCTTTCTCAACAGATCCAATTCCTTTCTACACGTGTCATACATCATAAATATATTAATTGTTATGTAAAATAAAAATGAATGTATCATAGCATTCTAGTCAATAAAACATTTTCAGATAGGCACTTCATCCCATTATCCTTAATGTTTTCATGAGTGCAACACAAACAATTATCAATTGTTTCTACAGTCATACAACTACCATCACTATGGTGTCAAAACATTTACTTCTATCAGCACACCAGTTTCTCATTCTAGAGAAAATATAATATACAACAAGAAATGAGTTAAGGGCTCTTCCCCCTTTCCAACTCCTTCTACATAGTCTAGGACTTTCATTCCATCCGATTTACTCCAAGGCCTTACTAGCTTTAGTTAACACGACTCATCCAAGCCTATTCATTTAATCATACTCAAGGGTTTGTTTTCCTTTTACCAGTTGTACTGGTTTCCACAATTGTTCCTTTAAGACCTAAAACTCTGTAAGCAATTCAGAGTTTTTAAAGTAAGAAAAGTATTCCCCTTTTTCCCCTTCTTTGCTTTTCCAATTTACTCTCTGTTGGTATATTCCTGCTCTTTTCCTTGAGCAGCCTTGGTTAGGCTTCACCCTAACCTTTTGGATACATCAACATGCTTTAATAGAAAAAACATTGTTCATAATGAATCATGAACCTGTGCATTCTACACATTACCATTCAGTTATGCCTCCTTGGTTATGCCTCCAGATTATTTATCCACACATATTTAGGTATATGCACATGCATCTTGGTTATGCCTCTAGATTATTAATCCACACATATTCCTTGTTTTGTTAACTTACATCTATGATGCACTTAACCACATGCATAATCATAAGCCTATGTGTATCTACCATAGGTATATTTTGCAGCTCACATACATATTTTCATTTAAATCATTTAACTCTTGATTGTTCACAATTGTTCTCATGCAGTCCTCAAAGGCATAATCATGTTGCCTTTTATCATGACAACAAAGCATCCTTGGTCATTTACTCTTTCATAATATATGTGCATCACTTGCACATTTAATATCATTTATTCATATATATTTGGCCTTAATATCAGTATTAATATCAAGTAACCTCACATCACATCAAATTCATGCACTCAAGCATATACAAACATAGCTAAACATTCATCATGAAAGCTCATTGCTTGTACCCCTTTCCATGTCCTTCATGGACATATCAAACTTCTAGATCCTTCTCCCAAGGATATTACTACCATTCTCATGACAAATTCCATAGATATACTCAACATTGAGCTTCCCTCTCAGTTGAGAACTTGTAGTGATTCTCATGATATCCACCTTGCAGTTTAACAGACATAGTCATAAATATGCTTCCCTTTCTATACGATAACTGCTAGCATTAAAAGACTCTTTCCTCAAATTCCATAAAAATAGTTCCCAACTCATAAATACAGTTTGGGTAATTATAACCATGCCCAAGGTAACAAAACAACCAATCTAGCTTCCAACTGGTCTTGGTCAGCAGACCTTTCGATCAAGGAAATCCTTTTTTAGATTCCCCTCACTACAATTTAAGTATACCAAACCATATGTGTATGGCTACCATCCACCACTGGATGTCAATATGACACATTGGGAATATATAAGTGCCCCAACACTTCCTTTACCACATTTAGGATCGACATTTAATTAACCAATTTACCTCAATCATAATAAATTTTAATGTCTAATAACATTTGGATTATTTCCTTAAATCCCAAATACCATTTCGAAGTATGGTACTTACTAAGTATTTTAATACATAACTCCAGAGTATCTTTAGATCATAATAAGTCTTGGGAAAAGGATCCATCTCTTTCCTTTTTAAATTTTTGTAGAGGTTCTAGTTGTTTCTGTCTACTCTCATTAAAACAAAAGATAGGATGCAAATGTAGATCAACCTTAACCATTACACCTATAACTCTTTCTTCTGTTCAACAACATCCAGGGACAGAGCTCACTCTCCTCCTCCCACAGGAATTATGGAAAATTAGTTTCCTATCCAACAAGAAAGGGAGGATGATGTGATTTCTCACTCAATCACTCCATATTTCTACAACTCCATTTATTAGCTTGAATATAAAAACACTTCCAAACAATTCCTGTACCAATAAACAAAATTTGTTTCCCAGATCCCTTTGAAACTCGATAGTTGCACATGCTCTCCCTTTTTAGAGAATGGTCACCAAACTCATTCCTCTTGCATAAACACATCCTTAAGTTAATAGGGATACACACTCCCCTAGCACAACCATGAGCTTTTGAACTTGCACTTGTCACTTCACTTCTACCTTCATGAAGATTGTTCTCAATCTATAGGGTTCCTTTTTACTGGCTTACTGGGTTTCTCCAAAAACTATTTTCATTCATTATAGGTAAAGTAAATTTACCATACCACTTCCATCAATCCTATGATTGTGAGGGATCATACACATATACAAGGTTTAATCTGTCATTAAAGAAGTAATTATTACTGCTACGGATCCTTTCAATCCATTCACATCCAAGTCTTACTATTAGAGCCCATCAACATAATCCCACTTCTGTAGGATTGGCTATCATTTCCCAAAATAAATGATAGGATTTATTTTCCACAAACTAGCATGAGTCAATCTCATTGGGTAAAATCCCAACTTAATTTTAATCTACATCCTTCTCTTCAATTAACTTATGCAGATAATTTGTGTACGACAGTGATACTCTCAGCAGGATCAGTTTAGCTTTGGTAAACTAGTCTTATGACTTTTCTCCAGCCCATCCATGCCCATGTCTGAATCATGCTCTTCTATATAGAGTAGGGTAGGGTTCCCTTTCCCTTAAATTTTTCTAAGAAAGAAAAATCACATGACTCTTTCATGAGCCCAAGCAGGCCAAGTGTTGTTTCCATGCTCTGATACCACTTTGTAACACACCCACCCCCTTAAGTTCCTTTTTAAGGAATGGAGAATCTAAATTTCACTTTCCTTAAACATATTGAATTCTTATGTCTAAGGTAAGCATCCTCTTCTACTCACCCGTAGAATTCTAACGACTGCTACCCAGCTCAAATCCGAGCTATAGGTTGCAATTTATGGACTCCCAAAGTTCTTTAGGCAATTATCATACATGGGCCACCTGGCGTCCAAGTGGATCCACCTCATTTGTACCATCACCAAGTTCCTACATCCACGAGGAGGTTTGTCCACCATTCAATCCAACGACAAGATTTTATCTTCATTTGACACATAAGTTGTAGTGGAATTCGACATTCGACACTTCGGCGTTGAACGTCCCCTTTCTCTTTTGCACACATGTCCTCCAGAGTCCTAAATTACCGAACTCCCAAGGAGATACCATGTAGCTCTGACCTTCGCCCCTTTTGGGAGAACATGTTCTAACATCCCAAGCTTCCCATAGTTCCAAACTCTCGAAGTTCCGAACTGTCGAAGCTCCGAAGGAACCCATAATCTCTCCACGTGGCACCTTCATTGGGTGACATGTGTCACGTTTTAAAGGGCCTATAGGGTCTTTGAAATGTACGAATCCAGGTGAAACGTGGAACATCGTTCGTGGGTCCATGTAATCCCTGGATCTATGGCCTCCATTTAATCATAACTTTGGTTTTCATAGGTTTCCTCGCCTTGAACCACACTTCCTTCCAAAGTTCTAAACTCCAAACATGCAAAGAACTCTAATCAACAGTCCATGTGCACTCTACGATGGGCGGTCGAGATATACTCCGACCTTCGGGAGTTCTCGACCTAAAGCACAACACACCTCATATATTCTAGAGTCCTGAAATCTGAACCACACTCGATCTATCTCCACGTTCACCTAACACCAAGGGTAGGGATTTTCTCCATCCTTCAGAGCTTCACGAAACTTTCACACTCTTGTGATTGTATTTTTATTCTGCCGAAGAACCAGGCTTCTGGATAATCGTTGATCTAAGGACCACGTGTCCCTCTACTACCAACGACCCAGATTAACTTCAGGCTCTAGGACTTTGAAGAATTAGTCTCCTTTAAAACAAACACACAACATCCACCGAACTCACGAAGTCTGAAAGACTCAAGGGGTTAACCCTCGCACTTCTTCTCCAAACCCAATGGTCGTGGAAGACTTTGGTTCCTCCTGAAAGGATCTCATCCACTCATCCTCCAAATATAGAAATCCTCCCTTTTGGGACCTAAAGCTTGCTATCTTTCCTAAGATTGAGACTTAGTAAAGTCTCTCGTGCATTCCTTGCGCTATCTCATTGTGAGAACCTTTCAATTCTTCACTAAGTGTTGGCCCTACACACTGTGCATGTTTCTCTACTTCAAGCTTTTATACTCAGACATGTATATGTGTATTCCTTGCACCAAGATTACAGAAGAGAAACAATTTGAAACTTATAGAATATCAAAGGTTCATTTGTTCAACTATAAAATGCACGCACAAGAATATAATTCCGAAAGTAGATAACATAACATTAACCAATTAAGTCATAGATAACTAAACTCAAACATTCAAACATGCATTTCAATCTAAGTGCACAGGGTAAATGAAACACTTATCTATTACAGTTGATATCCGACCAAATGACTGTGGGTGTTAGCCTCTCCACCCAACAGTAGGCTCAGAGGCATTCATTCTTAGTGCTCTGGCCACCCCCATGCCAAACCATGATATCACAAGGGAAATTGTGCAGCTTGTCAGAGATTCTTTCTCTGTCACGACCTCTGTGAGGTTTATCATATGCTCCCTCAGCATCAAGCTCGTGACTTTTTTCTCATGTCTTGTTTTCTGCAAATTATCAAAGATCCTTTCTCTTGTTCTCTTCAGTAACCATATCATCTTAATATTCTTATTATTCTTCTTATTTGGAGAGCCTCACATGTTATTCCTCTTTTATTCTGCATATCTGGGTCATGCATTCCCTCTCCAGATGTGTTTCCTTCTTGTTTGTCTTTGCATGTATTCTTCGCATGCCTTTCTCCTCCTTAGGAAGGTTCTAGACCTATCACGTTCCTTCTATCAGAAGGAAACTCGGGTCAGTCTGGGCCTGCAGTAAAAACTACCCTCTCTGGTACTTCAGGATGACAATGTTTTGTCTTCCCAAGCAAACCCTCCATGATTCCATTCATTGGGGTGGTTTATGGTTCAATAACCAGTCCTTTTCTTATTAACTGATTTCTCCTTGGGATTGGGATGAGGCTTATTATTTCATCAAGGAGAAATTTGGGTCATTTTGACATAATGAACCCTCTCCACAGTTTCCCCACTCTTTTTATCTAGTGATATCATGGCCATTGCTTCAAGGCTTCACCCCACAGTCAGTGATTAGAAATATACACAATAATACATTTACATTGTTCCCATGCCATAGCATGGTGGTCATGATTAATGATTAATTACAAGATGGGGGAAACATGGGTGTTACATTGATGAGTTTATCTTGTGATGAGAGATGATGGATCTATTGTTTTGTTATGGATGTATTTTCATCGGGTGTGATGCCTAGGAGGACCTATGATAGGTCATTGATTTTTTCGGGGGGTTTCCAATAAGAGGTGGGTTGATATATATGACTATTCATTGATATGGTTTTTTATTTTTAGCGAGTGAGATACTCCGGATGACTTGCGATAGGTGGTTGATTTTTTCTTATGGATGTCAATGTATTTGTTTTCCCTTATGATAGGTGGAGGATCTTCTTCATATTGCATATTTTTTAGGATGGATATGGCTTTTGTCTCTTGCTTTTCCTCTAACAGTATGTCTATTTTTGGATGGTATGTGGACAATAGGAAAGAGGGAGGCATGAATGTGGAGCTTGGTGATGATGCCACTTATCATATGAGAGGAGCTGGATCCATTTCCTTTCAAGTTCCTTCATTTGATGTTCTTAAGTTGGATTATGTTTGTTTTGTTCTTGGGTTGAATAAGAATCATCTTTTAGTGACTTAGATGACATATATACAATGGACAGTGAGGGACGACAATGCACCATCAATGATTGTAGTCTATATGTAGTGTACTTAACCCTAAAACGTTAGATAAATGACATAAAATGTAGTGCAAAACCCAAGAACACAAGAGAAAAAATAGATAAAAATAGAGAGCTATGTTCACTTTCCTCTTCAAGGGGGAAATCTCCAAAAGAAATGCTCCAAATACAATAATAATTCTTGAAAAAACAATACATAACTTTCTACTCAATATATAACTATCCATAGAAAAAATTAACTATATATGGGTCCCTTATAATGAGGGGTGACCAACTAATTTGGGGATTATTACTAAAAAGGATCCTTTATTACAATGAGTGACTATTAACTAACTATTGAAAGGGCCTTATTCAAGGAAGGTGACCTCGTATATTTTTGAAGGGGGTTAGGGTAGGACCCTAACATGCCCTCCCCTTTCAAAAATAGTGTTATCCTCAAGGATGAAGGAGAGGAAATTGTTGTAGAATCATTGTCGATTCCCATGTGGCATATTTTGGTTTCATATCTTTCCACTAGATCAATATTTCCTTGATTATGAACCGATTCACCTAAAAATCTCTAGTATCCAATACTACTTCTAGTTGGATTTAAATGGAACCTTTTGTTGATTTTCCTGGTAGTTGCGGGAGGTATTCACCTCGGGGATAACATTTCTTATAGATGAATTTTCCAAGACGTTAAAAGAAAACCATTGGAAGTCAAAGAAGATCCCATAAGAGAAGTCGACATCACAGAAAATAATAATTTTTTTTTATAATGCTCCAGAAGTAAAGTCAGCTCTAGAAGAAAAAGACAAACAAAAAATATTTTTTTCCAGAAATTCATATTGGCCCTGCCAGAAAAGTCATTGGAAATATTAGTATAAATAAGAGTGACACCTTCCTCATTTGGCACACTCTCTCATGGAGATATAGTGCAAGTTTGGTGGAGAGTTGTAGTTGTAGTTGCAGCTGTAAAAGGAAGGAAGTAGGGTGCATCTTGGTTAGGTTTTCCTCATACCTCTCGCCAGGGTGTGTCTTTTCTGATGCGCATTATGAAGGGAAAACACTCTAGAGCTTTGGCTAGAGTGAGATGCAAATGCATTGTTGGTTATCTCTTGGTGGTGCGCTAGTGGAGGATAGAAAATATAGCACTCTAGTTAGGGTGTGATGCATCTATGTTGTTGGGTTATCTTCTCTATGGTTTTCTCTAGTGGATAGAGCTTGTTCTTGGTTATTTTTTCTTGGAAAGGATATTCTCTATAAGAAGGTTGTTGGGTTTTATCCCCTTGTGTAGAAGGGTTTCCCAGAATGTATATGTTATGCTCAAGGGTGGCATGAGTAGGTGCCTATGGTTGGGTGGCTATGGTGCAACATCACTTATGGAGAAATGAGTAAAATAAGTTTAAATTTATTAACGTAAATAAAATGTTAACGTAATTAACGAAAATTAAACATGGTATGAGATTTTGGTTTCCTTCAAAACATTCTAATCACTGGAAGCAATATCGTCAAATTTACCTTGTTGTTGTAGTTTTGCATTGTACCTTTCTACTGCACAGTTTTATTTTGTCAAGATAGTTGGAGCACCTTGAAGTTTTAGAGTTTGTCGTTACTTACTGTTATTGTTGGATGGTGCTACAATTTCTGAGATATGTACTTGTATATGTTAAATTGTATCATTATATGGAGGGTTTTTTGTAGGAGAAGGGACTTTTGTCCAAGCAGTGAATCATAGATCCAGAGGGATCTCAGATCCGATGCATTCAGAGGAACAACACACCCTCAAGATTTGATTGTTTTGATATGCCTCTAGATGTTATGGCACCATTATGATATTATACTAACCACTTAATACTATAGATGCATTTGTTTATCTCCCCTCTAGGAGATATTCTTGTTTTGTTGTATGTTCTAGGAAGGTTATATTGTTAAATTCCATGGAGGTTTCCATGGAAATATTGTTCTTGTTTTCTTTTTTCGGGAAGTTTACCTTAGAGGCATGTCACTAGTGATAGCTCTGAGAGGGAGCTATAGTGACGGTTGTAGAAGGAAAATTATTAGCTTGTATCTAGTTTGAGACATTAAGGAATCTGACCACACAAGGAGTTTGTATAGATTGACAGTTTGACTAGTTCCCGGTGCATGATTCTATTTGTTTGAGTGAGTCATTGCGTAGGATACTTTCTCATTTTAATTATAGAGATCTTCCCACTCTAAGGAATATGGTGATGAGTCTTCCAAAGCTTTGTATTTAGAATGATGGAATTTTGCAGAGGTTGTACTCTTGGCACCATGTCCAAGGGATATTTTTTGAGCAGTGAGGCTCCAACACATATCCACAGATGAGAAGAAAAGTGACATTTTCACCAAGCCTCTATTAGGGAAATKCTTTGAAGGAATGCAAATTTTTCCCTCAGGGAGTGTTGATTATTGTAGCATCAGGAAGACATTCCAAGTTCGATCAGATGGACTTGMTCATATGGGAATGGCCTCAATGTAATCTTCGATGGACTGAAGATTCAAGTTGTCGCTAGATCTCCAGGAGGAAAGTATCGGGAAAACATTCTAAGATTGGTCAGACGGACTTGACCATGTGGGAATGATCCCAGGGTAGTATTTGATTGACTGAAGKCTTGTGACCCTGGTATAGTCTTTGATGGACTAAAGAATTGAGGCCCGATGTAGTCTTCAATGGAATGAAGCTACGTAGTTCTTGATGGACTCATGACTCCTCCAGTGTGTGTGACTTGCATCGAGGGTCATTATTTTAGAGAACACTCACTTACAAGTGTATACTTGTAGAGGTGAGTGACCCCGATAAGCATTGGACCAACCCTTCTCCCAGTAATGGGCTACAAACTAGGAGAGATAGGGAACATCTACATCCAGAGTATATGTTCCCCGATGTAGTCTTCGACGAAATGAAGAATCAAGGTGCTTGAGGTGAAATTCCATGTTTACGATAAAATCGAGATAAATACATTCACATAGTAATCCTATGGGAATATGTACATTCCAAGACTGATCTTGATCATTCCAAGAATACTCATGATCATGTGGGAATATGGGCATTCTAGGATCAATCATGATCATTTGATCAAGTGGTGAATGTGGCTATGATGTCATCTTGATTCTTGTCACAGGACAATAATGACCCGAGATGCTAGACACAAGGTTGTGGAGATGGATCATCAATATAGATAATGACGCTCATGGAGAAACTTTTCTATGACAAAGGAATACCAAGAACAGTACAATATATGCTTGGTGAATGCCTTCCTTGTTGAGAGGGAGTATTGATGGTTGCAACTTTGTGAGACATTCTTTTGTGACTATACTCCTCGATGGATTCAGTTGATTATGACACTTATTGATGGACTGGTAAGTTGTACTAGGTTGGTTCCCAATGTCCCTTGGGAGTAGACCATGTGGACACGTCCCTTGGGAGTAGACCAAGTGGACATGTCATGGGCAAGTAGTTCCTTGATGATGCACTACGAGTGAGTAGGTCTTAGTGCCACACTACAGGCGAGTAGGTCCTAGTTCCACACCATGGGTGAGTAGGTCCTAGTGCCACACCATGGGTGCTAGGTCCTAGTGCCACACTACAGGTGAGTAATCCCTAGTGCCACACCACGGGAGAGTAGGTCCTAGTGTATTCTAGTGGTAATGAGGCCCTAGAAAAGGTCCACATTGAGTGTAGCCATGTGCGATGTGATGGTTCTACTAGTAGCATGGTATGCATGACCATGGCATAGTCATAGGACCATGATATAGCCTGTGAGGCTATGAGGACCAGAGGAAAAACATCATGGAGAATACCTCCCTGGATAAGAGGGAGTGTTGATGTTTCTGGTAGCTGAGGGAGGTATTCACCTCTAGGATAACCTTTCTTATAGATGAAGTTTTCAAGACATTAAAGGAAAAACATTGGAATTCAAAGAAGATCCCATAAGAGAAGTCAACCTCACAGAAAATAATAAAGAAGAATTATAATGCTCCAGAATTAAAGTCAGCTCCAGAAGAAAAAGATAAACATAAAATATTTTTTCCAGAAATTCAATTTATCCCTGCCAGAAAAGTCATTGGACATATTAGTATAAATAAGAGTGACGCCTTCCTCATTTGGCACACTCTCTCATGGAGATATAGCACAAGTTTGGTGAAGAGTTGCAACTACAAAAGGAAGGAAGTAGGACACATATTGGTTAGGGTTTCCTCATACCTCTGGCTAGGGTTTGTCTTTTGTCATGCGCATGGTGAAGGTCATCCACTCTTGCATTCTATATAGAGTGAGCTACAACTACATTGTT
The DNA here is from genome assembly GCA_032191745.1 of Picea mariana. Classification (NCBI taxonomy): domain Eukaryota; kingdom Viridiplantae; phylum Streptophyta; class Pinopsida; order Pinales; family Pinaceae; genus Picea; species Picea mariana. The sequence continues at coordinate 284,109 of JASDQU010100127.1, forward strand.
GGTTATCTCTTGTTGGTGCGCTAGTGGAGGATAGACATCCTAGCGCTCTGGATAGGGTGTGTTGCATATATGTTGTTGGGTTATCGTCTTTGTGCTTTTCTCTAGTGGATAGAGCTCATTCTTGGTTATTTTGTCTTGGGAAGGATATTCTCTATAAGAAGGTTGTTGGGTTTTCTCCCCTTGTGTAGAAGGGTTTCCCAGGATGTATATGTTATGCTGGGGGGTAGCGATGGTGCAACATCACCTATGGAAAAATGAGCAAAAGAAGTTTAAATTGTTATGGTAAATCTAATGTTAACGTAATTAACGAAAATTCAACACCTTCTTCCTCAAGTTATGGTAGGTTGGTCTACACTTTGTAATTTGATCCCACAAATTTATTCAAACAAGACACATGAAAGACTGGATGAATCTTGGAGTGGGTTTGGAGATCCAACTTGTAGGCAACCTGACCAATGCGTTTTATGATCTGATAGGGACCATAGAACTTGGGAGCGAGATTATGGGGAACTTTATATTTGAGTGATGTTTATTTATAAAGTTGTAGGTGAAGAAACACTTGATCCCATTCATTAAAAGAATGTCCATATCTATGGAAATCATCTTGTTCTTTCATTCAATTTTGCATGATAAACTAGTTTTCCTTGAGGACATGGATAATGGATTCTCGAGTGTGAAGCGTTGTGTTTACTTCATTAACCTTGGAGGTTCCTGATACATAGGATGTCATTGATAGGGGGTTTTAGCCACAAACAACTTCATATGGTGTCATTTTGGTAGTTCCATGATAAGTGGTGTTGTACCTCCATTTGGCAAGGGGAAGCCATCGTGCCCATTGGTACCTCTTTTCAAAATAAAAACATCTCAAATAAATTTCTAGTCACTTGTTGACCACTTCCATTAGACCATCAATTTGAGGATTATATGCATTGTTCATATTCAACTGTGTACCTTGGAGTTTGAATAGTTCTTTCCAAAATTTGTTAATGAATGTGGGGTCCTAAAACGAGACAATGGAAGTTGGCATACCATGTAGCTTAAATATATTATCCATGAAGGCCTGGACCACTGAGGAAGGGGTGAAAGGATGAGCTAGGGCACAAAAATGACCATATTTTGAAATAAATTCAACCACCACCATGATGAATGATTTGTTTCCTTCTTTTGGGAGTCCCATGATAAAATCCATTGAAATGTTTGTTCAAATCTGTGTTGTGATTGGTAACGATTGCAATGCCCTTGGTATATTCATTGTCTCTCCCTTATTTCTTTGTTAAGCATCACATGATGATACAAAGACTTGGATATCTATTTTCATGCCATCTTAGAAGAATGAATGCTTAGTTATTTCATAGGTTTTATGAAATCCAGAGTGACTGACTATCGATGTTAAGATTTGTTGTTTTAGGGTTGAATATTTTTCCAGGAAAATGTGCCCTTTATACCACAATGCATCTTGTTTCCATGTATAACTAAATTTAGGTGGGTTTGGTTCTAATGGAGGTCATTGGACGAGTTTCCTTAAAGTATCATTTTCTATCCATTCCTTCCGGGCCTCGTCGATCCATCCTGGACTTGGTGATGATAATGAAAAGAGTGACCCGTCCTCCTCGAAAATTCTAGATAAAGCATCAAACACAATATTTTATTTACCATTCTTATATATGATCTTATAATAATACCCCAAAATCTTGGTGAGCCATTTATGTTTCTCTAGTGAAGACAACCATTGTTCAAGAAAGTACTTCAAACTATGATGGTCAATATTGATATGGAAATTCCTCCCTATGAGATATGGGTTCCAAGTCCCCATTGTATGAAGGATAGCCATAATTTCCTTCTCATATGGGGGTTTTTCCGAATTGTGGTCACACAATTATTTATTGTTGAATGCCAAGGAGTGTCCTTCTTGAATTAATACTACTCGGAGACCTCTCCCTAAATAACAACATTCCAAGACAAAAGTCTTATTAAAGTTAGGTACTGCTAATATTGGAGTAGTGCACATGGCATCCTTTAAAGTAGTGAACGCATGTGCTTCTACCTCACTCCAAATAAAGGCATTCTTTTTAAGAAGTGAATTTAGGGGAGATGCAATTTTTCCACAAATTTATTGTAGTAGTGTGTAAATTATAAGAATCCCCTCAATCTCTTCAATGTTTTGGGATGAGGCCAATCTTACATAATAACCACTTTCTTGGGATCAAATTGTACTCCCTCCCAACTTACAATGTGACCCAAACATTGAACCTTAGGATCCCCAAAAAACACATTTGGAACATTTCACAAATAATTGGTTGCCTCTCAAGCGTTGCAATGACTTACCAACATGCTCTATGTGTGATTCCCATGATTTACTACAAATCAAGATATCATCAAAGAATACTAGAAAAAAATTGCGTAGGAAGGGTTTTAAAATCTCATTCATGAGACTTTGGACAGTGGATGGATGATTACAAATTCCGAAAGACATCATTAGAAAATCATAATGACCTTTGTGTGTTCTAAACGCTATTTTTGGGATGTCTTCCTATTTGATCCAGATTTGGTGGTATCGTGAACGTAGATCAAGTTTAGTGAAAAACGTTTCTCCATGAAGTTCATCAAGGAGATCATAAATAATGAGAATGGGATTTTTTTCCTTGGTTGTCAACTTATTAAGAGCCTGAAAATCAAGACACATGTGCCAAGTGTTAGAATATAATGGATGTGCTCATTTTACCATCGACAATATCACTATTGTCACCCAACCATAGGCCGAAGCCACCCTCCAAGTACCTTAACCTTGACAGAGAATCACTCTGGAAGCAAACCCTAGGCTAGATAGTGAAACAAAGGGTAGTGCACCTTTCCCCAAGGATAGCGCACCAAACAAGAGCTGATCAGATAGTCCAAACCATAACCAAGAGATATTCCAAGCCAAAACACAATATGCTAGCTGTAGCAGCTGCAATGACAACTCTCCTCCAAACTTGCGCACAAACTGGGAAACTGCAGTGTGCACAAGTGTTGCACTGCAATTTTGAGAATGCCTGCCAGAATGAAGACTGGCCTCCTTTATTTATACTAATTCTGGCTAATTGCCTGGGCCGACTTCTCATTCTAGGTGTCTATTTACTTAGTATATAAATTTCTTCTGGACGACTTATTCTCTTATAGGCTAATAACCTAATACCAATTATCCTCTTGAGTCAACTTGTCTTCTAGGGTTATTATCCAACTCATTAGGGTTTCTTCTTGCTTCCCAGAATATTCTATTCTCATCAGATTTACACGTGGAGGTAAATACCTCCCGCAACTACCATAATATTAACACTCCCTCCTAGACAGGGAGGTATTACAGGTAATGGTCTTGAGCACAAACATACCATTCACCCGGTAGCATCAACATAGTTGTATAGACTATCTCATGACTAGATCATGAGCACCATCATCACCATCAGTGTCATCAGTTGCAACATCTCTCAAAAACATACTCGATCTGATTAATTTAGACATGACATTGGATAAGTCACTCACACCACAGAGTGACACAAGAGCCATTCTTCTAATCTGGACATATGTCCTAGAAAAATAAATGTCCAGAACCATTTTCCATCTGGGAAATCTCTGTCCATTGATCATCCATCTAGCTGATAATAATTTTCAACATTGTTGATAGTCTTCAAGGCAATCAGAACAATATCATTCAATAGAACACAACTGTGACTATCCATAGTAGTACACAACTACAATCCAGTGGTACACTACCACACCAAGTAGCACACAGGTACTTGATCAGTGACGTATAGTCACAATAGTGGAACACATCCACCACAATAGTATACATCTATTGTCTAGAGACATACAATCTTCATAACAATCATCTGATATCAACCTGCACAGAAACAATGTTATGATATAAACTGAATCATCTGGGCCATTCTTCCACTCACATATGTGAGATCTTGGAAGAGCATTTGGCCTCAAAAGGTAAAACATCAATGATGAGCTATCTTGACTATTCTTCTCAAGCAAGGAATAATAATTATCCTAATGTATCAGCCTAGACCATTCCCCACCCTGGGCCATTCCTTCGACACTAGTCAAAGTGTAACCTGGAGAGAATGAGTCTGCCCTAAGGAATGTATGTCCCTGATTGTTGAACCTGGACCATTCCCCACCCTGGGCCATTCCTCCGGCACTAAAAAAAGTGCAACCTAGAGAGAATGAATATTCCCTAAGGAATGATTCTCTGAACCATTCCCTAAGGAAATGACTGTCCTGCACCAACCTCCAAAATGAACCATTCCCCATGTTAACCACAATGGGAAATCATTATACGGCGAGGCGGGCCAGTCTTCTTGAGTAACCCTCAAGAAGAGATACTACCCTAGACCATTCTCCATGTTAACCACAATGGGAAATCATTGTCTATGGTACATCAACAATCCATCGAACCATTTTCATTATGAAAATGACCATTCAATCTAGACCATTTTCCAAACTGGAAAATGCAAGTCCATCAGAAATCTCAAACCACTTTCCAAATCTGGAAAAGAACGACTCATCCTGGACCATTTTTTGAACTGAAAAATGATTTTCCATCAATCAATAACACATCATTGCTCCCTCCCAACCTGGGATTCATCTCTTATTTTTCAATAAGGAAGTCGTCTCCATGAGCTCCAGCTTGAGTTTGCAAACTCTTTCATCTTGGACATAAGCTTTACCAAAATGTCTTCTTATCTGCTCATCTGTGGAGATATATATTGGAGAACCACTTTCTCCTTTCTGGACTTCATCATGGAGAATGTAATGATTGATCTCAAATGTACTTCGGTCTGGAACACTGGTTTTCTATGAAGGCTTCATATAGCTCTGATCAATAAAGTATATCATTGTTGGATTCCTCTTTGGTTTTTGCTAGCTCACAACATCGTGGCAAGGGTCAAACTGGAACATATCCATGTGGCACTTCTTCTGTCATCATGATATCTTTGTCATGGATTGGAAATCCATCATCCTGATCTTCTGAGTAATCATTCTGATACAATATCTCTGTTATATAAAGTCTTCAACATGCTTCTGTTGTGCATTGGAGGTTCTCCACCAAGTTTTCTTCTTCCATCTGCATGCAAGGGTCTCTTTCTGGTATGCCTCAAAGCCTTGAGGTTTCTCTTCATATGATCTTTGTTCAATTGATCTGGATAACAGTCTTTGCATTCAACTAATGTAGAACTCCAACCCATGGATATTGCGAATGATATAATGACTCATGTAGAGGTATGTCTGGTTTAATGGAACGATTAATCATCATAGTCTTCTCCCTCTATCTGGGAGAACCTTTAGTTCTAGATCTCACAATGCTTCCATTCATAAGTCTTCCATACACTGTTATGCATCACAACTTCCAGTTCCTCTTCTTGATTGCTTTTAGTGAGTTCATATCAGGCTGGTAATCTTGTGATTCTTGATACAATGACTAGTTGTTTTGGCTCTTCTTTCTTTCTTGGAATCTTCATGTTCTTCCTCATGTTTCTCTTTAGCTCTTGGGTCCATGGAATTTCTTATAGATTCCATGCCCTAGAGATTCCACTTCTTTCTTTCATCATAGGATCACGAATGTGGATGGAAAACCATGGATACTTTAAGGCTTCTCTTCGAAGAAGACTTCTTCTAAGGTCGAATTGAACACATACTTCCTTTCATGGCTGTTTCCATGGATATATACTTCATCATCTTCAATGGATCATAGGATTAGCTCCCTCCTAATCCTTGCTTCATGTATGAGTGCATGTTTTTCTTTTGGAAATATATAATCAGCTCCCTCCATAATCCACATTTGCGTCTGCATCCTTATTGCCTTCTGAAAGGTGTCATAAGTCTTTCTCCAATTTCTTCTTTATTGTTGACTTCTTCCTCTCTTTTACTGCTTCTCTTTTACTTCAAGATTGATTATGATTTCGGCTTGTCCTGCAGCTGTTACTTATGTAATAACTTCCACATGAATTGCTTGATGTACTTCATCCTTTCAATTGTATTGTCTGACTTGTAGTCATAATGATAGCAATCCTTTTTGTTTCTTCCATAGGTATAGTTTCTCCTTGAACATATTATCTTCTAAGAAGTAGATATGCAAGATATGTACATAAAACATGGTATGTACAAGAACTATGAAAAGTATTGTTACCTTGTCTTAGAAGAAGAAGTTTGTTTTATCCTACTTGGTCTTCTTTGTAGGTTCATTTTCTTCGGAAACTAATGCTTCGTGTGTCCCCTTCCTTTTCTTTAGCTCGGCACAATGATTCTTGTAGTGACCATACTTTCGACAATTGAAGCATTGTATTTCTGACATGTCTTTCTCTTGATTTGGCTTCTTCCTTGAACCAAACTTCCTTTTATTCCTGAAATTCTTGAATCTTGTTGTAAAGGCTTGATCATCGTACTTCTTTTGGGGTTTCTCTTTTGTATTTATCCTTGATTCTTCTTGAGCACAACAAGTCCAAAGTTCTTCAAATGTAGGATACTCCTTCCTTGTGTTCATGCTTGCGGCAAATGCATCCCATGTCTTGGGAAGACCATTGAGTACTATATTTACCAGTTCCTTCTCTGAGATGATATATTCAATAGCTTGTAGTTGATCTCTTAACTAAGAGATCCTCACAAAGTATGATGTTATGCTGTCATCATCATCCATCTTCATGTCACGGAGCTCATTCTTCAGACTCATTACTTGTCCAATGTTTCTGACTAAGAAGAGGTTTGTTAGGGCATAGTACATCTTCTTTGATGAGTCAAGATGGGATATGTAGGGTATCAAGTGGTATTTTATAGAGTCCACTATGATACTCATGGAATTGATGTCACTATCTTTGAACTTCTCCATAACTGCAACGTTCTGCGGTTCCTTCTCTTTTCCTTCTTCAAACTCTGGTTCCATGATATTTCCTTTCATGATATCCAACACTTTATTATTGGCAAGGATGAGGTCAATCCTTGTCTTCCACGCTCTGAAGTTAGAAGCTCCATCTAACTTGTTTCTAACTTCATAGAGTAATTCATGGCTTATTTGACTTGGTCAACCCTAGATTTGACCAAAAACTCAAACTTGATGTCTTAGCTTGCTGAGAGTACCAAGAGGTGCACTAGGCTAGGGTGCACTAGTCTATCTAGAAACTAGGTCAATCCATTCACTTAAGGTGCCTCAATGAGAGGATTAGGGTTTCTGCAACTGCACCTACTAGTAACCCTAGCAACAATGCTTTGGTAACTACTCCTGCTAGAAATCTTAGCGGAAATTCTTCAACGAGCTTAGTATCCTTATGGCTATGCTCCCTTCTAGTGGTTATACTGAATGAAGGAGGTGTGGGCCCATAATTTGTTATAATATAACGGATGTGCTTGTTTTACCATTAACAATATCACTATTGTCACCCAACCATAGGCCAAAGCCACCCTCTGAGCACCTTAACCTTGACAGAGAATCACTCTGGAAGTAAACCCTAGGCTAGATAGCCAAGTAAAGGGTAGTGCACATTTCCCCAAGGATAACGCACCAAACAAGAGCTAATCAGATAGTCCAAACCATAACCAAGAGATAGTCCAAGCCAAAACGCAATCTGTTAGTTGTAGCAACTGCAACGACAGCTCTCCTCCAAACTTGCGCACAAACTGGACAACTGTAGTGCGCATAAGTGCTTCTCTGCAATTCTGAGAATGCCTGCCAGAATGAAGACTGGCTTCCTATATTTATACTAATTTTGGCTAACTGCCTGGGCCGACTTCTCATTCTAGGTGTCTATTTACTTAGTATATAATATTTCTTATGGCCAACTTCTTCTCTTGTAGGATAATAACCTATTACCAATTATCCTCTTGAGCCGACTTGTCTTCTAAGGTTATTAGCCAACTCATTAGGGTTTCTTCTTGCTTCCTGGAATATTCTATTATTATCAGGTTTACACGTGGAGGTAAATACCTCCCACGGCTACCATAATATTAACACCAAGTTCCTTATTTATTTAATACCATGATTACCAATGATGAGTAAAGGCTTGTACTAGAATGTATGACCCTCACCTTCAGCAACTTGTGAACACTATTGTCTATTTCAAATTTTTTTGCGAAAGGGTGGCGATAAGGACGTACATTTGGTGGTTGACTTCCTAGAATCAAGGGAATGTCATGGTCATGGTCTCCTCGAGAAGGGTTTATCCCTTTGGTGAATCAAAGTCCTAATGATGTTTTTCAAGGAATAGCTTCAATTTTAGGTGGATTTATTGTGTTGGGATATCCATAACATGTATGCCATTAAATTTTAAAAAAATTGTAGAATGGCCCTGATGCAGGAGCCTCTGAAAGTTAATATTGAAATTGACCCAAAGGGTAACAAAATTTACCAAGGGAGTTGGTTCCCTAATTCTCTTTTTTGTTTGTAATGATTAAATACCATATTTCTAAAACATGCCCTTAGAAGGTATCGTAGATTGAGTTGTTTCATAATGGTTAGACTGTTGCTAAGTTTTAGGATAAAATTTTTAATTTGGGGTTTGTTGAGGATAGCTCGAGATATGTTGGTTTGTGATCTACCTGAGAGATCTAAGATTTATTGGATATTTTGTATTGAATAGGGGTTAGCAAGGTGATTGTGTGAGAGTCTAGTGTTGTGTTGATGATGACAACTCTATGATCACCGATGATAGGTTGGTAACAATGTTGACAAGAAGAGGTTGACAATGATTATCCAGGGTGAACAAAGTTAATTGATGATGATGATTAATCAATGAATAATATCGACAGTGGATTGAAAGAAGGAGCATTGGTGGAATTGAAATAAATTTATGACACCAATTAAGTCCTTCACATCTAGATCGACGATCTAAGATGATGGAGATGGGCCCTATTTTGTCGGGCCTGGAAGATCATTGGGACAATTGCATGCCTTGTGCACTTATTCCCTGGTAAAGTAATGAAGATGTTGGGTGTGTGTGTTCACTCGGTAAAAGAATGTCGAAGAAGATATTTTTTTCATCGGATCAAGACTTGTTGAGCATTGCAATTGCTCCACAACATAATACACCGATGATGATATCATCAGGTCAGAACGATTGAGCCTTGTATTTTGTTCCCACAAGAAATTACCGACGAAGATCTCTTGGCACTTGGATATAGTGCTTGGTCATGTGAAGAAGAGAAGCTTGGTGCCTCAATTTATGTTAACTACAGGTTTCACTCTTGAGGAAACCCATTGGTTTGAGACTTTGTCAACAAAGGATCCGAGACAAATTTGAGAGTTCAAAGTTGTCAATAGAGTTTGGTCAAAACTCTATCCAAGGAGAATTGGACCTGGTAATTTTGCACAATTTTTTGTATCAGAGAACATACAACAAGTGTTCCATAAATAAGGAGACGATGCCACCCAAAACAAGAGGTCAAGGAATACCAATTACAAATGCAGAATTGCAACAGGAGGTGGGAAAACTCTGAGAAAGAATGGAAATCATGGAAACTACCAAGAAGAGGGAGCTTGAAATAGAATATGTCAACAAAAGTGAAGAGACAAGAACCTATGAGGAATATGAATAAGAAGAAATAGTAGAAGAGAAACTGATAACGATGATCACAAAGTTCAGTGCTAGACCAAAGGTAGAAGTACCAATGTATGAAGGTAACCTGAATGTTGAAGAATTGATCAATTGGATTAATTCTCTAGATAAATATTTTGATTATGAGGATGTAGATGAATGGAAGAAGGTAAAGTATACAATGCAAGGAGAAAAGGTCACACAACACTATGGTGGGATGAATTAAAAGAATACATGAATCGAAAGGGTAAAGCCAAGATTAAGAATTGGGACATAATGATTGCTAAATTCAAAATAAATTTCATGCATTAGGATTGTCAGTTGTGTTGGAACACATATAATCCTGAACTTTTGAGATTTATATCTCCACTTCTTGAAAATATAATCCCTCCAAAAATGGTAACTTAGAAAATGACTTTCGAATTTCAAATCAAATTCATGTCTGATTAATTAGAAATAAGGCACGTGTGATATCTGTCATTGATGAAGGATTTTCATTTTGATCAAACGATCCTAATTTCTCCAAAGTTTTGGAGTTGCATGATGATTAATAGCGTGAATCACTAAAGGTCGCTTTAGAGCTTCATGCTTCGGGTATTTCGATAAGTCTTAACGATAAAAGTCCTGAAACCCAAAAGTGTACATTCATCACTTTTCCTAAACCTTGAAGGACATGAGTCATGGTACACGTGTATCTTTTGAGTCTTCCTTGAGTTGACATGTGGCACCCATTTCTGGTTTTTTCGTTTGAAGACTCATTCGATTCTAAGTAACATGTGGTACCTTCCCTTTCTCGACATGCCATCTAGAATGATGTCATCTCTGACACGTCACTACAGGAGATGACCCCTCGAAAATATAACAAAGAACTAATTTATAAATCATCGAAGCACCAAAATGCCGAAGGATTAAACTTTAATTAATTAAGTGGTCAAGAGATGGTTAATGAATTCACACTTTGGTGTTTGGACGTTTACCCTTCATCATATCCTAAAAATCTCCGAAGTCCAAATCTCTGAAACACTTAAAGTTAAATATGATTAATTAAGACTCAAACTGATTACTGGATAATTAATCACTACACAGTTTCAGGTTTTAGAGGTTTTCTCTCGCGCTACTTTTAAAGTTCCCAAAGTTCAAACTGCCGAGACACTTGAAATTAACACACTTCTTGAACATGATTAATTAAAGTGTTAAAAATGATTATCCACAGATTAACCTTTACAGATTCAGAATTCGGATAATTCTCACTCTGTTTCATCTAAACTTCCCGAACACAAACCGCCGAATATTAATGGCATTTATGACAAATCAACGGTAATGATTTTTAACATAGATTGTGGATCACCAAGTATTATTTTCCATTAAAGTTAATAAATTTGTCGTCAGTAAAGCTATACTCGAATCAATGCATCTGATGTGAATTAAAATACTTTGATTTTGAATTTCATTTTCACCTTTCGCAAAGTAGCAAGTTTTATCCATTGAGAATCTCATGCAATTCCTCTGCAAAAAGGTAACCTTGTTATGTTCTTTCGATATCATGGAACCACGGAAGATGATGAAGAATACTGATGCATCTAGTGAAGGTCCAAATCGGAATGTGAACGTTCTGTCAGACACTACGCTGTGAGCTATAGACTCTGTTAAATCTTGGACACAGGTGTTCAAGATTCTGGAACACGATATTATAAATTGCCCAAAAGACTCTAGCGATGAAGTGGATGATACTCACGGAGCTAAACTCAGATGTATAGCCCAGTCTAAGATACACAAGATAGTTGTGTGTCCGAGACTCATGTTGTATAATGACATGATAAGGTGGGCCCTGGAAAACGTCGATGTCCAAACCAGGAGCATTTTCAACTATCAAAAGGTTGATGTTGGGTATTTCCAACCAGAACATCTCCAAGTAATGTATAAGATATCTCCTGATCCCAAATATAATTACAATGATGCATTTATGTTGGAGTTTGAGCAACGGGATGCATACAATATGACAAGAGTTATCCTGATATAATCAAGTCCTGGTGGGGGCACCCAGAGAAGTTCAGGGCTGACGCTCATGGCATGTATGCCACAATGTCATTGGATACTCACATGATTTATGTAGCCATGATGCTATGTAGACTGTTCAGGAAGAATATTCCTACTCATTTCCCGGTGGCATGGGTGTCGATTATGCACGAGGTGGCCGAGGGCTACTCTTTTAATTGGGAAAAAAAATTATCAGACAACTTGGCTAAAGAAATTATTGAATACAAATTGGCGAAGTCAAAGTGGAATCCCACCCCTTTCTATATGTCCACCTATATCATGGATGTTATTTGTTTCATAACCCCTTTCCCACTAATGAATTGGAGTTGGACCCCAACCAACGCAGAACCTATTCACTTCTATCACTCCAAGTTGTGGGACGACAAGGCCAAAGATTTCTTCTATGAAATCTTCCAGCATGTAGTGGTTCCCATTCATATAGCCATATATGTTCAACACCCTCCTTGGATTTCAGACAGGATCATGGGAAATCTTGGAAAAATAGCAGATTGGTTCATTGAAGAAAAATTCTCTTATATGGGTTTTTGGATGCTCAGTTCCTCCCCATGATCTCTCGCGATTCTTACCAGACCGGTTGGTATGCAGAGAGGTAGTTTATCAGACAGTAACGGGAGGCACCAACAAGGATCTTAAGGAAGCCTAGAAAAAGGTATGACCTACCTTCACTATCTAGGTTGGTATGTTTTCACTATTAGACTTCAATCATTCCAAAGTGGAGGATGCAACCTTGGAGGATGTCAAATTGGTCGACATCGAGTTTAAAAGGCACGACCCACACAAAATCTTGGAAAACCACCTGGACCAATACAACATGAAGAGATATATGCATGAAAACTCCCCACACGATGAAATATTCAGGGGAGTCAGATCTTATGAGGAAGTACTAAACATATTTAAAACCTTGTCCCCATATCAACAGGCCAATTTCCTCAGTTTTCAAAGACACAGACGAAACAGCTTGTCGAAAGTACTACATGGAGAATCAGTAGCCACTTCGCCTGCACAGGAATCTGTACCTCTAGGCTTTGAACCAGGGAACCCTGGTAAACAGGATACTGAGGAAAACCCAAAGAGATGTGAAGTTTTTACTCAAGAATTGGAAGCTTCATTATCAATTCCATTAGGCCCTCAGGCAACGACTCAACTCGAATATTTCCTAAAGCAAGGGTAGGATACATCTCCTTCGACACCAGCCACATCTGTTTCCAATACTATAGAGAAACAACCGTCTACAAATATCAGTACTCCTATTACCTCATTGACACCTTTGCAATCTAGGTTCGGAAATCCTAGTTCCGAAGTCATTTTTGTAGGTGATCTCACCCCAATTTTGCCTGAAGAGAGGCCTCCTTCGGATTTATTCTTTAGAAATAAATGGAGGGCCATCATCAAGAGAGAATCACATCATAAGAACGGGGTAATAACCAAAAGGAAAAGGATTTTATATGATGGAAATGATCGCGATCATTCAAAATTCCCAAAGGAAGTGGAAGGTTCATTAGGTGCCTTTGCCACTGCAAATCAGTGGTCTGTAGACAATTTGGCAGAGCAACTAAAACAGAAAAACATATTGGTAGGGAAGTTGCAATATCAAATACTGACCATGGAACACACTGTGAAGAATAAGATGAACCAAGACTTTGAACAGATCAGAGATTATGATAGGCATCAAATTCAACAGCAGCGAGCTAGCCTCGAGGAGCTCCATCAAAATTCACAAGAAAACAAAGGATTGGTCACTCAACGTGATGAGTTAATAAGGAAATTTCAAGCCATATTAGACCTGACTGAAGGTACATCGGTGGATATTTCATCCTTCCAGACTCAAGCACTAGAAATAAATGAAAATATGGAAATGGCTCAGCAGGATCTTTTTATGAAGGTTGATGATATTCAGAAATGCTACCAGGCAGTAGACCTTGCTCTGAAGGATGTCTATATTAAGGAAAACGAAACTTGCTCAGCCTGAGCTAAGTTTCAAGAATCCAATATATTGGCATAGAAAGACAATGTCCCTAAATTTCCTCGACTTTCCCGTTCTAAACAAATAAGAGGTGATCTATCCCTGAAGGTGTGGGAAACAAGTTTGGCAGAGATCAAGAGATTATTCATGGAGGTGAAAGATGCTTTCCAAGAAGCATTATCATCCTTATACAAAGAACTAATTGATTTTGAGGGAAGCAGTATCGCGGAGGCCTTAGGGCAGATTGATATTGAAATGAACCAGCATAATTCTAGAAATAACAAAGAGGAAAGTCTAGCATCTATACAGGAAATGAACCAGATTGGCCTTCTTAAAATAAATAGGTGGCTAGTGAACCCAAGTTCACAGTTCCAAGCCTTAACTCGAGAAGTGAAAAGAATCCAAGAAAGGCTTCCTCAAGTGGAAAGGAAACTATACACTTTTGAGGTGAATGAAACAATTGAGCCATCAAAGCTGATGGTGGAGTTTTTAGATAGATGCAACCAATGCATCTAACATGGAAAAATAAGCACAATTGTAAGTGGGTAAGAAAATGTCATTACATTACTGAACAAGGTTGGAGGGACAGATGGCAACAAGACTACAACAGATAAAACATTGCGCTGAATTATTAAGAAGACCAGACGACAGAAGTGTCCAGCCTAAAGGAATGTGTAAAATAAGTGTTTATGCCAAAAAACCTCATCATTTCCTATGCATTGTTGTTATTATTTCAAATATTCGCTATTTTTATCATAAGAAGTCCAACCATTTTGAGTTGTGACAATTTTGTATAAATACATAGATCCAAGATCTATTAATGGATGCTTATTCCCAAATGTAAAAGAGAAAACTATCCTTTTGATTATTAATGCAAGTGCAGACAGAGATTCCAAATTTTGTTCAGTTTGGGTTATGTGTTTCTTTGTTTTTCCATATCACATCATTTCTTTATGCAATTCCTTGATAAATGTTTTATTTCAATTTAGTACAACAACTACTGTAATCGTATTACATCAGAAATTTGTTAAGTAAGCAGTTTTCCTCTGCATTTACTGTGAGTAAATCAAGACCTGCAAGTTGTGTGAATTACTGTAATTTATACTTTATTCAAGGGCATGCTACATATTTTCTTCCACTGCAACAAGGTGAGACTCTTGAGTAACATATGCCTTGCTTTGTTTAACAGTTTTGTAAATTTCCCTCACACCATTGGATATTACAAATTGTGACTCAGACACAAAATACGACCTATGTGATGCCATATGGTTAATTTCATTTAAGGATATTTTCTCTTATAACTAAAGGTAGAAAAAACAATCTTTAAAAACATTTTCTTCAAACTTTCCTGATGCCTGACATTACTCTTTGAGCCTTAAGTTTAATCTCAAGAACAACAAGTTGAATTTATTTAGACAATTGCAGAATATAAGAAAGAAGAATATGACAGTAAAGGAGTGCACAGAGGAGTTTTACAAGTTGATTATTAGAGCTAGTCATGTTAAGGAAGATGTTGAAAAGGTTTCCAGGTACATAATTTTTTTGAGGAAATTAGCATTTTGTTCCTGAGAACAATTGAAGATGCCTACTAAGAAGCTTTGAAGGCAAAGGAAAAGCTAACCAGAAAATAGAGCGAGAAGAGAAGAGGAAGAAGTCTAGCAAGAGACAAAGGGAAAACTAGTGGAAGAGGAAGATTTCAGATTCCAAAAGATGAAGGAGGAAGATCAAGTAGTCAATCAACAAGAGGAATTTTTTTTTCTCAAGAGGTAGATGTAGAGGGAGAAAAAATGGATTTTACACATGTGGAAATACAAGCCATATATCATGGGATTGTCCAGAAAATAAGTCAACAGGTCATATAAGTGCACATGTTGCAGAATTAAAAGAAGAGAATGTGAATGCAGTCACAAAATAAGAATTTCCAAAGGTAGGGGAATCATTGTTGATGAAGAGAGTTCTGATCAATTCATAAAAAGAAGCTAAGGAACCAACTCAAAGGAATATTTTATTCATGACCGTATTCAAGTAAGGAGGAAAGTGTTGCAAGGATTTCATTGATAGCGGTAGCAAAAATACTTTGGTTTCCATTGAGATGGTAGAGAAATTGGGATTAAAGAGAACAATGCATCCCACTCCCTACAAAGTGCCCTGGTTGCAGAAAGGACATCAGATTTTGGTGAATGAACAATGTAATGTGGAAATTCAGATTGGTAGCTACAAGGATGAGGTATTATGTGATATAATGTCCATGGATGTCTGGCATATTTTGCTTGGAATACCATGGCAGTACAACATAAAATCCATTCATGATGGTAGGAGGAACAAATATTCTCTTGAAAAAGATGGACACGGGAATGTATTCTTGCCTTTCTAGGATGAAGGAGCCAAAGAAGAAGTTGGTCCTAGTGTGTTGTTGATGAGTGGAAAAGAACTGCTACAAGAAGTCAAGAAAAAAGAGGTATAGTTTGCTTTGATTGCCAAGCCTGTTATCACGCAATATGTACTTTCCCAATGCCCACAAAAAGTAAGGGAGATTGGTGTAACAATGGGATATCCTATAACTATCACCTCAATAGGAAATCCCTTTATTTTAGGAGTAGAAGAGGTATTACCCCAAGGGAGGCATCCCTGATAACCTAAAGGGCTGGAAAATTAGGGTTATGGTGAAGATACATTCCCCCCTCTCATTGGTTACCAAAGTTACTAAGTCTATGTCTATGAATCGAGGCTAATGAAGTGCTTGATGTACCTACCCAGAACAAGACAATATAGCATGCATATACAATGATCCCAAGTACAAATATGATAATAATACCTCAATAGACAATAGAAAATGACAATAAACCTAGTTGATATAAAATTGCAGTAAAATAATAGTTTACAACAACAAAGAGTAATTTGTAACAACTGCAATAAATATGCCTCAGAAATGCTTGAAAAGATAACATTTATTATATATAATGATAATGACTTGTCACAATTTTTTTTTGAAGTGATTATCTATTATTTAAGTTCAATTATGCATAAAATTTGTTGCGGTTAGATGGCTGTAGAAATCATTTATAACAACAACAACAAAGTTAGGGATCTAAGCTAAGTTAGTGTTAGAATTTGTTAGTCCAATATTAAGAGAATAGATTTTATGTGTTTGATCAATCCACCGACAAGGGAGAAGCAAGAACTAGTGTCATTTAGGGCTTATGGAGTCAATTATATCAACACAATAACTTGGAGAAATAACAATGATTGTACTTGCCTAAGAGATAACAAGGTGGAAGCTTGAAAAGTAGCACCTTAAGTTCTCAAACACCAAACCTCTAATAGAAGATTCAACTAGGGTGTAGGCACTTCAAGGCCCCAGCGATTTCTCCTATCCTTAGACTCTTGAAATATATTTAATGCAATATGAACTAGACAAAACTTTTAGAGTGCTAGCACTTTAGGGCTCTAGAAGTTTGTCTAGACAAGATATTCTTAGGAAAAATTAGAAAAACAAAGAGAAATAAAGAAGCACCTTATGTTTCTTACTCCTATGGTTTTCAAGAAAGAAATTTCTTAATATTAAATATGAACAAGTAAACATACCATAAACATTTATCATGAAACGAAAATTGCAGATTTACTCACTTCACCAAGAATAATCAAGCATAAAAACCCTAGATTTGCCAAAACTTCCACCAAGAAATGATCCAAAATGCATCCAAACAAGTCTCCAAGCAAGTGTGCCTCAAAGGTTCATCCAAATACCCAAAAAGGGTGCCAATTTCAGTCCCCCTCTTGTGAGAGGTGAGTTATCATGAAAATGAATGTCATTTTTGTGAATTTATACCAAAATCTAGCCTAAAATTAAATTTATTTTAAAATACAAGGCCAACTTCAATAATTTTGCTCTTAAATTACAAATTAAATAAATTTACATAAAATAACCCTAAACAAGGTGACGTCATCCTTTCTAGGGTGACGTTAGGTCTCCTCAAGGGGACTTTAGGCTGCAAGAACATGGCGCTAGGCTTCCAAAGGCCACAATCTTTGTCAACACGTGCTACCATCATCTTCAAGGAACCCTACCATATTGGACTAGAAGGATGACATCTCAGCCTCCAAAGGGTAGCATCCTAGTGCATGGAGGGAGAAATCCCCCCCCCCCCTAGGCCTACCAGAGTGCCTCCAAAGGCAATGACGTATTTTTGTATCATGCAAGCTGGTCATCAATATCATGCCCCAAGCCGGGGGTCTCAACATCCATCCTTGGGCTTCAATCCCTCATGAAGGTCTGAATTGGTCATCTCCTCATGAATACCTATGATCCAGGTGGTTATTGGTGTCCACCCACCTATTCCAAATGGCTCATCTTGACAGGTTTTAGTTCATCACGTTCTTCTGTACTTCTTTGTAATTGCTTGTTCTAAACTTTTGGGGTTGTCTGAAGCCCTACACATATTCCATGTGGATATCGATGGCCTCCCACCTAATCCAACTGGATTATTTTGTATTTTTTCATGTCAGCACATCCTTTTGTACTTCCAGGGTTGTTTTGGGGCCCTAAACAATGTTTTTTTGTCTCACCATGGTCAAATTGTAGACAGAGTTATATTTTTATGATATAATGTGTATTTATCGAAAATACCTTTCCAACGGGCTATCACACACCTAAAATGAAGGTCATATGCAAACTTTACGAACCTGGGAAGTTGAGGTACCAACTTACCCATAGAGCCCACATAACTTTTGGAGTTTCATCTCCTAGGGTTAGGTTTTTGGATGTCTCGGGTTTTGGGATTCATGATTAATGTTAAAAATGCCTCTGAAGCCTCATTGTAATCATTTTGCTCAAACGAATGCGCATAGAAGCCACATCTCTTCTCATAGATAGCTACCACCATTCGAGCAAGTGTTTCAGTTATGCAGTTTTACAGTTTTAGCCTATTTCATTTATTCAATAGAAGATATTGTTCACTAGATATCTATGTTACTATTCATATCTCTATGTTTATTGTATTCAGTATGTTAATAGGTTCTCTCTGCTCCTAAATTCATATCAGTGGTATTAGAGCGGTATGCTCTTCAATTATTTTTCTCTGTGCATGTCCCTGACAAGATTTGGGTACAAGAAGTTGGGACTCGAACCAATCGAGCCTTTGCAAGATCGGTTGCGCTGAGCCTGAAAAAAACCCATGGGGGACAAAAATAAAGATGATGGAGCAGGAGATCCTTCTAAAAGGTTGCTCGAGGAAGCCCTTGCATGAAAAAGGAATGAAATGATGGAAAACTTTGCGCAGATCCTTCAGCAACTGCCCACAATAGAAGCATCTTCATCAAGCAGCCATGCAACCCCCTTCAAGGTACAAGTAAATTTCAATATGCCATTATTTGAAGGATTGATAGATGCAGATGTTGTATATAAATGGTTGAATCTACTCGAAGGGTATTTTTCGGTACACAATTTTTCTGATAGGGAAAATATTACTTTTTCACTCCTTAAGGTCATCCCCCATGTTAAGAAGTGGTGGTATACTTACTCTGAGAAAAGGGACATAGAGGAATCTACAATATTGTGGTTTCGCCTACATGGGATTCCTTCCAGGATTCCATTAAAGAACAATACTACCCTATTGGAAGCTTTGAGGACCAGTACACTAGATGGACCACCCTGCGTCAGGAAAGGGATAAGACAGTATTATATTTCACCAATATTTTCCATACCCTACGCACCAAATTGGGTATCAAAGACTCTGAGTGACATCTGGTGCTCAAATACTATGGTTTTTTTCATAGATACATTCAAACAGAAATGGATTTTATGGACATCACCTCATTGGGTATGGATTATAGATATGTTTTCAAGATCGAGCATAAGTTTAAGCAAAGAGGTGATAGTTTGTATAAACAAACTCCTCACAGGCGAAGCAGGGAAAAGGCTACCCAAACCTACACAACAAGGGATAGAGCAAAGATAGCCACTCTCAGAACAACCATTCCAAGCTACAACACGAGAAGGGAAATGAGAATATGAAGAAGGACATGGGAAAATGGTGTGAATACCATAAAATCCCTTGGCACAACACTGAAGAATGTTGCTCCAAGCAGTTACTCGTGGTCAAGCTAAAGGATTATGATTCAGAGGTTGATTCTGACTCTGAATCAAATCTAGAAGGAGGGAAGAAGATTATCGATGATGAGCCGAGTGCCACTGTCACTACCACCAAATTCCATCCAAGTGAACCAGAAGAACTAGAGGAAGGGGAACACCTCTTTCACTCACAGATGTGGGTGATGGGGGCCTTGCTTCATTTCATTGTTGATAACGGTAGTCAGAACAACCTGATCTCAATAGAGGTCGTCAAGTGGTTGAACATGTCGATGACACTGCACCCACATCCCTATACCATCGGTTGGCTTCGCCAAGGAAGATATCTCTGTGTCATCCAACTGTGTCGTCAACCCTACGACATCAAGCCTTTCAAAGACAAGGTATTGTGTGATATTTCTCCCCTTGAAGTTTGTGATGTTATTTTAGGACAACCATATTTGTGGAAGCGTCATGTTGTGTATGAGTCTAGACCCTGCATTGTTATTATTACTTTGGGTAGACAATTGTATAGTATACCGGAGGTAGTGTCACCTACCACTATTTCTTTAATCTTTGTTAAGAAATCTAGTAAGGTCATTCCACAGACCTGGAAGTTCATCTTCTTTGTGATCCATTCTCACAGTAAGTAGAAGGTCATCACCACATTTGTGGCCTCTACACATAACCTCTCTTTGCAGCAGAAGTAAGTGGACGGGATCGTGGAAGTGTACAAAGACATCTTCTCCTCACCCACCGGGGTACCGACGCACTACCAAGTAAAGCATCCAATTGATCTCACCCCCGGTGCACCTCTGCCTAATGGACCATTCTATCATCGCTTGCTGATGAAAAATGACAAAATCAAGTGTCAAATCCAAGAGATTATTGAAAAGGGGCACATCAAACCCAACTCCTCCCCTTGCAGCGACCCGATTATACTGGTGCAGAAGAAGGATGGGACATGGCGACTCTGCATTGATTACAAATAATTAAACAAAATCACATTCAGGAACTGGTACCCAATTCCCAGGATTGATGACCTTCTTGACCAACTCAAGGGGGAAAATTTCTTCAGCAATATTGACCTAAAGTCTGGCTACCACCAGGTTCGCATCAAACCAACTGATGTATGGAAGACAACTTTCAAATCTAAAGAAGGTCTCTTCGAATGGTTGGTCATGCCCTTTGGATTAACAAATGCACCATCCACTTTTATGAGGTTGATGAATGATGTATTGAGACCCTTCACCAGATATTTTGTGGTGGTATATTTGGATGGCATTCTCATATTCAGCACAACTTGGGAGGAGCACATGCGGCATATTCAACAAGTTTTGAGAACTCTGCGGCAGGACAAGCTATATTCCAACTTGAAAAATGTTCCTCTGGCATGAACAGGGTCCAATACTTGGGCTACACTATTGATGAGCATGGGGTACATGTTGATCCAGCTAAGAACCAAGTCATCTGTGACTAGCCAGCCCCGACCACACTAATCGAGCTTCGGATTTTCTTGGGACTGACCAACTTCTATCGACGGTTCATGTTGGGATTCTCCCATATTGCATGGGCCCTCATCCAAGTGACCAAGGGTGGTGGCAGGGAAAATTTTGTGTGGGGGAAGGAACAACAATGATCATTTATCATCGCTTGTGCTCAACTCCAGTAATCTCCTTTCCCTATCTGCAACAACTGTTTGAGATTGATACTGATGCATCTAACTATGTTGTAGGTGCAGTTCTCACTCAGCATGGTTATCCGGTGGCATACCATAGTGAAAAACTCTCATATACTATGTAGAAATACCCCACCTATGACAAGGAAATGTGTTCCATTGTACAAGCCTATCATCAATGGAAACATTACATTATGGGAAAGGAGATGATCATCAACACTGATCACAAGCCTATATAGTTCATACAGACACAAGGGAAGTTCCAGAATGATCACCATCAGAAGTGGTCCACCTACCTGCAACAGTTCCATATCAGCATCAAGTATAAGACATGGAGCAGAAATGATGTCATTGACTGCCTCAGTCGACCTCTCATGGCTGCACTCACCACTATGCTCCATTCCCGTGGACATAAGGCATCTGAGTGGCCCCAACTTTATCAGCAAGATCTAGACTTCGCCACCACCTATCAACTCTTGGGTAAAGGTGTGAATGTCACCGATTTTCAGTTCAAGACAAAATGTTATGCCATCTAGGCCATCTTTGTGTTCCTGCAAGCGAACGTGCAAAGTTGGTTTGGGAAGCCCACTACAATCGAATGGTAGGACATTTTAGCGTAGAGAAAAATGTGGTCGTTCTACAGAAGTATTTTTATTGGTAGAAACTTCGACATGATGTCAACAAGTATATCAGATCTTTCACTCTCTGTGCCATTGCCAAGTCAACCATCAAGAAGCAAGGGTTATACACCCCTCTTCCTACTCTTGAGAAGCCTTGGGAATCCATCTCGATGGATTACATGTTTGGCCTTTCGTCCACCAAGCAAGGCAATGATTGTCTATTTGTGGTTGTTGATCAATTTTCAAGGATGGCAAGCCTCACAGCCTGCAAGAAGAACATCACAGCGGTTGATACTGCCAAGCTCTTATTTGAACGAGTATGGGTCTATTTTGGGATACCTCAGACCATCATCTCTTATCGATACATCAGGTTCCTCAACACATTTTGGTCGAGTCTCAAGTCACTATTGGACACCAAGCTCACTAAATCCACTGCTTTCCACCTCCAAACCAATGACCAAAGAGAGGTCGTCAATCATATGATTGTGCACATCATGTGCATGTACAAATCTAAGCATTCGCTTACATGGGATGGGAGTCTCCCCTATGTTCAACACAGTTACAATAGGGCTATTCATAGCTCCACCGACCATAGCCCATCTCAGGTGGGGTTGGGATTCCAACCATTGGGTCCCATTGATGTTGCATTACCTCTTGCAACCACACAGACAGACTCTTCCCATGTTCAGTCTGAGACCGAAAAAGCCACCATATTCATTGAGCGGATTCAACACATCCAACAATAGCTCCATGAGATTTTGCAGAAAGTCAATGCTAAGTACAAGCAATGCCATGATCAGCCGAGGGTACCACACCAATTTTAGGTTGGAGACAAGGTCTAGTTACATTTGCAGAAAGAGTGTCTTACAAAGCCCCATCAGAAGATCCTCCCACTTCGCAATGGGCCTTACACTATAACCAAGGCTATGGGTAGCAATGCTTTTGATCTCAACACTCCACCCTTCCTTTGCTTGCACCCAGTGTTAAAAGTGGACCTCCTTCGGCCGTATTGTCCACCATTATTGGACACCTTAGAGATCACAGAACAATTCACACCAACAGGGCTCAACCCTGACTGCATGGAACAAGCATCCAATGATCATATAGTGGACACACAGGTCAAGGGCACTCGCCGGTAAAGGATCCAACTGTATCGGGTTGTCAAGGTAGGGCAACTCCTACACCAAGGAAAGTGGCTCACCTGGGGCCAAATTCAGTAGAAGTTTCCTCACCTGATGGGGGAACTCAACGCAATGGAGACCATTTCTTCCTAAGGTGGGAGCATTGATCCATGTTGATATTGGTGGTCACCCACCTATTCCAACTAGCTCCTCTTGACAATTTTTAGTTCAATACGTTCTTTTGTACTTCTTTGTAATTGTGGGTTCTACACTTTCGACACTATCTGATCCCTACACATCTTCCAGGTGGATACTAGTGGCCTCCCATCTAATCCTACTAGCTTATTTTGTATGTTTTCAAGTCATCACATCTTGTTGTACTTTCAGGGCCATTTTGGGGCCCTAAACTATGTTTTTTTGGCTCTCCATATTCAAATTATAGACATAGTGAAAGTTTTGAACTAGGGAACCTTGGTAAACAAGATACTGAGGAAAACCCAAAGAGCATCAAAGTTTTAACTCAGGAATTGGAAGCTTCATTATCAAGTCCATTAGGCCCTCAAGAAACGACTCAGCTCGAAGCTTTCCTAAAGCAAGGGCAGGATACATCTCCTTCGACACCAGTGACATATGCTACCAATACTGTAGAGAAACAATCGTCTATGAAGATCGGTACTCCTATTACCTCATTGACACCTTTGCAATCTAGTTTCGAAAATCCTACTTCCGAAGTCATTTTTGTAGGTGATCTCACCCCAATTTTGCCCGAAGAGATGCCTCCTTCATATTTCTTCTTTAGCAATAAATGGAGGGCCATCATCAAGAGAGAATCACATTAGAAGGACGGGGTAATAACCAAAAGGCAAAGGATTTTATACGATGGAAATGATTGCGATGATTGAAAATTCGTGAAGGAAGTGGCAGGTTCATTAGGTGCCTTTGCCGCTACAAATCAGTGGTCTATAGAAAATTTGGCAGAATAGCTAAAACAGAAAAACCTGTTGGTAGGGGATTTGCAAGATCAAATATTGACCATGGAACAGACTGTGAAGAATAATATGAACCAAGACTTTGAACATATCAGATATTATGACAGGCATCAAATTCAACAGTTGTGGGCTAGCCTCGAGAGATCCATCAAAATTCATAGGAAAACAAAGGATTGGTCACTCAACGTGATGAGTTAATAAGGCAATTGAAAGAAAGATTAGACCTGACTGAAGGTACAACGGTGGATATTTCAGCCTTCCAGACTCAAGCGCTGAAAATAAATGAAAAGATGGAAATGGCTTAGTGGAATCTTTTTATGAAGGTTGATGCTATTTAGAAATGATACCAAGCAGTAGACCTTGCTCTAAAGGATGTCTATATTAAGGAAAAAGAATCTCGCTCAGCCCGAGCTAAGTTTCAAGAAGCCAGCATATTGGCATAGAAAGATAATGTCCCTAAATTTCCTCGACTTTCCCCTTCTGAACAAATAAGAGGTGATCTAGCCCTGAAGGTGTGGGAAACAAATTTGGTAGAGACAAAGAGATTAGCCCTGGAGGTGAAAGATGCTTTCCAAGAAGCATTATCATCCTTAGACAAAGAAATAATTTATTTTTAGGGAAGAAGTATCATGGAGGCCTTGGGGCAGATTGATATTGAAATGAACCAGCATAATTCTAGAAAGAACAAAGAGGAAAGTCTAGAAGCTATATAGGAAATGAGCCAGATTGACCTTCTTAAAATAAATAAGTGGCTAGTGAACCCAAGTTCACAATTCCAAGCCTTAACTCGAGAAGTGAAAAGAATCCAATAAAGGATTCCTCAAGTGGAAAGGAAACTATACACTTTTGAGGTGAAAGAAACAATTGAGCCATCAAAGTTGGTGGTGGAGTTTTTAGATAGATGTAACCAATGCATCAAACATGGAAAAATAAGCACAATTGTGAGTGGGTAAGAAAATGTCATTACATTACTAAACAAGGCTAGAGGGACAGATGGCAACAAGACTAGAACGGATAAAACATTATGTTGAAATATTAAGAAGACCAGACGACGGAAGTTTCCATCCTAAAGGAATGTGTAAAAGAAGCGTTTATGTCAACAAAGCTCATCATTTTCTATGCACTGTTGTTATTATTTCAAATATTCGCTATTTTTATTATAATAAGTCCAACCATTTTGACTTGTGACAGTTTTGTATAAATACATAGATCCAAGATCTATTAATGGATGCTTCTTGCCGAATGTAAAAGAGAAAACTCTCATTTTGATTATTAATGCAAGTGCAGACAGAGATTCCAAATTTTGTTTAGTTTGGGTTATGTGTTTCTTTGTTTTTCCATATCACATCATTTCTTTATGCAATTCCTTGATAAATGTTTGATTTCAATTTAGTACAACAACTATTGTAATCATATTACATCAGTAATTTGTTAAGTAAGCAGTTTTTCCTCTGCATTTACTATGAGTAAATCAAGACCTGCAAGCTGTGTGAATTACTGTACTTTATACTTTCTTCAAGGATGCGCTACCTATTTTCTTCCACTGCAACAAGGTGAGACTCTTCAGTAACTAATGCCTTTCTTTGTTTAATAGTTTTGTAAATTTCCCTCACATCATTTGATATTACAAATTGTGACTCAGACACGAAATACAACCTGTGTGATGCCATATGGTTAATTTCATTTAAGGATATTTTCTCTTATAACTAAAGGTAGAAAAAACAATCTTTAAAAACATTTTCTTCAAACTTTCTTAATGTCCGACATCACTCTTTGAGCCTTAAGTTTAATCTCAGGAACAACAAGTTGAATTTATTTATACAATTGCATAATATAAGAAATAAGAATATAACAATAAAGGAGTACACATAGGAGTTTTACAAGTTGATTATTAGAGCTAGTCATGTTAAGGAAGATGTTCAAAAGGTTTCCAGGTACATAATTTTTTTAAGGTATGAGATTCAAGATGAAATTAGCATTTTGTTCCTGAGAACAATTGAAGATGCCTACTAAGAAGCTTTGAAGGAAAAGGAAAAGCTGACCAGAAAATAGAGCCAGAAGAGAAGAGGAAGAAGTCTAGCAAGAGACAAAGGGAAAATTAGTGGAAGAGGAAGATTTCAGACTCCAAAAGATGAAGGAGGAAGATCAAGTAGTCAATCAACAAGAGGAATTTTTTTTTCTCAAGTGCACATGTGAGGTAGAGGTGGAGGTAGAAAAATTGGATTTTACACATGTGAAAGACAAGCCATATGCCATGGGATTGTCCAGAAAATAAGTCAACGGGTCATATAAGTGCACATGTTGCAGAATCCAAAGAAGAGAATGTGAATGCAGTCACAAAATAAGAATTTCCAACGATAGGGGAATCACTGTTGATGAAGAGAATTATGATCAAGTCATAAAAAGAAGCTAAGGAACCAGCCCAAAGGAAGATTTTATTCAGGACTGTATGCAAGTAAGGAGGAAAGTGTTGCAAGGATTTCATTGACAGTGATAGCATAAACACTTTGGTTTCCATCGATATGGTAGAAAAATTGGGATTAAAGAGGAAAATGCATCCCACTCCCTACAAAGTGCCCTGGTTGCAGAAAGGACATCAGATTTTGGTGAATGAACAATGTAATGTGGAAATTCATATTGGTAGCTACAAGGATAAGGTATTATGTGATATAATGTCCATGGATGTCTGGAAAATTTTGCTTGGAATACCATGGCAGTACAACATAAAATCCATTCATGATGGTAGGAGGAACACATATTCTCTTGAAAAAGATGGACACAGGAATGTATTGTTGCCTTTTTAGGATGAAGGAGCCAAAGAAGAAGTTGGTCCTAGTGTGTTGTTGATTAGTGGAAACGAACTGCTACAAGAAGTCAAGAAAAAAGAGGTATAGTTTTCTTTGATTGCCAAGCATGTTATCATGCAATATGTACTTTCCTAATGCCCACGAAAAGTAAGGGAGATTGGTGTAACAATGGGATATCCTATCACTGCCACCTCAATAGGAAATCCCTTTCTTTTAGGAGTAGAAGAGGTTCTACCCCAAGGGAGGCGTCCCTGGTAACCTAAAGGGCTAGAAAATTAGGGTTATGGTGAATATATATCCCCCCTCTCACTGGTTACCAAAGTTACTAAGTCTATGTTTATGAATCGAGGTTAATGAAGTTCTTGATGTACCTACCCAGAACAAGAAAATATAGCATGCATATACAATGATCGCAAGTACAAATATGATAATAATACCTCAATAGACAATAGAAAATGACAATAAACCTAGCTGATATAAAATTGCAGTAAAATAATAGTTTACAACAACAAAGAGTAATTTGTAACAACTGCAATAAATATGCCTCGGAAATGCTTGAAAATACAATGAAAAGATAACATTTATTATATAGAATGATAATGACTTGTCACAATTTTTTTTTGAAGTGATTATCTATTATTTAAGTTCAATTATGCATAAAATTTGTTGCAGTTAGATGGCTGTAGAAATCATTTATAACAACAACAACAAAGTTAGGGATCTAAGCTAAGTTATTGTTAGAATTTGTTAGTCCAAGATTAAGAGAATAGAGTTTAAGTGTGTGATCAATCCACCGACAAGGGAGAAGTGAGAGCTAGTGTCTTTTAGGGCTTATGGAGTAAATTATATCAACACAATAACTTGGAGAAATAACAATGATTGTACTTGCCTAAGAGATAACAAGGTGGAAGCTTGAGAAGTAGCACCTTAAGTTCTCAAACACCAAACATCTAAGAGAAGATTCAACTAGGGTGTAGGCACTTCAAGGCCCTAGCGATTTCTCCTATCCTTAGACTCTTGAAATATATTTAATGCAATAAGAACTAGACAAAACTTCTAGAGTGCTAGCACTTTAGGGCTCTAGAAGTTTGTCTAGACAAATATTCTTAGGAAAAATTAGCAAAACAAAGAGCAATAAAGAAGCACCTTATGTTTCTTACTCATATGGTTTTCAAGCAAGAAATTTCATAATATTAAATATGAACAAGTAAACATACCATAAATATTTATCATGAAATGAAAATTGCAGATTTACTCACTTCACCAAGAATAATCAAGCATAAAAACCCTAGATTTGCCAAAACTTCCACCAAGAAATGATCCAAAATGCATCCAAACAAGTCTCCAAGCAAGTGTTCCTCAAACTTTGATCCAAATATCCAAAAAGGGAGCCACTTTCAGTCCCCCTCTTGTGAGAGTTGAGTTATCATGAAAATGAATGTCATTTTTGTTTATTTATACCAAGATCTAGGCTAAAATTAAATTTATTTTAAAATACAGGGCAAACCTCAGTAATTCCTTAATTTCCAAATTAAATAAATTTACATAAAATAACCCTAAACAAGGTGACGCCAGCCCTTCTAGGGTGACATTAGGTCTCCTCAAGGAGACTTTAGGCTGCAAGAACATGGCATTAGGCCTCCAATGGCCTCAATATTTGTCCACACGTGCTACCATCATCTTTAAGGAACCCTTCCATATTGGGATAGAAGGATGGTGTCTCAGCCTCCAAAGGGTAGTGTCCTAGTGCATGGAGAGAGAAATCCCCCCCCTAGGCCTGCCAGAGTGCCTCCAAAGGAAATGACCTATTTTTGCATCATGCAAGTTGGTCATCAATATCATGCCCCAAGCCTAGGTCTCAACATCCATCCCTAGGCTTCAATCCCTCATGAAGGTCCAAACTGTTCATCTCCTCATGAATACCTATTATTTAAGTGGATATTGGTGGCCACCCACCTATTCCAAATGGCTCATCTTAACAGTTTTTAGTTCATCACGTTCTTATGTACTTATTTGTGATTATGGGCTATACACTTTCGAGGTTGTCTGAAGCCCTACACATATTCCAGGTGGATACTGATGGCCTGCCACCTAATCCAACTGGATTTTTTTGTATTTTTTCATGTCAGCACATCTTGTTGTACTTCTAGGGTTGTTTTGGGGCCCTAAACAGTGTTTGTTTTGGCTCTCCACAGTCAAATTGTAGTCAGAGTCAAATTTTTATGATGTAATGTGTAGTTATCAAAAATACCTTTCCAATGGGCTATCACACACCTAAAATGAAGGTCGTATGAAAACTTTACGACCCCGGGAAGTTGAGGTACCAACTTACCCATAGAGCCAACATAACCTTTGGAGTTTCATCTCCTAGGGTTAGGTTTTTGGATGTCTAGGGTTTTGGGATTCATGAGTAATGTTAAAAAGGCCTCTCGAGCCTCATTGTAATCATTCTGCTCAAACAGATGTGCGTAGCAGCCACATCTATTCTCATAGATAGCTACCACCATTCGAGCAAGTGTTTTAGTTATGCAATTTTACAGTTTCAACCTATTTCATTTCTTCAATAGAATATATTGTTCACTGGATATCTGTGGTATTATTCATATCTCTATGTTTATTGTATTCAGTCTGTTAATAGGTTCACTCCACTCCTAAATCCATATCAATGGTATCAGAGCGGTATTCTCTTCGTTTATTTTTCTTCGTGCATGTCCTCGACAAGATTTGGGTACAAGAAGTTGGGACTCGAACCAATCGAGCCTTTGCAAGATCCGTTGCGCCGAGCCCGACAACAACCCATGGGGTATGAAAACAAAGATGATGGATCAGGCTATCCTTCTAAAAGGTTGCTCGAGGAATCCCTTGCATGACAAAGGAATGAAATGATGGACAACTTTGCACAGGTCCTTCGGTGACTGCCCACAATAGAAGCATCTTCATCAAGCGGCCATGCAACCCCCTTCAAGGTACAGGTAAATTTCAATATTCCATTATTTGAAGGATTGATAGATGCAGATTTTGTAGATAAATGGTTGAATATGCTCAAAGGGTATTTTTCGATCCACAATTTTTCCGATAGGGAAAATATTACTTTTGCACTCCTCAAGGTTGTCCCCCATGTTAACAATTGGTGGTATACTTACTCTGAGAAAAGGGCCATAGAGGAATCTGCAATATTTTTGGTTTCCCCTACATGGGATTCCTTTCGGGATGCCATTAAAGAACAATAATACCCTGTTGGAAGCTTCGAGGACCAGTACACCAGATGGACCACCCTGCATCAGGAAAGGGACAAGACAATACCAGTTTTTTCACCAATATTTTCCATACCCTATGCACCAAATTGGGTATGAAATACTCTGAGCAACATTTGGTGCTCAAATACCGTGGTTGTTTTCATAGATACATTAAAAAAGAAATGTATTTTATGGACATCACCTCATTGGGTACGGATTATAGATATGTTGTCAAGATCAAGAATAAATTTAAGCAGAAGAGGCGATAGTTTGTATATGAAAACTCCTCACAGGTGAAGCAGGGAAAAGGCGGCCCCAACCCACACAAAAAGGGACAGAGAAAAGATAGCCACTCTCAGGACAACCATTCCAATATTAACACAAGACGGGCAATGAGAAGACGAAGAAGGACATGGGAAAAAAGTGTGAATACCATAAAATCCCTTGGCACAACACTAAAGAATGTTTCTCCAAGAAGTCACTCGTGGCCGAGTTGAAGGCTTCCGAGTCAGAGGTTGATTCTGACTCCAAATCAAATCTAGAAGGAGGGAAGCGGATTATCGATGATGAACCCCAGTGCCACTTTTGCTACCACCAAAGTCCAGTCAGGCGAACCAGAAGAACTAAAGGAAGGGGAACACCTCTTTCACTCATAGATGTGGGTGAAGGGGGCTTCGCTTCATTTCATTTTTTATAACGGCAGTCAGAAGAACCTGATCTCAATAGAGGTCGTTAAGCAGTTGGACATGTCAACGAAACCACACCCACATTACCATCGGTTGGCTTTGCCAAGGAAGACATCTTCGTTTCATCCAACAATTTTGTTTTCCCTACGACATCAAGCCTTTTAAAGACGAGGTATTGTATGATATTGTTCCCCTTGAAGTTTGTGATGTTCTTTTAGGACAACCATATTTGTCGAAGAGTCATGTTGTGTATGATTCTAGACCCTGCATTGTTATTATTACTTTGGGTAGACAATTGTACAGGATACTGGAGGTAGTGTCGCCTACCACTATTTCTTTAATCTATGATAAGAAATGCAGTAAGGTCATTTCACACACCGGGAAGTTCATCTTCTTTGTGATCCATGCTCATAGTAAGCAGAAGGTCATCGCCACACTCATGGCCTCTACACATAACCTCTCTTTGCAACAGAAGCAAGTGGACGGGATCGTGGAAGAGTACAGATACATCTTCTCCTCACCCACTGGGGTACCTACGCGCTACCAAGTCAAGCATCCAATTGATCTCACCCCCGGTACACCTATGCCTAATGGATCAGTCTATCGTCGCTCCCTGATGAAAAATGAAGAAATCAAGCATCAGATCCAAGAGATTCTTCAAAAGGGGCACATCAAACCCAAATCCTCCCCTTGCAATGACCTGATTATACTGGTGCAGAAGAAGGATGGGACATGGAAACTCTGCATTGATTACAAATAATTAAAAAAAATCAAAGTCATGAACCGATACCCAATTCCCAGGATTGATGACCTTCTTGACCAACTCAAGGGGGAAAAGTTATTCAGCAAGATTGACCTAAAGTCTGGCTACCACCAGGTTCCCATCAAACCAACTAATGTATGGAAGACAACTTTAAAATCTAAATAAGGTCTCTTTGAATGGTTGGTCATGCCCTTTGGCTTAACAAATGCACCATCCACTTTTATGAGGTTGATGGATGATGTATTGAGACCCTTCACCAAATATTTTGTGGTGGTATATTTGGATGACATCCTCATCTTCAACAGACTTTGAGAGGAGCACATGCGGCATATTCAACAAGTTTTGCGCACTCTATGGCAGGACAAGCTATATGCCAACTTGGAAAAATGCTCCTTTGGCATGAACAGGGTCCAATACTTGGGCTACATTGTTGATGAGCATGGGGTACATGTTGATCCAACTAAGATCCACGTCATTTGTGACTGGCCAGCCCCGACAACACTAACCGAGCTTCGGAGC
The DNA here is from genome assembly GCA_032191745.1 of Picea mariana. NCBI lineage: Eukaryota > Viridiplantae > Streptophyta > Pinopsida > Pinales > Pinaceae > Picea > Picea mariana. The sequence goes on from JASDQU010100127.1 coordinate 316,182, forward strand.
TTCTTTGGCTTGACCAAATTCTACCGACGGTTCATGTTGGGATTCTCCCATATTGCATGGGCCCTCATCCAAGTGACTAAGGGTGGTGGTAGGGAAAAGTTCATGTTGGGGAAGGAACAACAATTAGCATTTGATGATCTGAATCATCGCTTGTGCTCAGCTCCAATAATCTCCTTGTCGTATCCTCAACAACCATTTGAGATTGAGACTAATGCATATGACTATGTTGTAGGCGCAGTTCTCACTCAGCATGGTCATCCAGTGGCATACCATAGTGAAACACTCTCAGATACTATCCGGAAATACCCAACCTATGACAAGGAAATGTATTCCATTGTACAAGCCTATTGTCAATGGAAAAATTACATTCTAGGAAAGGAGATGATCATCCACACTGATCACAAGCCTCTACAGTTCATACAGACACAGGGGAAGTTGCAGAATGACCGCCATCAGAAGTGGTCCACCTACCTGCAACAGTTCCATATCATCATCAAGTATAAGACATGGAGCACAAATCATGTCGTTGACTGCCTCAGTCGACCTCTTGTGGTTTCATTCACCACTATGCTCCATTCTCGTGGACATGAGGCATCTGAGTGGCCCCAACTTTATCAGCAGGATCCAGAATTTGCCACCACCTATCAACTCTTCGGTAAAGACATGAATTTCACCAATTTTCACATTCATGACAAACTGTTATGTCATTTGGGCCATCTTTTTGTTCCTGCAAGTGAGTGTGCAAAGTTGGTTTGGGAAGCCCACTACATTTGGATGGTAGGACATTTTAGCGTAGAGAAAATTGTGGCCATTCTACATAAACTTTTTTATTGGTCAAAAATTCAACATGACATCAACAAGTATATCAGATATTGCACTTCCTATTCCATTGCCAAGCCAACCATCAATAAGCAAGGCTTATACACCCTTCTTCCTACTCTTGAGAAGCCTTGGAAATCCATCTCAATGGATTACATGTTTGGCCTTTCGTCCACCTAGCAAGGCAATGATTGTGTATTTGTGGTTGTTGATCGATTTTCAAGGATGGCCATCCTCATAGCCTACAAGAAGAACATCACAGTGGATGATACTGCCAAGCTCTTCTTCTAACGAGTGTGGGTCCATTTTGGGATACCACAGACCATCATCTCCGATCAGGACATCAGGTTCCTCAACACATTTTGGTCGAGTCTCATGTCACTATTGGACACCAAGCTCACTAAATCCACTACTTTCCACCCCCAAACCGACGACCAAAGAGAGGTCGTCAATCTGATGATTGTGCACATCTTGTGCATGTACAACTCTAAGTATCCATGTACATGGGATGAGATTCTCCCATATGTTCAACACAGTTACAACAGGGTTATCCATAGCTTCACCGACCATAGCCATTTCAGGTGGGGTTGGGATTCCAACCGTTGAGTCCCATTGATGTTGCATTACCTCTTGCAACCACATAGACAAAATCTTCCCATGTTAAGTCTAAGACCGAAAAAGCCACCATATTCATTGAGTGGATTCAACAGATCCAACAACAAGTCCATGAGATTTTGCAGAAAGCCAATGTTAAGTACAAGCAACGCCATGATCAACATAGGGTACCACACCAGTTTTAGTTTGGAGACAATGTCTAGTTACATTTGCAGAAAGAGTGTCTTACAGGGCCCCATCAGAAGCTTCTCCCACTTCGCTATGGGACTTACACTATCACCAAGGCTGTGGGTAGCAATGCTTTTGAGATCAACACTCCACCCTTCCTTTTCTTGCACCCAGTGTTCAATGTGGGCCTCCTTCAGCCATATTTTCCACCATTATTGGACACCTCAGAGATCGCAGAACAACTGACACCAAAAGAGATCAACCCTGACTGCATGGAACAAGCATCCAATGATTAGATAGTGGACACACAGGTCAAGGGCACTCACTAGCAGAGGATCCAACTTTATCGGGTTTTCAAGGCAGGGCAAATCCTACACCAAGGAAAGTGGCTCACCTGGGGCCAAATTCAGCAGAAGTTTCCTCACCTGATGGGGGAACTCAACGCAATGGAGACCATTGCTTCCTAAGGGGGGAGGACTCATCCATGTTGATATTGGTGGCCACCCACCTGTTCCAACTGGCTCCTCTTGACAATTTTTAGTTTAGCATGTTCTTCTTCTGTACTTCTTTGTAATTGTGGGTTCTACACTTCCGGGACTATCTGAATCCCTACACATCTTCCAAGTGGACACTAGTGGCCTCCCACCTAATACAACTAGCTTATTTTGTATGTTTTCATGTCAGCACATCTTGTTGTACTTCCAGGGCCATTTTGGGGCCCTAAACATTGTTTTTTTTTGCTCTCCATAGTCAAACTATAGACATATTCAAAGTTTGATGACATAATTTGCAGTTCTCGAAAAGACCTTTCCAACAGGATATCACACACCTAAAACGGAGGTCATATACAAAAGTTATGACCTCGAGAAGTTGAGGTACCAACTTACCCATAGGGGCCCACATAGCTTTTGGTGTTTCATCTCCTAGGGTTAGGTTTTTAAATGTCTAGGGTTTTGACATTCATGAGTAATGTTAAAAATGCCTCTAGAGCTTCATTGTAATCATTTTGATAAGACAGATGCACGTAGTAGCCACATATCTTCTCAAAGATATCTACCACCATTCAAGCAAGTGTTTCAGTTTTACAATTTAACAGTTTTATCCTATTTAATTTATTCAATAGAAGATATTGTTCACTTGATATCTGTGTTATTCTTCATATCTCTGTGTTTATTGTATTCAATTTGTTAATCAGTTCATTTCACTCCTAAATATGGATCAACCTATCCACCGGGCAAGGTCCTACAAAGACAAATAGGTACGCCCTCCAGGGGTTAATGAGTCATGAGTACCATAGAAAGTAAATCACGTCCAATAATCAAACCACTTGAACATGTGCATCAAACCCCCCTAAACCAAACAAATTCTCAAAGACGTTATACAACTTACCAAATTTAGGTTTGGGAAGAGTCTCAGGATGTCCTATTGGGTTAATCCCCCTTAATTCTAGGGTGTTTCTTAGGTGGAGCCTAATCCAAGTCATGTAAGTTTATTAAGTGTAATGGGGTATACCTTTGGGCATGGGGTGCATGTGATAACAAAGAAATGTAGATTCTTACTTGTGGGCACCTTTGTGGAGGGTGAGTCGCACCTTGTCATAAATGCAAATTTTTCCTAGCCCATTCATTGCCATTTATTCTTTCTTAGCTTTCTTTCTTTTGATATTTTCTTTTGTGCTACAAGGGAATAATTGAGGGCCATTGTCCTGGATTGGTGACCAAAGGTGACAGTGTCATCCACAAAAAATTTCACGGAAATAAGAAGGTCAACTCATGATGAGACCCCCTTTCTCTTGTCTATGCAACCAAGAGCCACTACCCTGTCTTGTTGATCAGATAGGTGGTAATGTCATACCACTACATGTTCATGGTCATAATAGGATGACTCGTGATGAGACCTCCTATCCATCAACTAATACCTTGAGTGTTCATGTTATCTTTTGGGTCCACTTTTCTTACTGAGAATATTTTCATTGCTTTCTCAGGGATCCCTGGGTGAAGCATCTCGAAGGTTTTAAAATGGATTTTAACTCTCTCCAGCTACTTTTACCCTCTGGGCCTTTATCCCCTTCTCCCACAATGTAAGGTATAACCCTTCCTAGTGTAGCCTATCCCAATGCCCAAAATATGGGGAGATGGAAGGAATAAATATGGAAAGTGGTAAGTATGGAGGAAACATATGATAACTCTTCAAAGATCCACCCAGTAGCAACCCATCCTAAAGGGAAATAAACTTACTAGGGCACCATGTCACCCTCCTAGGTTTAAACAAGTAAAAGAGAATAATTTCCAATCAAATGCCATGAAATGAAGAAGGATTCAATACAACATATTTAGGTGCTTCAAATATCAGAGTGATACATACCATGATACCCAGACTCATTACCTCGTGGAGAAAGACCCACTGCCACTTCAAGATCAAGCCAATGTGATGGACGTTGCTGCTAGCGATATGTGGATTATACTTGAAGAAAAGAGGGGCCCTATGGGGCTATGCTTAGTCCGTCCGACTCTCGACACTCCATGTTTGGAACCTGTGGGCCTCGAGACACGATCTCCTTAGTTATCCTTAGTTATTCTTGGTGAATGAGCCAAAGAAAAAGTTGGTCCTAGTGTGTTGTTGATGAGTGGAAAATGACTGCTACAAGAAGTCAGGAAAAAAGAGATATAGTTTTCTTTGATTGACAAGCCTAAGGTAATCCTTACAAGTACAAATTTGGATTATTTTCCTACAGAAGTTAAGACTATGTTAGATGAATTTTTTGATATTATAGTTGATGAATTTCCAAGTGCATTACCCCCTATAAGTATTATCAACCATAATATTCACTTAATTCTAGGAGCAAGTTTACCTAACAAAGTAGCATATAGAATGACACACCATGAGAATAAAGAGATAAAGAAGCAAGTACAAGAGATTTTGGATAAAGGATTGATAAAGGACAGTTTGAGTCCATGTGTCGTTCCAACATGACTTAGCCCAAAGAAATATGGAGGATGGCATTTATGTGTGTTGATTCAAGGGAAATTGATAAGATCAGAATAAGGTATAGATTTCCATTACCTCATATTGATGACATGTTATACTATTTAAGTGGTGCTAAGTATTTTTCAAAGATTTATTTGAAAAATGGATATCATCCAATAATGATCTGAGAAGGAGATGAATTGAAAACAACTTTCAAAACTAATAGTGGATTGTATGAATGGATGGTGATTCCTTTTGGGCTCACAAATGCTCAAAGTACTTTTGTGAGATTAATGAATGAGGTTTTGAAAGAATTTCTTGCAAAATTTGTGATAGTATATTTGGATGATATCTTGATATATAGTCAAACAAAGTAAGAGCATTTGAGACACCTCAAAATGGTTTTGAGTACCTTACAGGAAAATAAGTTGTTGATCAATTTGAAAAAGTGTAGTTTTATGAAGAATGAGATGATATATTTGGGATTTGTGATATCTGAAGATGGTTTAAAATGGATCCAGAAAAGGTTCAAGAAATAATAAGTTGGCCTACTCCAAGAAGCGTGTTTGAGGTAAGAAGCTTCCATGGTTTAGCAAGTTTTTATAGAAATTTTATTAAAAGTTTCATCCAATTATGTGTTCCAATTGTGGAAACAATCAAGGAAAGTAAACAACCATTTAAATGGACAGAGGCAACTAATAGAAATTTCAAATTGTTAAAGAAGAAGATTAATGAACAACCTATTTTAGCTTTGCCGGAATTTGGTAAGTCTTTTCAATTTGAGACTGATGCTAGTGGAATACAATAGGAGTTGTCTTGAGTCGGGAATAGAGACCAATTGCATACTTTAGTGAAAAGTTGAATGAGGCTAAAAATAATTATTCTTCTTATGATAAGGAGTTTTATGCAATTTTCCAAGCACTAAAGAAATGGAAACACTACCTCATGCCCAAGGAATTTGTTTTGTATACTGACAATCATGCATTACAATTCATAAGTAGCCAACCTAAACTAAATCAGAGACATGCTTAGTGGGTTGAATTTCTGCAAAAGTTTACATTTGTGATTAAGCATACAAGTGGTAAGTAAAATAAAGTTGTTGATCCATTGAGTAGGATTAATTTAATTTTGCAAGAATTTCAAGTCAGAACTTTAGGATTTGATGGATTGAAGGAGATGTATAAAGAAGATGTAGACTTCAAGGATGCTTATGCAACCTATGAAAAGTCAGTTGTCAGCAATAGAAGCCAGTGGTTGAGTTACATAATACAAGAAGGCTTATTGTTCAAGGGCAGTAAATTATGTATACCAAGATGTTCCATGGGGGGGAATATGATCAAAGAGAAACATAGTGGATGTATTATCAAAGAGAAACATAGTGGATGAGTGTCAGGACATTTTGGATGGGAAAAGACCTTTGCTCAAATTAATGTTTTTTTATTTTTGTTCAGGTATGCAAACTGATGTAAAAAAAATTGTGGACAAATGTTGAATTTATTAGCATGCTAAAGGGAGAAGTCAGAATGGAGGTTTGTATTAGCCACTACCGATCCCAAAGTGGCCATGGGATTTAATAAGTATGGAATTTGTGTTGGGATTGCCAAGGAAACAAAGAAGTTATGATTATGTTTATGTTATGGTTGATAGATTCTCTAAGATGGCACATTTTATTACTTGTACAAAAAATAGTGATGCAACAAATATTGCAAATTTGTTCTTTAAAGAGGTATTAAGACTGCATGGTTTGCATAACAAAATTGTTTATGATAGAGACACCCGATTTGTGGGACATTTTTGGAGAAATTTATGGAAGAAACTTGGTACTAATCTCAATTTTAGCTCAACATGGAAACATTTTCAGAAGTCTTGTGAATGAGAATCCCAAGTAGTGGGATCATGTGCTTGCTCAAGATGAGTTTGCATATAATGACCCACCTAACAGAAGCACATGGATGAGTCCATTTCAATTTTTTTATTGAATGCAACCATGAGGTGTATTTGAATTGAGAAATTTTGGAAGAATTGGGGAATGTTGATGGTGAAGACTTTGCAGTGAGCATGCAAGAGATATAGCAATGAGTCAAGCATAAATTCCAGGAGCGAAGCAACAAGTACAAACATAGAGAAGACATGAGAAGAAGGTGTTGATGGTCAAAACTGACCATGTTCAACATTAAGGAAATCACCTGTTAGGGCCCCAATCAGACCCTTATTTGTTTGGTGTGGTGATTCTGAGTGATTAAATGGGTCCAATTACCCTTTATCTAAATCTAAACTAAATTTCCTAAACTAACACTAAACCTACCTCTTTTCCTGCTAATGTAGAATAACATTTGTTGTTACCAACCTACAAAAGAGAAGAATTGACTTTTACAACTACTTGAAAAAGCAATCTTTTGATCAGATAAAATGAGTGCTCAACCAAGCCAAGCCACCCAAAAGGTTGATCCTACTAAATGAGACTTTCATTTAAAATAAATGAATCTATATCTAAATGCAGTCCTATGTACAATGCAAAAAACAAAGAAAACTATCCTAACCTGGAAAATAAGAAGCAGTTCTTAAATACCAAGTGCAATGATTTTGGAAGCAATGGGATTTAACATGCAATTTATGACTAATATCGAATTACCGAAATAGTTATAGTAATCAATATTATTTAGTGGTGTACATCCTCTGTTTGAAGAATTATTTTAAACCCAAAAGTAATTAAGAATAAGTCTATGGAATAGAAATAGTTCTTATGCTCAAGTGATTGTTAAATCAATGAATATCAATAAATATATGTGCAATTAGTTGCCAGACATTTAATTAAATATATAATCGCATATTTAATTGACAAATCTCTTCTACATACAAACAAATAGTTGATTATATAAAAGATATCGGAACATAATTCACAATAGTGCAAAAAATACACGTTCTGGAAGAAATATGCCATCGCATCAGGTAAAAGATTGCATTAAAATAAATAATAGTATTCAGATTTAAATACATTACATAAAACCTGCTATCATTCCTCTTTAAGCTGTAAAGTTCTCCAAAAATCCTTCCTGGGCTCTGAAACTTTGTCATCAAAAGATAAGATGGATCTACAATAGTGCATAATCTCTATCCTCTGATCTACAAATTAAAAGTTTAGAAAACAATTTTCAAAACTCAGATTTGATTTCCTCACAACTTCTACAAATATTATATAATACAACATATATTCACTGCTACAAATTTCTGGCCTTGACAATCACATCTTCCACGTATCTTTAGAGTTAACCCTTATCAATAATCTGATGGTGTTGACCTAAAATGTTTTTTTGGGAACTTCTGTGATAAATCTGGGGATAACAAAATGGTGATATCGTGGTAATTTCAATACTTTGACGTGATGCCAATGAAAGGCTGGGTGAATCTTGACATGGTTGAATGAAAGATTTGCATTTTAATAATGATCTTTACTTGAACCGCCACCTCCTTATTCCTGCAAATAACATTTACGACTTCCATTACCAACATAAGAATGATCGTATTAGTAATGAAATGCCATGATATATCTTTAAATAAATTTAAATAAATCATGACAAATATAGCCAGACTGATTTGTGGCATATGGAAGTAGGAATCTTAAATATAGAAACTAAGCTCAATTGCATGAATATTATTAATTTATTGGAAATCTCTGTGAAGTTAATAATACTTTAAAATTCCAATAAAGACAAAGATAAAGGCAAAATAAATTTATTTCTTACATGAATTTGGTTAAACTTTTAATTAGTTATGTCATCATATTTTTCTTTATTGTCCATCCTTTTATCTTTGCATACAAATAAAGTTTCAATTCATATAGTTAATGTTAAATAGAATTACTATGAATATGGTTAAATTTTATTATTTCTATAATTTAAGAATTAAATTAAATATAAATATAACTTTAAATATAAATATAACTAACAAGTTTTAGTTGTTGAAATATTGAGAGGGCGTGAATTAATATGAGAACTTTATACCACTTTTAATCACAATATATATTCTTTCACTTTATCAACAATGTTCAATAGTTTATTATCAACGTATCATTTATGATTGCATTCAATATATATATATTTATATATATCATAAGAATGTAATCATAAGAAGCATCACATCAACATCACATCAAAAACACAATACACCAGTATCTACGTGGAAACTCAAATGGGAGAAAACCACATAATACTTTCTTATATATATCAAGAATTCATTCATAGGAAGCACCAACTTTCCAATTCTCTAGTTGCAACTGGAAGGAGGCTACAACCTCCTATTTATAGGCTCTAACCTAAAAGAAGCTACAACACCCTAAATTCTCTGGCTCCAACCAAAAAGAAGCTAAAACCCCCTGGATTCTCTGGCTCCAACCGGAAGGTGGCTACAAGCACCTAGTTTTCAGGCTTCAACCTAAAGGAAGCTACAACGCATTGATTCTTCGGCTCCAACCGAAAGGAGGCTACAAACCCATTACCTTTCCATGTCCTGTCGCCCTGAAATATAAGTGTAGACCAATTTTCACTACCACAATCACTACCACTGCCACTCTCACTGTCACTGCTACTGTCACTTCCACTATCACCATTACTACCACTGTCATTGTTACTATCACTGTCATTGCCACTTTAACTTCCACTGTCATTGTCACATCAATCTGTATCTTTTCATCAACCAACTAGAACCTATACCATTCCATGCATCAAACCTGTACCATGCATCAACCTATACCATGCATTAACCATGCACATCAACCATGTACATAAACCTGTACCATGACCATGTACATCAACTTGTAACATAATCATTGCATCAACCATGCACCAAACCTCCACTAATATGCCAATATCACCAAGATGTTCCTCAAGAACTATGTGAATATCAAGTGTCCAACATGCACCTCAACCATGTGCTAGACCAAGAACCAAGCTATGCCTCAACAAGTAGTATACCAATATCAACAAGACATGTGTTGAGGAAAAATGTATGAAGAACCTCACTCAAGCATTTTCAGATCTTGCTAGGCTAAAACAAGATAGTTGGGAATGTTACCCGGGGTTTATAGCCTTAAAATCAAAATAATCACTTGATCCACAAGAAATATATGCAAGAGACCAAGGATGGTTTTATTTATTATATGTAACTATGCAAAAAAAAGAAAAGAAAATATACATAAGTGTGTTTATGGATAAAGATACAAGGATAAAAAGAATCTGAAAATATCATTTAAGATAGACGCGGGGTATTTTGTATTTTTACATAGTCTCAAATTAATTTTGAAGGGCATTCTTCCACCATCTTATGAAAGGCTCACAGATTTGGATGAAATAAGAAGAAACCTCAAATGGTTGGAGTACCCTATGGGTAATGCATGGAAAATTTTGTGGAAATGTCTAAAGGAACATACACCAAGGAAAGGTTAGATAGGTCATACAAGTGGCACACATTCAACACCCCCTTAGTTGGTCATGATTGACAACAATTTTGGAAAGTATTTTCATTCAAATAAATCAACCACTCAATAATAAAGAAGCAGTATCAAGAAACTGTTAGGTGGTTTTAAGAAACAAGAAGTGGTTTTCACACAAGGGGGAGCTATAAATAATCCAACAGGCTCATTATTAGCAAACAGAGAGAGGAAGAGTGTCTGAACCTCGAAGTTGAGAGATCAATCCATCTCCAACAGAGAGACAGACTATGATAGGGAGCCATGATGCTGATAGGGATTCTATTATTTTCTGATGTATTAATCCCATCTTTGTTCCTTCTTCATTGTAATTGATCCAACTTCCTGTTAGAATATAATGGATGTGCTCTTTTTACCATTGAAAATATCTTTATTGTCACCCAACCATAGGCCGAAGCCACCCTTCGAGCACCTTACCCTTGAAAGAGAATCACTCTGGAAGCAAACCCTAGGCTAGATAGCCAAACAAAGGGTAGCACACCTTTCCCCAAGGACAGCGCACCAACAAGCGCTGATCAGATAGTCTAAACCCTAGCCAAGAGATATTCCAAGCCAAAACGTAACTACTAGCTGCAGCAGCTGCACCGACAGCTCTCCTCAAACCTGCACACAAAACTGGGCACTGCAGATCGCACAAGTTATTTCTCTGCAATTCTGAGACTGCTTGCCAGAATGAGAACTGGCCTCCTGTATTTATACTAATTCTGGCTAATTGCCTGGGCCAACTTCTCATTTTGGGTATCTTCCTGTTCAGTATATATTATTATTTAAGGCTGACTTCTTCTCTTGGAGGCTAATAACCTAATATAAATTATGTTCTTGAGCCGACAAGTCTTCTAGGGTTATTAGCCAACTCATTAGGGTTTCTTCTTGTTTCCCAGAGTATTCTATTCTCATCGGGTTTACACGTGGAGGTAAATACCTCCCGCGGATACCATAATATCAACACTCCCTCCTAGCTAGGGAGGTATTACAGGTAATGGTCTTGAGCACAAAAACATACCATTCACCCGGTAGCATCAACATAGTTGTATAGACTATATCATGACTAGATCATGAGCACCATCATCATCATCAGCTGCATCATCTCTCGAAACCATACTCTACCTGAGTAATCAGACATGATGCTCAGTCCACAGAGTGATACAAGAGCCATTCTTCTAATCTAGAAGAGTAAATGTTCTAAACCATTTTCTGTCTAGAAAATCTTTGTTCATCATTCATTTGGCTGATAATTATTTCCAATAAACTATTGATAGTCTTCAAGGCAATCATAACAAAATAGAACACAACTGTGTCTATCCATAGTAGTACATAACTACAATCCAGTGGTACACTACCACACCAAGTAGCACACAAGTACTTGATCAGTAACATATAGTCACAAATAGTGGAACACATCCACCACAATAGTATACATCTACTATCATGCAGTCTTCATAATAATCATCTGATATCAAACTGCACAAAAACAATGTTATGATATAAAATGAATCATTTGGGCCAATATTTCACTCACATCTGTGAGATGTGAAAGAATATCTGCCCTCAAAAAGGTAAAACATCAATGATGAGTTGTCTAGACTATTCTTCTCAAGCAAGGAAGAATAATTGTCTTGATTTCTGAACCTAAACCATTCCCCACCCTGGGCCATTCTTCTTACACTAATCAAAGTGCACCCTGGAGAGAATGTATAAACCCTAAGGAATGCATGCCCCTGATTGTTGATCCTGGACCATTCCCCACCCTGGGCCATTCCTCCTACACTAATCAAAGTGCACCCTGGAGAGAATGTATAAATCCTAAGGAATGACTGTCCGAACCATTTCCTCTATTAACCACAGGAGGAAAATATTGTCCTGTATCAACCTCCAAAATGGACCATTCCTCATGTTAACCACAATGATAAATTGTTGTCTGGCGAGGTGGACCAGTCTTCTTGAGTAACCCTCAAGAAGAGAGACTACCCTAGACCACTCCCCATGTTAACCACAATGGGAAGTCGATGTCTATGATACATCAACAATCTAGACCATTTCCCATGTTAACCACAATGGGAAATCATTGTCCGTCAGGAATCTCAATCCACTTTTCGAACTGGAAAGGAAACTGATCATCTTGGACCATTTTTCGAACTGAAAAATCACTGTCCATAAATCAATACATATCAGTGCTCCCTCACAACCTGGGAGTCATTTCTTCCTCTTTCAATAAGGAAGTCGTCTCCATAAGCTCTAGCTTGAGCATGAAAACTCTTTCATCTTGGATGGAAGCTTTACCAAAATGTCTGCTTATCTGCTCATCTGTGGAGATATGTATTAGAGAACCACTTTCTCCTTTCTGGACTTCGTCACGGATAATGTAATTCTTGATTTCAAATGTCCTTCGTTCTGGAGCACTAGTTTTCTCTGAAGGCTTCATGTAGCTCTGATCAATAGAGTATATCATTGTTGGAAAACTAGAACATATCCATTTGGAACTTCTTCTGTCATCATGAGATCTGATCTACTGAGTAATCATCTTGATACAATATCTCTATTATAGAAAATATTCACCACGCTTCTGTTGTGCACTGGAGGTTCTCCATCGAGTTATATTTTTCCATCTACATAAAAGGGTCTCTTTCTGGTATGCCTCAAGGTCTTTGAGATTTATCTTCATACACTCTTTGTTCAATTTCTCTGGAGAACATTCTTTACATTTATCTGATGTAGAACTCCAACTCATGGATGTTGCGGATAATATGATGACTCATGTAGAGATATGCTTGGCTTACTTGGAACAAGTAATCATCATAGTCTTGTCCCTCCATCTGGGAGAACCTCTAATTCTAGATCTCGCAATGGTTTCATTCATAAGTCTTCCATACATTGTTCTTCATCACAACTTTCAGTTCTTTTGCTTGATTTCTTTTAGTGAGTTCATATCAGGATAGTAATCTTGTGATTCTTGATACAATGACTAGATGTTCCAGTTTCTCTTTCTTTCTTGGAATCTTCATGTTCTTCCTCATGTTTTTCTTTAGCTCTTGGGTCCATGGAGTTTCTTATAGATTCCATGCCCTAGAGATTCCACTTCTTCCTTTCATCATAAGATCACGGATGTGAATGGACAACCAGGGATATTTTAAGGCTTCTCTTCAAAGAAGTCTTCTTCTGCGGTTGAACTCAACATGTTCTAGCTTTCATGGCTACTACCATGGATATATATTTTATCATCTTCAAAGGATCATAGGATTAGCTCCCTCCTAATCCTTGATTCATGTATAAGTGCATATAATCGGCTCCCTCTATCTAACAGAGTCCATGCTTTCGTCTGCATCCTTATTGTCTTCTACAATATATAATTGTCTCTCTCTGTCTAACAGAGTCCACGCTTCCGTCTTGTTGTCTTCTACAAAACGTCATAAGTCTTTCTCCAATTTCCTCTTGATTGCTAACTTCTTTCTATCTTTGCTTCTTCTAAGTCTCTTCATGATTGATTCAGCTTATCTTGTAATAGCTTCCACATGATTTGTTTGATGTATTTCATTCTTTCATGTATTATCTAATGATATCAATCCTTATCTTATTGTTCTTACATCGGTATAGTTCTTCTTGGAACACATTATCTTCTAGCAGATAGATATACAAGATATGTACAGAGACGATGCAAACAAGATATGTACAAGAACTAAGAAGAGTATTGTTACCTTCAGAAGAAGAAGTCTCTTTCATCCTTCTTAGTCTTCTTTGTAGGTTCCTTTTCTTCCACAACTGATGCTTCGTGTTTCTTTAGCTCGGGACAATGATTCTTGTAGTGGCCATACTTTCGACAGTTGAAGCATTGTACTTCTAAAATGTCTTTCTCTTGATTTGGCTTCCTCTTTGAACCAAACTTCCTTTTGTTCCTGAAATTATTGAATCTCGTTGTGAAGGCTTGATCATCGTGCTTCTTTTTGGGTTTCTATTTTGCATTGATCCTTGATTCTTCTTGAGCACAACAAGTCCAAAGTTCTTCAAATATCGAATACTCCTTCCTCGTGTTCATGCTTGCGGCAAATGCATCCCACGTCTTGGGAAGACCATTGAGTACTATGTTTACCAATTCCTTCTCTGAAATGATTTCTTCAATAGCTTGTAGTTGATCTCTTAACTGAGAGATTATCACAAAGTATGATGTTATGCTATCATCATCATTCATCTTCATGTCACGGAGCTCATTCTTCAGACTCGTTATTTGTCCAATGTTTCTGACTAAGAAGAGGTTTGCTAGGGCATCGTACATCTTCTTTGATGAGTCAAGATTGGAGATGTAGGGTATCAAGTGGTCTTTTATAGAGTCCATTGTGATACTCATGGCATTGATGTCACCGTCTTTGAACTTCTCCATAACTGCAATGTTCTGCGGTTCCTTCTCTTATCCTTCTTCAAACTCTGGTTCCACGATCTTTCCTTTCACGATATCCAACACTTTATTCTTGGCAAGGATGAGGTCAATCCTTGTCTTCCACGTTATAAAGTTAGAGGCTCCATCTAACTTATTCTCTGACTTCATAGAATAAGTCATGGCTGCTTTGACTTGGTCGAACCCTAGATTTTGACCACAAACTCAAACTTGACATCTTGGATTGCTGAGAGTACCAGGAGATGCACTAGGCTAGGGCACACTGATCTTTCTGGAGATTAGGTAAATCTCTTCATTTAAGGTGCCTCAATTAGAGGATTAGGGTTTCTACAACTGCACTAGCTAGTAACCCTAGCGACAGTGCTATGGTGACTGCTCCTGCTAGAAACCCTAGCGACAGTTCTTCAATGAGCTTAATATCCTCACGGCTATGTTTCCTTCTAGCGGTTAGACTGAATGAAGGAGGGGTGGGCCCATAACCTATTAGAATATAATGGATGTGCTCATTTTACCATTGACAATATCTCTATTTTCACCCAACCATAGGCTGAAGCCACCCTCCGAGCACCTTAGCCTTGACAGAGAATCACTCTAGAAGCAAACCCTAGGCTAGATAGCCAAACAAAGGGTAGCGCAATTTTCCCCAAGGACAGCGCACCAACAAGAGCTGATCAGATAGTCCAAACCCTATCCAAGAGATATTCCAAGCCAAAACATAACTGCTAGCTGCACCAGAAGCTCTCCTCAAACCTGTGCACAAAATTGGGCACTGCAGTGTGCATAAGTTGATGCTCTGCAATTCTAAGACTGCCTACCAGAATGAGAATTGGCCTCCTGTATTTATACTAATTCTGGCTAACTGCCTAGGCCGACTTCTCATTCTGGGTATCTGTCTATTCAGTATATATTATTATTTCTGGCCGGCTTCTTCTCTTGGAGGCTAATAACCTAATATAAATTATCTTCTTGAGCCGACAAGTCTTCTAGGGTTATTAGCCAACTCATTAGGGTTTCTTCTTGCTTCCCGGAGTATTCTATCCTCGTCGGGTTTACACGTGGAGGTAAATACCTCCCGTAGCTACCATAATATCAACACTTCCATCTCTGTAATGCATTATGATTATTAATAAAAATATTTCAGTAGAAATTTTGGCCCATATATGTTGTAAATGTGTATGGATTCCTTGATGAACGAGATCGATTTCAGTTTCCTGACCAATCTTGTTTCACATATTGTTTGAAGTATTTCTAATACTGCAAAATTTATGTTATGTGGATGTCTTGAGAAATAAATTCTCTGGAATGCATGTAATTCTAATTTGAATGCATAAATTGTGGTAACTACTGAATTCTTTAATGCTCAGTACATTCTTCTTCACCTAGGCCTGGTAAGTTTTATCTTAGTTTGATTCCTTACATGTACATTTTTCTTCCCACACAGCCACCTATTCTTTTACTCTTGAAATCCGAGTACACAGAGGAGAAATTTCCCTTGTTAGTCGAAGGCACACCCAATCATCTTGTCTGGAAGTTTTAAATATATGTGGGGAGTGAGTATTTATGAATATTTCCCTTTATAGAGGTATCCTTAAAACCCTTTTTCTATTTTTTATTTCAAAGGATCCCTCGCATCATTCCTTTAACAATCGGGAACTCAAGGACTAACATCCTTAAATGGTTTCATTTCCAGGGACATTATTCTGAAGTTATTTTTCCCTTGGAGACAACAAGGATCATCTCTGGTTGTTGATGGTGAAAAAGACTCAAACACTAGGTTGTTTATATTTAACATGGAGATTCCACAAAATAAAATATAGCATCAGCTAGGAAGCATCCAGAGTGAATCATGATCCTACAACTATTCCAGTGTTACCAGATCTTGAAAAGCTAACCACCTAGAGGAACATCCAAGAAATACTACAGACTGGAGGTAACCCTAATCCGAAAAGTTTTTCTTCTACCAGTTATGAGTTTGATAGCATTTATAGGATACTATGTACACCTCCATAGGCACATTCAACTTCTTAATTTCCTACTCAAACTTTAATCAATCTCCAGAATTTCCCTGCAACCTTTTCTCAGTCATCCACTAATTCGTATAAATATTTCTTGAAAAATCCCAAACCCCCCATGTTTGCAGAAGCAAGTAGTATAATCCTCAAGAACCTAATGGTTGGAAAAGGAGGAGGAAATAGGAATCCACCACCACTTGTTAATCATTGAGTGGAAGCTAGGTATGGACCTCTAGATATTCCCCAAAACCCTCATGACTTACCAGAAAACTATCATAAGTTGTTTCCAAAATATGATGGGGAAAAAGAGATAGCATCTAAGGAGCACATGGTTGCTTTCCAATGTTTTACAAGAAACCTCTTCATAGAGCATGATGATGTGTTTATGAGACTTTTTGTACAAACCCTTGAAGGAGATGTTATAAAATGGTTCATAGGGTTACCGCATGCCTCCATTAATTCCTCGGAGGTTCTTGAAACCACTTTCATGATACAATGGGGTGAAAAGAGGGACCACTTGTACTATCTCACAAAGTTTGGGTCATTAAAGGATAAGGTTGCAGAGAATGTAATTGATTTTAACAAGAGATTCAATAAAATTTATAATAAGTTTCTTGTAGATATTAAACCTTCCCAAATTGTTGCAAAAGTGACCTAAGTTGGAGCCTTTGGAGCATAATTTACCATTATACTGAGAGAAAGAAGGTTTGCAACCATTTTAATCATGCAAGACAATGTCATTGACATTGAGGGAAACATGACAGCTTCTGTTAAAATAAAGGTAAAAACAGATCGGATAGGTAAAGACAAGAGGAAATTAAAATTTGACATTGGTACCTCATGTGTTGGTAAGTATTCATAGGAATCTAACAAACAGGAAATATCTAGAGTCATCAAAAATATATCTAATAAATTGTCAAGACTTGAAACTAAAGGTAGTCCTCCAATTAAACCTTCTAATGCAGAAGGTCAAAGGAATCCTAATCATTTTAGGAGGCTTGTTAACCCAGATATATTTAGGAGAGATAGGAGAAATGAGGAACATCCCCTTAGACCTCCAGTAAAGAATAACAATGAAATCAATGTTGTTGAAGACCTAGGAGTTGAGGACTACACATATTTCCAAGAGGAGATGCATTTAATTCAAGGTAATTAGAAGGCTATGCATCTAACACAACATGATTATGAAATATCTTTAAATACTAAACCTCATACTGTGAACCAAACTGAAATTTATGGAGGATTATCACACTCCCAATATAGATTGTTCTATGATTCATTATAGGTTGATTTACACAAGAAATATGACCTTAGACCTAGGTCAGTGGGGTCAAAGAATGATAATATACCTTTATCCAATAAATTACAAGCAACTCAATCTAAGGAAAAAGAAATGGTCATTATTGCATAGAAGACAGATTCCTTTTATCAAGCCAAGGGAAAAAGTGATCATAAAGAGATTGAGAACCCTGGTCATTCCTTCAACATTGAGCATGAATGAGGAAAAGTCAAGATACATGTCCCATTAGTGGAGCTTGTTAAGAACCTTGTCTATCAAAAACAAATTGAGAAGGTTATACATGGGCTTGATTTCAATAACCATCCTGACACTTTGAACATACATGATGAATTTCCAAACATCATATTTGGACCTCACATTAACAGCAAAGAGGACTTGGCTGCACCTTTTTATATCACTTTGAACATTCATGAAAAAATTGCTACACAATTGCATGTTGGAGTTTGGAGCCTCCCATAACCTTATGCCTAAATATGTAATGGAACATTTGGTACTCGAGATTACAAGTCCATATAATGATTTATACTCATTTTACTCAAGAAAGTTCAAATGCAAGGGTCTGATCAAGGATTTGGTGGTTACATTAACACATCTCATTGTCAAGAGTATCATGATGAATGTAGTAGTGGCTGATGTGCCTTCAAATTATGGAATGATTTTATCTAGATCATGGGCAGGAAAATTGGGAGGCACTATGTGAATGGATATGACATGTGCCACTATACCATTTTTGGGGGTGATTAGAGAAGATTATATAAATAAAATAATCTTGCATTTGTGGTAAGTGACCAAACTAACCCAATAAATCATCCCATCTATGCCACTAAATCTAGTTTTGGTCGTTGCATATTGTTTATAGATGAGGAAATCGAACTAGAAAGTATACCTACTCATGATAATTTGAAATCTAAAGGGGTATGGAAATTATACTTTGAGAGAGCTAATTCAAAATATGGTTCTAGAGTAGGGATAGTGATGATATCTTGAACAAATGAGAAAATTTTATTGTCATATAAATTGGATTTTGAGGCCACCAATAATGTAGCATAGTATGAGGCTTTGGTATTATGATTGGAGACTGCTAGGAAAATGGATGTCACATAGTTGGATGTGTTTGGAGACTCTGAACTACTAGTGCAGTAGGTAAGATGTCACACACCCACTATGGGAACTAATATTTTTCGGCTTTTTCCTTCTTTTTCCCCGAGGAATAGAATCCCCAAATTCCTATGGGGCCTGATGCAGACCATACCATCCCTTATCCTTACCCATGTTATTGTTGGCTATGACCACAGGCCTTACCAGAGAGGTGCTTCCAGCTTTCGCGATTCGAAAAATCGCGATGCATGTGTTCCCCTACTCTCTGGTCTCTCGAAGTGCCGACATCCAAAAGGAACCAACAGTTAGTCACATCTAACAATGCCTCGGATGAAAACCTGGCATTCCACCTTTCAAAGTTTCGCAAACTGGGTTTTCATGGTAGAATAGGACGAGGGTTTCATACCCTTTGGTTTTCTGGGTGCCGAAACACCGAATACCAAATCTACACGCGCTAAGCCATATCGGGATTTCATAAGTCGAGAATTTGCGATATGCGTAAACAGGAGGTCTCGCACTTAGGTTTCCTGGGAGACAAAACTCCTAAACCTGTATTCATCGCTAAGATCATTTTGGGGTTTCACAAGTCGGGACTTCGTGATTGGCGAGTACAAGGGAACTATCCCTTGGGATTTCTCGGGTGCTGAAACATTGAAACATCCAAACTCTAGACACGCTATGCCATTTTGTGGTTTCACTAGTTGGGTTTTTGGGACTGGAGAGTACAAGAGACTTGCCTTTAGGTATCCCGGGTGCTGAAACTCTAATGGGTTAAATCGTTGCCACGTGTCACCCTGGATCCAATGATCCAGAATAACCCTCAGGATTTCGATGATTGTGAATCCTCATTCTTCACCACCTTTATACACCTAAGTTATGAAACCCCGGTGGCTTCCGAATGTTCGCCACATTTCCTCTAACGATCCAACGGTTGAAGTGATTTCAGGACTTCTTTCGTGCACCTATCTCTGGATCCAATGGTTGTCAGTCCTCCAGATCTGATAGTTCTATACCGTACATTCAGATCCTCTCCTCTTGTGCGCTATCTTATGTGACTGGATGTAGGATTCGATGGTCCAGATCCACACTCTATAGTTAATCTAAGGGTTGTTTTTTCTCTTCCTCCTGAGCTTTGGCTTTCTTCCCGATCTCGGAAGATTTCAACGCTTCAAAGGTCTCATCCTTCGATCTTCTACTGCAAGCTGACTATTGGGTCTCGCCAACACTTACAAAAAGTGTTGTCCCTCCTGAGCTTTCTCATCTATGAAGGAATTAAGAGTTTTGCGCTCTTTCTCCTGGGCTTGACTCTTAGAAGAGTCTTCTGTGCACGCCTTGCGCTCATTTTTCAAGTCTAGGACTTGAGTGAGTCTCGGTCTCTACTTGCCTCGCAGGGAGCCTGTGCATAACTACACTACCTCTCCTGAGCTTAACATAATTCATCCTCTAAGGGACTCTAGACAACTAGGAAGGTTGGCATGTGTACATGAGACTATGCCTAAGGTCAACGAACTCACAGTTCGTGGCTCTAACTCAAGCTACCATAGGACACAAGAATTTACAAGTACCAATCATGTCCTATCCATATAATCTCTTACTGGCCTAATTATACAGCCAATCAGTAAGGAAAGAGACACAGTATATCCATTCAGAAATCAAGCACAATTCCTTAAATATACACAGTATAACCAAATTCATGCCTAGTTACAGCTAAATTACACAGAGTAAGAAATCACTTATCTA
This sequence comes from Picea mariana, assembly GCA_032191745.1. Lineage (NCBI taxonomy): Eukaryota > Viridiplantae > Streptophyta > Pinopsida > Pinales > Pinaceae > Picea > Picea mariana. Next base: position 336,773 of record JASDQU010100127.1, read on the forward strand.
TTACAGGTTGTCCCCAACCAACTGACTGTGGGTGTTCATCCTTCCACCCAACCATAGGTTCAGAGGCATTCAATATTAGCACTCTGGCCACCCCCGTGCCAAGCCGTGATATCACGCGGGAACTCTCACTCTTCTCGAGGGTTCTCTCTATGTTTTAGTTTCTGTTCGGGTCTTGTTTTCTGCAACTTGGATCTTTCTCACTCATTTGTGGCCTCGGCGAGGTTTCTCAAATGCTCTTCAGCATCAATCTTGTGGCCTTCTGTTCATGATTCATTGGAGAGCTTCGCGCCTCTCCCTTGCAAGCTCCCATTCTTGTCTCGTGTCCCTTTCTTCCTTTTCTCTGTGTCCCTCTTACCTTGGACGGTTTCGCCGACCTATCCTGTTCCTTCTGTCAGAAGGAAACTCAGGTCTGTAGGTCCTTGCAGTACTTCGGGCTAACAGCCCATGTTTCCATTCATGGGGGTGGTTGGTGATTCAACCACTGTCCTTTCTTCCTTGACTGCTTTCCTTTCCTTAGGATTCGAAGGAGGTTTGTCATCCTTATCATGAAGATTTGGAGTTATTTGATATATGAACCCTCTTGTATGGTTTTCACATTCTTCCTCTAGTGATATCATGGCCAGTACTTTCAAGGCTTCACCCCCACAATCAGTTATTTGGAAACTCAGTCAATAATACATTTACATTGTCCTCATGCCTTATCATGGTAATTCCTATTTTATGATTAATTACAAATTGGGGGAAACAGGGTGTTACAATTCCCTCCCCCTTAAAGGAACATTGTCCTCGGTGTTCTTTCTCAAAAACACCTGTCATGCCTTTCTCATTCAGCCACTTCATAAGTCTTGGCCTTCATCCTCGGTTAGGTCCTTTTTCAGGATCTTAGTCTTCATCGCCTACCTTCAATAATTCTGGGACCACAAGCACATTAATCACAATTTTGTGCGAAAACATCTTACTGTTGTTCAAAATTCAAAAGGAAAATTTCATAATCTTAGCACAATACTTATCTATGTAGTTTGTGGATCTATATCCACATGGTAGTTTTTTTATCCATGCTCATCGCTTTTCTTGACGTACCCATTGGGTGCATGATTCCCAATTCAATAGTTCACAAGAGCTATCATGATTTCATCTTCCTTTCCAAGGTTTTTTTTTTTGCACAGGAAACTACCCACTGTGTGCATGATCCCAATAGTTTACAAGAATTATTAAGGTCTCCTCTTCCCTGCAATCACTCACCCTCCAGGCCCAGGCTCAGGCATCCTCTTCAATGTTATACAGTCCCTCGGGCGATCCATCTTGCCCTACCAATTTTTTCTCGCACGGGAAAATTTTAGAGACTCTCTCGAGTCTTACAGTCCAGGCATCCCTCAGACTTGCTCTGCCGAGGCGTCCCTCCAGCTTGTGTTTCCTCAACACAATAATTTTTAGGCGATCATGGATTATCACGAGGTTTTCATGGCTCAACAGTAGCCACGTTCATCGTTTTCAACTGTGACAGCCTTCATCTGTCCTTTCAAGACAAATCTTTTCTTCTCACCTGTATCACAGGTACACAAGGTTCGTGAGACATCATTATAAATTCTAAATTTCATAATTCTATTGTAAATCTGTCACCTACAGATTTCTTATTCCACAATTTTTTTTCATATTTGTTCTGCACAGGAACCAGATTCATAATTATGGGACTTTCCTTCCCATAACATTTTAGCTTAGCGGGAAATTGGTCTTCCTTATGGTCTTACAGCATTGCCATATCCAAGACTCCTTCTTCCTGCAATCATTCCTCAGCTAATCAAATTGTTAGTTCTCATGCACATACATTTTATTGCACCTTTACAAGATCGTCACAACAATTTCAGAATGGTGCATACTAACAATCAAATTCACTTTCTCAAAAGGAAATACCATTCCTTGCAGTTTGGCTCAGCAGACAATCAGTCTTTCCTATGGGCTTACCTTACTGTCATATCCATGACCCTCTGCTTCCTACAATTCATTCTTCAACTAGCCAAACAAATTGTTAGATTTTACATGTACGTATATACATATTTTCAAACGTAATTCAACATTTCAAAGGGTTTTAACAAATGTGCCACTATCCATGGCAACATTCATACCTAATGCATTCTTGCATTGATTTCAAGTTCGTCACACTTTATGACCGGTTCTTGGCCATGGGGTGTTGGAATTTAACCGACCTTTTTCTCATATGGTTTATTCGTTTTCATTCATTCTTACAACAAGACCACGCTTCCTGTTATAGGCTGATCACGACCCCAAATTAGTAAATATTAAACTTAAAAGTTTCTCATGAATGCGCCCACACATTATGCCTTCGTTAATAACTAGGGTGCCAACACTCATGGCCACCCAAATTTGTTTTTCTCTAACACCTATACTACGTGGGTAGAAATGTTGGAAGTTCTTCCTTCCTTAATGAGAAATCCCTTGTCTGTCCTTTATGCAAATATGCATTTCCTGGAAGTAATTCCATGCAACGTGTTATCTATGAGTACTTTTGTTTCCGATCGTTCCTTGATTGGTCCATGTGTTCATGACATATTATTTCATGAATTCTTCCAAGGGTTACAACCAGTGTTTACTACCAGAGGTTCATACCTCCATTATTCAGGTTCTCCTTCCTGAACAATACCCTACTTGGGTATCCAAGGCATACAATTGCCCTTTCAATTTTCAGGTATAACATGCAATAATAAAATATTTCGGAAGGGGTTCTTACCAAATCCCTTCATACCCTGTGCCACACAGGCATGAATATCTTTATACCAGTTCTTGGCTACTAGAACCCTTTCTCTGTTCTCTACCTTATCAATAGTGCTTTAGCGGGATTTTCACAGTCCAGTCAACAACCTTTCAACCACAGCCTTTCCATGGTCACCCTCTACTTGAGGTTGTTCATTATTGGAAACTTTCCTCCTCAACAGTTCCAATATTATTCCTTTCTACACGTGACATACACCATAGCCACATTAATCGTCATGTAAATTAAAATGCAAATATCATAGTGTTTAATTAATAAAAACATTTTCAGGCATGTCTAGCATATCTGTATGCACTTCATCACATTATCCTTAATTTTTTTCATGAGTGTAACACAACAATTCTCAATTGTTTTCACAGCATTACAACCATCATTATTATGGTGTCAAATCATTTCTGTTCATCAATGTACTAGCTATCTCGTCCCATAGAAACGTAATGCACAGCAAGGAAATAATTGAGGGCTCTCCCCTTCTTCCAATTCTTTCTACATCACCTGGGGATTTTCATCCCAATCAAGTTATCTCTAAGGTCTCACTGCCTTTCCTTAATCACAGATTCAACCAAGCAGTATCAGTTAAACATACCCATTTATTCATTCAATCATACTCAGGGGTTTATTGGCCTCTTACCAACCATACTGGTTTCCACAACTGTTATTTTTCTTAGCATCCCTGGGTTAGGCTCATCCTAACTCTTAGGATACTTTAGCATGATTTAGTATCAACTCTTTGCTCATAATGAATCATGAACATGTGCATCCTACACACTTTCATTCTATTATCAGAATGGTCAATATTCAGTTATTAGTCTTCTATTACTTACATGATTCTTTCAAAACGTAATCCAGGATTCTTATACATGGACAGGCCCTACATCCCATTGTCCAACCTTCAACAATTATCAGGGTTGTGACTCTGTTCTTCTGATAGAGACCTTATACAATTCCTCCACCGGGAACTCCTTCAGCATGCAACTTCCTTGTTGCAGATCCATCACCACTTTTGATGGCCTCAACCTTGAGTCAGCCTTCTAGTGGTCTACCAAATATTCCCCTTAAGGAATATAAACATGCATCTTTGTTAACTTACATCTATGATGTACTTAACCACTTTCATAATCCTAAGCCTGCATGTAGCTATCGTAGGTATATTTCATAGCCTACATACATTTCCATTTTTAAAATCAATCATCTTAGGATTGTTCACAGTCCTTCTCATGTGATGTTCAAAGGCATAAACATTTGCCTCTTATCATGACATCAGAGCATCCTCACTCATTTACTCTTTCATCATACATGTGCATTACTTGCACGTTTAATATCATTCATACCTTATCGGTATTAATATCAGGCTTCCTATTATGAAGCTTCACAATGCATTAAACTCATGCACTCAAGTACAATTGAACACAGCTAAGTATTCATCATACTGGTTCACGCCTTCTCCTCACGTGACCACTGGCAGTGACCACGATCCGAACTAAAAGGCGCTTCGCATTTTGCGATTTTGGGATTCCTATTGCAAGGAACTCTAGTTCTTCGATTCCCCGAAACCCAATAGGTCGAAATGCTGACCTCCGAAATGTTGAAATGTCAATCCCCAGCTTTCTCCTCCAAGGAGGTGTCTCCCCGGCTCGTCGCATTTCACGACTTCAGAACTCCCAATGTCAAGCGTTCTGATTTTTCGTCTGCGGGATTCCCAAAATATCGATTCTCGATATCCCGATATGACTGCGGCCCCACTCCTCTTTATGTCGCTTTGTTGCGACTTCAGGGTTTTCATCCCTGAGAATCTGGATTCCTCGTCTCCAGGACTTCCAAAATCCCAAATCCCGGTATGCCGAAATGTCAGCTTCCTATCGCGTCCCTTCAGCGCCTTTGAGATTTTTCCTTTTGTGATCCCGTGATGCAAGGGTTGTCCGGTCCTTGCTCCTTTGACTTCCCGGTACCTGAAATACCGGTGTGTCGCTATTGAGAGATCAATGGCCATGATCCAATCCGCATCCTACAGCCCTGATCCTTTTTCGGTGTTTTTTTATTTTTGGGGGGGGGTCAAGAGTTCCAAACTCTTGCCCTTCGCCTCTCCGGTACCAGGAGTGCCAAAATGGCTCCCTTCGAGGATTTTCCTGAAACCTCAATCCTTCACCACTTGTCCTCTAGCAATGAATGGTCCTGACGCTTTCGGGACTTCGTGGCCCAGGACCTCTAGTCTCCTGAATTCTTACCTCTCGAACTCCCGGTATCTGAAATTGCAAAATTATCTCTGGATGATCAATGGTCCAGATCACTCCTTGATCAAGGGCTATGATATTTTCATGAATTTCTCATTGCCTCTTCCAAGCCCTTTGGTTTTGCGTAATTCTGGTATCTCCTCGCAACTAACCAGTGCGCTACTTCTCCGAGATCGAACAACTCAAAACATTTCGGTTCTTTCTTAATGGATCTTGACCCTCGATCATATCCAATCTTCAAAACTCTCTTCTGAAGGATTTCTCCCACTCAATCCTCCATACTTGTTCTTTCTTCGAACTTCAGTTTTCTACGCTTCCTTTTGAACGCTTCAACTCTTCGAAACTTAGAAACTTTTTCTAAGTGTTTCCTCTCTAGACTTAAAACCACTACTCCTCCTGGTATACTCCACGCTCAACCTCTGGGGTTTTCAAACTTTAACACCAACTTGATTCTATATGCATGTTCGGCATACCAAAATTCTCCGCTATCTCTTCTAAGCTTTTAAGTTACTTACAGGACTAATCTCATAGTCATAACTCATACAGATGTTATCCTCTCTTTATGGGAACAACCAACAAGGGTCACTCTTGGGAATTAGCAACAGTCCCAAAGGAATCCTCTTAATATTGCTCAAACAGATTATCCTTGTTGTCGATCCTAACCATTATAGGTCAGGTAATCTGACCCTACATATTTTCATCAGTCCTCTCGATCGTGAGGAGTTATATGCTCAGAGTTTATTCTTTTAATAATGATCATAACTTCCTAAGGATCCTACCAGTCCTTACCATATTTCCCAAATCATGAAGGATTTCTTCATTTGGACCTTAATTCTTACTTAACCAGCCATCTCAATTGCAAGAGACTTTACCTGCTTTAGTAGGTAGCCATCATCACACTATAGCAGAGTAACTCAGTTCATGTCCCTTTTCTGGCTAGTGCAGCTTCATAGCACAATTTATTCCACCTCTGTTATTCACACTCAAGTCTTATCAGTAATACTAATCAGTGAATTCCTACTCCTATAAGAGTAGTTATCATTTTGACAAAGGAACAATTTAATTCCTTTGCTGGAATTCAACAAGAAATCCCAAAATCACAGGTTCAATCTGCAGCCCTTCTCCTCAAGGAGTAAATGTAGATAACAACATCTCCTTATGCAGTTTGTACATGAGCCCAAGAAGGCCATGTGTTGTAACCATGCTCTGATACCAATTTGTCACACACCCACTATGGGAACTAATATTTTTTGGCTTTTTCCTTCTTTTTCCCCGAGGAACAGAATCCCCAAATTACTATGGGGACTAATGCAGACCCTACCATCCCTTATCCTTACCCATGTGATCGTTGGCTATGACCATAGGCCTTACCAGAAAGTTGCTTCCGGCTTTCACAATTCGGGAAATCGTGATGCATGTGTTCCCCTACTCTCTGGTCTCTCGAAGTGCCGAAATCCAAAAGGAACCAATAGTTAGTCACATCTAACAATGCCTCGGATTAAAACCTGGCATTCCACCTTTCGGAGTTTCGCGTACCGGGTTTTCACGGTAGAAGAGGATGAGGGGTTCATACCCTTCAGTTTTCTGGGTGCCAAAACACTGAATACCAAATCGACATGCACTAAGCCATATCAAGATTTCACAAGTCAGGAATTCATGATATGCGCCGACAGGAGATCTCGCACTTAGGTTTCCTGGGAGCCAAAACTCCTAAACCTGTATTCATCGCTAAGCTCATTTCGAGGTTTCTCAAGTCAGGACTTTGCAACTGGCGAGTACAAGGGAACTCACCCTTGGGATTTCCCGGGTGTCGAAACACCAAAACATCCAAACTCTAGACACGCTATGCCATTTTGGGGTTTCGCAAGTCGGGTTTTCGGGACTGACAAGTACAAGAGACTTGCCTTTAGGTATCCCGGGTGTTGAAACTATGATGGGTTAGATCTTTTCCACGTGTTTCCCTGGATCCAATGATCTAGAATAACCCTTGTGATTTCGGTGATTGTGAATCCTCATTCTTCACCACCTTTATACGCCTAAGTTCCGAAACCCCGGTGGCTTCCGGATGTTCGCCACTCGTTCTCCAACGATCCAACAGTTGAAGTGATTTCGGGACTTTTTTCGTGCGCCTATCTCTGGATCCAATGACTGTCGGCCCCCACTCCATATCTAACAGTTCTATACAGTCCATTCAGATCCTCTCCTCTTGCACGCTATCCGGTGTGCTTGGACGTAGGATTCGATGGTCCAGAACCACACTCTACAGTTGATCTAAGGGTTGTTGTTTCTCTTCTTCTTGAGATTTGGCTTTCTTCCCAATCTCGAAATATTTCAACGCTTCAAAGGTCTCAGCCTTCGATCTTCTACTGCAAGCCAACTATTGGGTCTTGCCAACACTTACGAAAAGTGTTGTCCCTCTTGAGCTTTCTCAGCTATGAAGGAATTAATATTTTTGCGCTCTTTCTCCTGGGCTTGACTCTTAGAAGAGTCTTTTGTGCACCCCTTGCACTCATTTGTCAAGTCTAGGACTTGAGTGAGTCTCAGTCTCTACTTGCCTCGCAGGGAGCCTGTGCATAACTACACTACCTCTTCTGAGCTTAACATAATTCATCTTCCAAGGGACTCTAGACAACTAGGAAGGTTGGCATGTGTACATGAGACTATGCCTAAGGTCGACGAACTCACAATTTGTGGCTCTAACTCAAGCCACCACATGACACAAGCATTTACGAGTACCAATCATGTCCTATCCATATAATCTCTTACTGGCCTAATTATACAGCCAAGCAGTAAGGAAATAAACACAGTATATCCATTCAGAAATCAAGCACAATTCCTGAAACATACACAGTATAACCAAATTCATGCCTAGTTACAGCTAAATTACACAGAGTAAGAAATCACTTATCTATTACAGGTTGCCGCCAACCAAGTGACTGTGGGTGTTTGTCCTTCCACCCGACCATAGGCTCAGAGGCATTCAATATTAGCACTCTGGCCACCCCCGTGCCAAGCCATGATATCACTAGGGAACTCTCACTCTTCTCGAGGGTTCTCTCTCTGTTTCAGTTTCTGTTCGGGTCCTATTTGATGCAACTCGGAGCTTTCTCACTCATTTTTGGCCTCAGCGAGGTTTCTCAGATGCTCTTCGGCATCAAGCTCGCAGCCTTCTATTCATGATTCATTGGAGAGCTTCGTGTCTCTCCCTTGCGAGCTCCCATTCTTGTCTCGTGTCCCTTTCTTCCTTTTCTCGGTATCCTTCTTACCTTGGACGGTTTCACCGACCTATCATGTTCCTTCTGTTAGAAGGAAACTCAGATCTGCAAGTCCCTGCAGTACTTTAGGCTGACAGCCCATGTTTCCATTCATGGGGTTAGTTGGTGATTCAACCACCGTCCTTTCTTCCTTGACTTCTTTCCTTTCCTTGGGATTCAAAGGAGGTTTGTCATCCTTATCATGAAGATTTGGGGTTATTTGATATATGAAACCTCTTGTATGGTTTTCACATTCTTCCTCTAGTGATATCATGGCCAGTACTTTCAAGGCTTCACCCCCACAGTCAGTTATTTGGCAACTCAGTCAATAATACATTTACATTGTCCTCATGCCTTAGCATGGTAATTCCTATTTTATGATTAATTACAAATTGGGGGAAACAGGGTGTTACATAAGAAGTATTTATCAAACGAAGCACCCTAGGATGAGAGCCTCTGGAAACCTGATTTAGGGGATCTTATTGATAATTAATTTCTATATTTCAACATATTTTTTGTCCCTGGATATTCAAATCAGAAATCACATCCATTAGTTGTAGCTACTAACATTTTTAAAAGGCCAATCATGCCTCAAACAAGGTATAAAGTTGAGGTAAGGTACAAGCCTCTTATCCCAGATAACATGAAGCATTAGCAGGTATTTGAATATGACCAACAACTTAGAATATTTTTGGAACTAATGGATGAATTATATTCTACTCACAGACAATGTTGAAGATATATAAGAGAGTGAGGAAGCTATGAGTGATTCACAGATTGATAGCCATTCCAATAATCACATGGCTTCTCATAAAGTGGTTCAATTGAAAAATAATTTCATTCCTAAAGGCCTAGTTCCCTTGGAATATTTGTTTGACAAGAATGATGTTCCTACTAAGCCTAATGTCTTACCAAAATATGAAAGCATACAGGACTATAATGTGGGAACTATTCAAGAGCCTAAATGCATTAAATTGTCTAAAGATCTAACACCTGAATCCAAGCAAAAATATGTAGATCTGTTTAAAAAATATGTGGATGTTTTTGCTTGTAAATATGAGGACTTAAATACATATGACACCTCCATTATTCAACATAGAATACCCTTAAATCTAGGGACAAAACCCTTTAGGAAAAAGATGAGACAAGTAAACACCATCTTGTTGCCCATTATAAAGAAAGAAGTTAGAAAATTGCTTGATGCAAAGATTATAATTCCTTTGAGATATTCTGAGTGGGTAGATAATTTAGTTCATGTGAGGAAGAATAATGGAGAGATAAGATTATGTGTTGAATTCAAGAATATGAATAAATTTTCTTTGAAAGATAATTACCCTTTACCTAAGATGGATCTCATACTGCAAAGGGTAGTTAGGCCTTCTAGAATTTCAATGATGGAGGGTTTCTATGGTTACAATCAAATGGATATGCACTTGGATGACATAAATAAGACTGCTTTTACTACTCCCTAGGGAACATTTTTTTTATTTTTTTTGTAGCATCAGGAGGTATTCCCACATTAGCCTAGGTGTTGGGCATGTGAGATCCATTCTTCAAACTCACATTTCTATTTTTCCTCGATAAAATCCCTTATGTGAAGCATGAGTATGTGTGGGCTTGTTAATGGGTTTTGCGGGCTTGTTGATGGGCTTTGTGAGTTTATTGATGATTAAAAATTATTGATTTTGTGGAGAGGGTGACTAAGATAATTTAGGGGATTCAAACTCAACCTTAGAGTTGTATAAAAGGAGATCTATTGTAAAAATTGAAAGCCAAGGTTGAGAGTGATTTCCATTCTTCGTGTTAGGTTGTGAAAACCTTGGAAATCCCTGGAGAGGGTCGATTATGCCTCAGTCCTACTATTTAGAAGTGTTTTTAGGCAAGTGTTAAGGGCAGCCTCTGGGTCTGTTTGTTGTTCAGAGGGAGTTTGGACAGCCTGCCTCAGGCATGAGGCACCCAACAAGAAAGGAACCTAGACACGGGTATTTTAGGTAGAGATAAAGGGAAGTCATTGTGTTGTTGAGAGAATCGCCCTACAAGTTTAGGGTAGCTACAGTAAGGAAGAAGGTATCCACTGAGTCAAAAAGGCTCAGCCTGCAAGAAAAATGGATGGTATATTCAGCCACTATTTTGGGCAGTCTTGTGAGGGTTGTTACACATGTATAACAACATTTTTGGGGGTTGTTATAGTTGGTGCAGCCTTGTCATCCTAGCAGCAGTATTGGGACAATTTTATTGGATCTGATAGCCACTTGAAAGGATGATTTTAAGGGTTGTTAAAAGGAACAATAGAGACCTCCTAAAGTGACCAATAAGAAGAGGAATATTTAGGGCTGAAGTTTGACCAGAATTGGGCACAGAAACTGAGGAGGGTTTCTACGATGGGTAAGGGTTTTATGTGCATAATATTTCCCTTGTTGTATTTAGCATTCTTCTGTGTAAAATTGGGCCATTGTCCCTGGTATGGGAGCCCATTTTTCTGACATTGTATTCAATGAAGAACAAGTGATTTGTGCTTCAATGCTTATGTATTGTGTATGATTCGGGTGTTGGTTCTATTTTCCATTGTGCTAAGTTGTTAGACATCTCAGTGTGTTTATGTTCATAGTTCATATTGTGTGTTTTCTGTGTATAATGTTGAGAACCTAGAACAGACTTGAGGTGTGTTCAAAATCTAACACAGTTATGTATGACAAGATGCCTTTTGGACTGATAAATGTAGGGGCCGCATTTTAAAGAGCAATGGACATTTCTTTTGTGGGAGAGAAAGATTAGTTTATTGTAATATACCTTGATGACATGACAGTATTTTCCAAATGCGACCAATATCACAATAGGCACTTAAGACGAACCTTCACTAAATGCAAAAAGTTTGGTTTGTCACTAAATCCCAAGAAATATTTCTTTGATATGAAGGAGGGAAATTTTTTAGGCCATATAGTATATAAGGATGGGGTCAGGATTGATTATGAAAGAGTGGAGGCCATAAGAAAAATTGGTTTACCAATAAATGAGAAATAGGTGCAGTCATTTCTAGGCAATATAAATTTCCTGAGAAGATTCATACCAAACTCTGTTGAGATGATGAAAAATATTACCGATACGCTAAAAAAGGACAATAAAATAAAATAGACATCTAAGTTTAAGGGTTCCTTTGAACAAATTAAAAAGGATCTTAGAGAATCTCCAATTTTAATCGTCCCTTATTATGACAAAATTTTTCTAATATTCTCCTTTGCTTCTGAAAATACCATAGTAGTTGTCTTATTACAGAAGAATGAAGATGGTTATGAGTATCCTATTGCATTTTTCAGCAAGGCATTGAGAGATCATGAGTTTAAATATACTATCATGGAAAAACATGCATATGCTATGGTCAAATATTTAAAATCCTTAAGGTATCATATTCTACATTCTCAAATTATTGCCTATGCTCCATCCGTTGTTGTTAAAGATATTTTGGTCCAAACTGAAAGTGAAGGGAGAATAGGTAGGTGGATTGCTAAACTACAAGAATATGATTTTGAAATAAAACCTACAAAATTGATAAAAGGTCAAGGACTTGCAAGACTTCTTATAGAATCAAACTGCAAAGTATTAGGAGTGAATATGGTGTACCAAGAATTAATAGCATTTGAACCAGAACTTTTGGATATGCAACATCCTTTGCTCCAAGTAGACCCTAAATTTTCACAATTTGACTGGTATAAAGATATTGTTTTCTACTTGTAAAATTTAAAATGCCTGGTAGACTAGGATAACATTAAATCCATATCTATTAAATTGAAGCCTATTAAACACTACATTATTGATCAAAGGCTATATTGGAAATATCCTAGGGGAATTTTACTAAATTGTATCATTAAGGATCAAACATCATACATCATTAATGAGTTTCATAGTGGTGTTTGTGGAGTTCATCATGCCTAGAGAGCCACAGGTTACAAAGTATTGAGGGATGGTTATTATTGGCCCACTTTATTTGTTGATACCAATGAATTGGTTAGGGTATGTCCTGAATGCCAAATATTTGCAGGAAAACAAAAGATTATACCTTTTCCACTCAAACCTATCAACGTGGAATCATCTTTCCAATTGTGGGGTTTAGACTTCATTGGGGAAATAAATCTAAATTCTAGTGTTCAGCACCAATGGATACTAACACCCACAAATTATTTTTCAAAATGGGTTGAGGCCATTCCTACAAGGGTTTCCATTGATTTAGTATCATAAAGTTCCTTGAGGAGAATATCTTGGCTAGATTTGGTTGCCCTAGAAAAATCATCATTGATAATGCACAAGACTTCAAATCTGCCAAGTTGTTACATTTTTGTTAAGATTACAATATTGAACTTGGAAATTCCACTACATATTACCCATAGAGAAATGGCTTACCATTATCATCAAATAAAATTCTAATTAGAATCATCAAGAAGATGCTCTCACAGAACAAGAAAGCATCAGATTCTCATCCCAAGTATGCTTTGTGGGTCGATAGAATAATTACAAAGAGATCCACTGGTACTTGTCCCTTCCAATTGGTATATGGGAAAAAAAAAATTCCCATTTACCTAAGTCTTTGAGTGATGAAATTACTGCAGGATGAAGAGGAAGAACCAAATAATGTGCAGAGAAGGATTCATCAACTCATAGAGGCTCAGCAGAAGAGGGAATTCGTATTGATTAAATCACAAGAACATCAAGAGAGAATGAAGAAGATATTTCACAAGAGAGTTAAGGAAAGAAGTTTTTCTTTTGGAGATATGGTTTTAAAATGGGGTGCAATAAGAGAAGATAAAGGGAAGCACGATAAGTTTGATAACCTCTAGATGGGACCTTTCTAGATTATTGTTGTCGATGACATTAACACTTATGAGCTAGATTATATGGATGGTGATGTGTTGGTATCTCTTGTAAATGGGAGGTTTCTCAATCACTTTTTGCAATACTGAGCTCTAATTCTATCCTACTTGTACAATATTAATTTAGTTTCATTTATTTATTTTTTCTGTTAAGTCAAGTTTTTTTCAACTTTGTGTAATTTCAATTTCTGCAAAAAAAATTGGACCATTATGTTAAGTTTTTGAGCAAGGAGGATGATCTATCCTTTCATAGAAGAAGAAGGTGCATTACAGGTTTGAATACAAGACTCCACAACCCAATGGACAAGGAAACTAGTCTATTGTTCTTAGCACATCACAAGGATCCGATGTCCCCGTTGGAACCAATGTTAGTACAGGGTTAAAAAATTTATAGGCATTATGCATTCAGGGGAATTTGTTTCCTTGGATCTGGTTTTGTCAAGAGGAAAGACCTCTTAGGGCCTTGATAATGGATATGTTATCCTCATTTTTTGGATAACTAAAGAGATCATGTCTCGAGGCCCTCAGGTTTCAGATATGGAGTGTCGAGAGACTACATGACCAGCAGTAACCTTTTGCATAGATGGAAAACCCACTCACCACCACAAATGGTCATAGTTATACAAATGGAATCCACCACACCATCTGGATTCCAAAAGGCAGTCGGCCTTGCTCCATGAAGTACAAGTCAGTCTTATGATGAGCATCATTTCAATATTTAATCCATTTGATTATGTTGTATCTTAGATTGCTCTAGATTTCATGATATGTTCTTGGACATTATGTATTTTTCCCTGCTTCACCTTGGTGGTTGACATTGTTCCCTAGTAAGAGGTTTTATTTGGGGATGATTTTGCAACCAGGAACTCCCTTAATGATCTATTGTATCACTCACAAACATACTTACCAATTTCCATCATTATTACCCTATGTTTCCTTATCTCTTGGGATTTTAGGGTGTATTGTCCCAAGAAGGGGTTGTCCCTCATTTTATGGGAAGAAGGGGATAAATTCCCAGAGGGGTTTGTGTTGGGTAAAATATAAAATCCTTATATAAACCTTCCAAATGCTTCGCCCAGGGATCACGTAAGAAAGAAATGAAAATCTTATATTTGAATAAAGGGGACCCACACTTTAATAAAATGCTTAAAAGGTTAGTTAAAGGACAGGAAGTCTCATTACGAGTCAACCTATCACGTCCATGGATATCTAGTGGTATGAAATTGTCATCATCTGGTCACCAAACCAGGGAAATGGCTCTCAGTTGCATAGCTGAGAGAAAGGGGGTCTAATCACGAGCCAGCCTTCTCATTTCCATTAGGTATTTTTGGGTGACATTTCTACCACCTGGTCACCACACCAAAGAAGTGACCTTCAATCTCTCCTTATTATTTATTGAAAGAAAATAAAGAAATAAATATGAAAGGAAATTGATGGGCTTGGAAAAAGTGCATTGTGGACGAAGGTACCACACACCCTCTACAAAGGCACCCATGAATGAGACACTATTACCCCTTGTATGTCATGAGCCCTATGCCCATTAAGTCTTGATATCTACCTCATCCACTTTACATGTCTTAGATATGTCTATCTTGGAAGTTCTCCTTGACCTAGGGCAAGACCTACCCAATAGGACACTTCATCAACCCCCCCATACTTAAGCTTGACAAGTCACATAATGTCTTTGAGTTGTTAATTGTTTGATATAGTGATATTTGAAGCAATGCTTAGATGGATTATTTATTGATTGATTCCACTTATCATGATGTTATGACTTGATATCCTTTTAGGGCGTGTTCATTTGTCTTTCCAGGACCTATTGATCACTCAACAAACCCTAAAAAGTAAATGTCAAATTTTACTTTTTGGGCACCACCTAATATTTTGGCATTGTCTAATTTGTCTTCAGTATCAAAAATGTTGCCTTTTCTTATCATTTTTTGATTCTCATTAAGTATTTAAAAGATTGCTTCAACATGTGAAAACCATCATAACTTAAAAGGACTAACATTTAATTAAAGAATCAACCACTAAAGCATTTCACCCGACGAGTCCAAAATTTGGCACCCAGAAGATTTGAAGATGAAAGAAAATCACTCGAGAAAATCGAGGTTGTCAATCGTCAATCTTCATCGGTGTTGGCAGAAGGTAGTTTTCTTTCGCGAAGATCATTACACAAGGAAGCCTCTGATAGCTGATTTCATTCGGCATCGACGAAAAGCAAAGGGAGTAAACATTAGCAAAGAAAGAAAGGAATCATCGATGGTTGATTCCCGAAGCATTTCGGCATTGAAAAAATTTTGAGAAATCAAAGCCATAGAGAACATAATAAGTTTATCCCCAAGCATTGATTCCCCCGTGCCTTTTTGACATCAGCAATCCCAGGTTTAGATCAGATCATGCATTTTGAACAAAGTCTCGAACCCAACTATTACCTGCAAGCTATGTCACTAGTCTTCGATGTCATAGGTCCCAAACCAGTTGTGTCACGACAGTACCACTGAGCATGAATTCTAGGCTTCCTTAGAAGAAATACGATTTGTATGAATAACGTAAAAGTATGTTCCAAATAAGACAGGAAAATATGTGGACCAAACACACAGGGAATTCATATACAAACAAGAAGATGATGCATTCAATCGCTATAACCAGAGCCCGTGCATCAAAATTTTGAGACTTTATGTATATTAGATTGTCGTCAAGCTCAGACTACATACAATAGACACTGTCTACACCTTTTGGCCAACCAACCCGGTTACATTGAGGACATGAAAATTTTCACAAGAAAAAGGGAAGACTATCAAAATTTTGCGTCACGTCTGAGAATACAAAACAAAGTCCGCCCATCATGCCTCTTATGCACGCGAACTTTCTCCCCAGCTGCCTCGCACTCCTGGAGGTGTTGTCACCTTTTGTTCTTTTGACACCCTTTGTGCTTCGCGCAACTACATGATCGTATCTTGTGCTTCCCGAAGCTACCGCTTAAGCTAGGTTGTGTTCCCTTCACAACCCTGTGGTGCTGACACCTCAAGTTTCTTTGTCACCAATTGCCAATGTAATTCTCTATTATCCTGATAAAGCTCAGCTATGGTGATTTGTTCCTGCTCCAGCTGCGGATTAGGTCCTCGGAGGTTAGAACCCGAAGCTTATGTCTTTCTCTTCCATCTCTCGCTTCCTACACTTGGAGTTCTGACAGGCTCTAGCCAGATAGCGTGCATTAGGAGCTCCTCGGAGGCTGATCATGCGCGCAACTCAATCAGGATTTGTATTCCCCCCCCCCCTCCCGACTTTCTTATTTATTTTGGGCCTTCCTCTTTTCCATGGTATCTGTTGTTGAGGAAGAGTGGCTTCCAAACTACGCCCTTCTGATGTAACTTCTTCCACTTCAGCCTCTGCACGGGGCGATACCATCGTTTCTGCACAAAGGTCAGAATCTCCCTTTGAAGCCCCGAGAACACCTGCTACAAAAAGAATGAGTCCCAAGCATTTTGTGGCTCGGGCCTGACACTTCGGCTCCCTCGCAGGCCTCGTCTTATGTTTTGAGGATATCCCATGGTGCGACAATGTATCCACTTTATGCGTAGATGTCTTGACAAAGGCCCAAAGAAAGTAATTTGATCGAAGTGAGATCACGAGACGAGTTACCAATGGCACACAAGCTAGGATAGTGATTAGAATGCTTACAGAACATCTAGAATTTATAACGGAGCGGGGCAGCAAGCCGAAACGTGTCAGGAGACACTGAATGCCTTGCGACGGGATGTTTTAAAAGAATTATTGTGTCACATCCTCGCAACGACGTCATTCGACGCATGTGATATGCGGTTGATAATAATTTTGTAGGAAGTGTGGTATGATCATATCATTTCCTTTCATTTCCCCCAGCCTCTATAATGAGCTAATGATGGTTGATGCACTTGTTGATGAGACTTTTGTTTGAGAAACCTGCCTCGACATGAATCATTTAATAACCTATCTTATGACAGTATCCTATCCTTTTGGAACTTGCTCATACTTTTGGCACATGTTCAATTCTGACATCCTTTCCCGACCCCAAGGGCCAACTGGCCTCTGGCGTGATTTTGTCTCTCATGTTTTTCGTACCTAATCTATCATGCTATGATGCGTTAATGTAACCCACCCTAACTGAAGAAAAATGGTGGCGCTAACAGAGACCGTGCAAGTGACCCAAAAGGTTGTAGAGATCACGTAAGTATCAAACAACTAGACTTAGCAAGCTTTAAAGGTATGCATTAGTCTGTTTTCTTCCCATTTACGCTTTTCACATATTTTTTCCGAGTATTGTTTTGTAAGCAATTTCTAAATGAATTTAATTCTGATTGGAAGAAAATATCCCTCCGAAAATCAAGCAAAATCGGCTCCGTAACTTCGCCAAGAAATCCGAGAGAAACTGAATACGAAGATCAACAGGTGATGAAGGATATCGGACTCCCAGATTTCATCACCCCCGATGACTTCGTCGACTTGTGTGACATAGTCGAATCGCATACCAAGCAAGATTCATTAGGGGCCGAAGAGCTAGCGAAGGTTACCGACACATCGCCAGGACAAGTGCAACAATTTATGGAACATCTTATTAGAGCGCAGACTATGCTACAGCAGTTAAACACCAGTCTGGTGAAGTATCGAGCGTATGTGGTGGAGGTCAGAGGAATTTACGCGGCTCCAATGGAACATCACAGATTTCCATGGGCCCAAACCTGCGAGGAGTTGTTTATCATTTGGTCGGAGTATGAGAAAATTCACCCTTTCGAAGGGATATCTTGAGATGACTATTGGAAAATTGTTAGGAGAGAACGCCTTGTGGCGAGTTTTGTTTTGTTTAAACTACACTTAGCCGTTATTTTTAGTCAATTTTACATTATAAATAAGAGCATCGACCAATTAAGTGGAGGTCGATGGTTGTTGCAAGAAGCTCTTATGTTTTAGATTTGTTAAGAATTATTTCCGAGCTACCATTAATAGAGAAGTCCTTCTGGACCAGAGACAAAAAATTATTTTCATCAAATGCATGTGATTGGACGTGGAGAAGAACTATTTCCTATCTCATTTCATGAATGATGTTGTAATAGGTAAGAGCTATTTAATCTATTGTTAAGTTATCTGGTGAAATATTTGGTTGTTCTTTACTTTAATGATGAATATGAATCGTAGTGTTATTATGTGATGGATGATTAAGTACGTGAATTATTTTTATTGCCATTGCCTTATCGCATATGTGTTTTCTTTATGGTAATTAGTTTCAAGACATTAATTGGATGCTCACATGGTTAATGTATTAGTACTAGGCATGTGGTATAAAATTGTTGTCTGCATGCTTGAGCAGCGGGTTATCCCAAGTTCAACCTCTTCCCTAATATTTAGAAATTAGTCCAGTTTTGTTGCCAAGTTGATTTATACCATCTTACATATCATATCAGTCCCACCTAAGAGAAAATACAAAAAGAGATAGTCTGAATTGAAGGAAGAGCCTTCACAAGAAAACATAAAGCCCATCGATAAATTGGTCGGATTGCAAGATCTGGAGAGCCATTCCACTATTAAACGTTGCAGAGTCTAATTGGGCCTTGGTGGCGGGTTTGGTTCCTACTGTTGAATCAAGGGATTTAGGACCCATCAACGGAATTGGCACTAGAAGGAGAGTGAGAGAATGAATGGCTGGATATATATTCTACACAGTATTTCAAACAGCCCACATGCATGGCTAGTCATTCCCAGGACAACCCACACATGCTGGGTACTCTTGAAATGAGTAAATCACCCCATACCGAGGAAGAATCCTTCACCCTGAAATACCTTATGCTCTTCCTCACGAGGAATTAAATCAATTCAGAAGAATCATAAGAGCATATGCCCGAAAGATCGGTGTGTTGTCCTTAGCTTCGATACTTCCTCGAAGAAAAAAGATAAGTAGGCCCGTGGTCAATACTCTTGATGAAGTTTTTGTGCACACAGTAGAAGACTTAATATATTTCAAAATCAGTGAAATCCAAGATCCTCTTGATATGATACCCGAAACGCCATCCGACGACGTCTCTGAACCAGACAAGTTTTTGGAAGAGGAGGATTTTAACTCAGAGTCTGAAGATATGGAAGGAAACAAAGACCATAATGAAGAAAGGGGGAACCCACCTCTAAACAAACAACCTTGGTTGGACAGACTCTTTGGCTCTCTCGGGACCAGTCCATAATCTTCCCCAACATCCAGAGAAGTTACTTCATAAGTTCAATCCTGAAACCTTAGGATTGCCTGAAGATCATATCAAGAAATTTATACTAGTGATCAGGCTTATGAATTTCCAGCATGAAGACGTATTTTTCAGGTTGTTCCCCTACACTTTTTATAACTCAGCCTCCAAATGGTATTTTAACTTACTTGTAGGATCCATAACTAGCTAGAAAAAGTTTCAAAAAGATTTTCTAGATAAATTTACAAAAGAGACTACTACAGGAGCTCTAATGGATGAGTTGTTCGTCGCCACCATGAGTTTGAAAGAGAAGGTTAAATATTTCAATCAAAGATTCATGGCCATCTTAAAAAAATTCCATCCCGAAGCCAAACCAACTCGGGAGTTGCAAATCAAAGTATACGCTAATGCGCTCCCAACTTCTATTTCCATGTTTGTGAAGAGGGCTACCAAACAAACCTTAACTGATAATTTTGAAGAAGCTAAAATGATAGAATTTCAGATGAAAGGGTGTAAATAAGGCCATGTCTCTTTAGTTAAGAAAGAAGTTCAACCTCCTCCCAAGAGAGGAATCCTTCTGACTAGACCGCCAGGGAAACAAGCAGAACAGACTCCTGACAATGGTAATGGAGACATAGAATATCTACAACTCATGGTTAAGAAATTATCGAATGAGATCATAAACATGAAGAGAAACGGAGGGGAAGGAAACTAAGGCCAAAGGCCCTATAAGATTTTCTTTAAAAGGAACCCGACATTCAAATCCATTGAACCTCCCCCAGCTAACTTGAATATTGATCTAGGGAATGTCGCATCTGATTCCTTCTGTACTTATCACTAGGAAAACCACTCTGAAATAGACTGCCCTCAATGGGTGCATGCCATGAATTTGATAGCCAACCGGTTTTTAGACGAGGTTTAACTAACCGAACAACCAAGTAGTTTGGTTATGAATGTTGCTGACCAGGAAGAGATTGACCCACCAGAAGATACAGCCATGCTGATATGGGATCCTGACCTAATTATGCTTTCCGACGACCTATTTCAGGTTCAAGAACCACCCGCAGATATCTTGGTTGTGCAAACTAGAAATAAAGGTCCTCTTGTATCAAAGGATCCTACTACCACTCAAACATCAGGGGAAAGGTCAACTCTCGATCACCTGAAAGCACCTTTTGCTCCCCTTAAGAACCCTATTAGAATCCATATGCGAGAATCACCCAAACTAGAGTACAACATAGTTGAATATCTGAAGAAGTTGAAGGCTAATATATCGGTTATGGACATGTGCAGAATCCCTCAGCAAAAATATTTCATGCTACAAGCGTTGAAATTAGTAGAAAACCCTACGACAAGCAATGAGAAGCAAAGAAATCTAACTTCCACGGATCTAGTAAATAAACAAACTATGAATACCTACTCAAAAGATAAGAAGAGAAAACCTTTTGTCCCATTGTTTCTCTTGACGTTTGAAGTCTTCAACAGGAACCTCCACAATTGTTTGGTAGATTCGGGAGCATCTTCCAACGTTAAACCCTTGTCTATTTGCAAAAAATTAAATGTTGTTCCTCTCAAGAGCGATAAACATGTGATACAACTAGACAGAACCCAGGTCAAAGTCATGGTGGAACTCATAGATGTAATGATCAGGATAGCGACACATCCTAAGTTTGTGCAAGTGATTGACATCATTGTAGTAGACATCCCAGAGGCCTGTGGATTATTACTAAGTCGAGATTGGTCTGAGAAGTTAAACAGGTACTTTAGTATAGACTGGGCACACCTTTGGATACCACTAAAGGGATATGAGAATATGATCAGAATCGATAGGGAGAGATACCTAAAACATACGGTCACTGATCTAGAAACCCTAAACGAACCCTCATCCACAGATTTCCCCGTGCTGGGAATTATTCCTATGATTCCCACTTCAAAAACTTGTATCCTCTCTTATCCGATGTCCCTCTCACTCAAAACTCTGAAATGGTTTTTCAATAGAAGTATTCGATACCAACAGAAGACACCCTCTTCTTTCAAGACCCTGTGCTAGAGATTATGGAACAAAAGATAGGGAAGAAAGAAAGTAATAAGAAAGAGGAAAAGGGCGATTTTCGTTCACAAATTTGGACCATATACTTTGATGGATCTAAATCACAGGAAGGATCAGGCACAGGGCGCATCCTCATTGATCCAAAAGGTAAACGTAATTTCCTGCCCTGTAGACTAGAATTCGAATGCACCAATAACACCACCGAGTATGAAGCTCTAGTACAAGGGTTAAATAAATCCATAGACTTAAGCATAAAAGAATTGAAAGTTTTCGAAGACTCAGAGATTATCGTTAGACAAGTAATGAATACTATAAATTGCAATTCTCCACACCTAAAGAATTATCAGCAGGAAGTACATAGGTTAATAGAGCATTTTGAAGCTTTCAATATCATTGTGATCCCCAGAGAAAAGAATATCACTATTGATTCCTTGACCACAGTTGCTTCAAGGTTGTCACCTATAGAATATTATGAATCCCCCCGATTCACTGTGGAACTACTCTACAAACCATCGGTGCTTAACAAAATTTCTAATTGGAAAGTATTTGAAGGAGATGAACAGATCATAACCTTCTTGACTAACCAAGACAATTTCAGATATTTGGCCATAGATGATGAAGTATTCCAGGAGAAATTGAAAGAAACTGATCCTCAGGCAGGTCAACCTAATGACAGATCAAAATCTCACACCATCCCAAAAGGGATAGCTAATTTGGAAAATTTGTTTGACCTGAAAGGACGATTTAGGGGGGCTAAAAATGAAAAGACCGGTAGCTCATGTCCCCTACATGAAACTATAAATCTCAGAACCCTGGAAAATCCAAAGAATGTGAATCTGGGAAAGACTGTATCTAAAGAGGAAAGAAAGGCATATCTCAAACTGTTCAGACAATATCAATATGTCTTCGCATGGTCCTACCGATATCTGAAAACTTATGACACCAGTATCATTCAACACACTATAACGTTAAAACCTGAGGTGAAACCCTTCCAACAGAAGCTCTGAAAGTATCACCCATCCCTGGAACCTCTCATGTATCAGGAATTAAAGAAACTTTTAGATGCCAAGATCATCTTCCAAGTTAGGAATTCTGTGTGGGTAGAAAATCTGGTTCCTGTGAGAAAAAAGTCTAGAGAAATTTGCTTATGCGTAGATTTTAGGAACCTCAAAAGAGCTTTAGAAAAGGACAATTACCCAGTCCCACCAATGGACCAACTCCTACAGACCGTCTCTGGCTCAAAGATTTTCTCTCTACTAGACGGTTTCTCAGGTTACAACCAAGTCCTGGTTTCGGAGGAAGATCATTTGAAAACTACCTTTTGAACCAAGTGGGGAACCTTCACTTATAAACACATGCCTTTTGGGTTAATCAACATAGGGGCGACATTCCAAAGGGCCATGGACATAGAATTTTGGGGACTAATCAACAAGTGTGTGGTAGTGTATCTAGACTATGTAACTGTGTATTCAAAAAACAGAGAAGAGCACACCCAACACTTAACTCAGATTTTCGAAAGGTGTAGGAGATACGGTATATCCTTAAATCCCAAGAAAACTATTTTCGGCGTCGAGGAAGGTAAGTTGTTAGGCCACATTATATCTCAAGTAGCATTCGCATAGACCCAGAAAGGATTAAGGCCATAGCTCAACTCTTGTTGCCTCACAACAAGAAATCTATGGAGTGTTTTTTCGGGCAAATCAATTTCATGAGGAAATTCACTCCCGATTTCGCGGAAACTATCAAACCCTTACAAAAGATGATTCGCAAAGATGTTGAATTTAAGTGGGATGATGAACGAAAGGATGATTTCAGCAATATTAAAACTGCTATATCAGAGGCCCCCATGTTACAAAGTCTCGATTTCAATAGGGATTTCTTCCTCTATACTTTCACCTCCGACCAGTCGTTAGTAGGGATGATTTTAAGGATGGAAATTTATTTTAAAATGTAGAAACCTTGGCGAATCTTACTTATCCTTCATATGCCAACTATAAATGTTTGGCGATATTTTTTTAAAAATATTCAAATTTCTAAGGATTTTATATAGTTTTTATAAAATTTTGGCGATTTTTAAGGTAAAATAATTTTATCCTATAGAATTTGGGTGAATCATTTTTAAAATAGCGAATCTCGTTTTTGGAAAAACCATGGAAAATTAGCCCATGAGTGAAATTTATCCCCTAAAATCATCTATGGTCGTTAGCTGCACTATTGACTCAGAAGGATGATGACAATGACAAGGCTTTGGTGTCGTTCATGAGCACTAATCTCCATGGAGACGAACTTAATTATCCTTCTATTGATAAACAGGCCTATGCGGTATATAAGGCAATAAAGCACTTCAGGTCTTACATCCTCAAGAACCACACCAAAGTGATTGTGCCTCACCTTGTGGTCTGATCCTTGTTTACTCAGCAAGAGATGGGGGAAAGAAGAGGGATTTGGATGGTAGTGGTCCAATAATTTTATCTAGATATAAAACCTTCCAAACTAGTTAAAGGGCAAGCGTTGTGCAAACTCGCAGCTGAAGCCCAGGACCAAGTAAATGAAGATTCTGGATGGGAGAATGAAATGGAATTATGGTGTAGTGAAGCTTCATACATTTCCCCAGGGCCAGAGTCTTGGTATGAAAATTTAACTTATCTCCTACACCATGGGACTTGTCCAGAAAAGCTCAACCCTAGGGAAAGGAGATCTCTCAGGTTAAATTATGCACAATATCGCCTCATAAATTTGGTCCTCTTTCGGATTAATTATGATGGGGTACTCTTAAGATGTATCGAACGTGAAGACGTAGACAAAGTTCTGAAGGAGCTCCATGATGGCCCTGCCGGTGGACATTTCGCAGAAAACACCACCGCTCATAAGATATTGAGAGTTGGCTATTATTGGCCCACCTTGTTCAAAGATGCCCACACCTATGCTAGGAATTGTAAAACTTGTCAAATAAGCATTGGGAGGAAGAAGAGAGTAGCAGTCCCACTCCAACCAGTGACTTTCTCTAGGCCTTTTGAGTAATGGGGGTTAGATATCATAGGAGAGATTACCCCGAACTCCTCAAAACAACACAAGTATATACTTACTGCCACCGACTATTTCATGAAATGGGCAGAGTCCATCCCTCTAACTCATGTAAACGATAAGGTGGTAATCCAATTCATAGAGAAACAACTAATTACAAGGTTCTATGTCCCTTCTGTCCTAGTTTTCGACAATGCAGCTTACTTTTCTTCCACCCGATTGACAAAGTTTGCTCTAGACAAAGGAATCATAATTAGGTACTCTGCAAATTATTATCCACAGGGAAACGGGGTGGCATAATCAACTAATAAGAACCTAGTGAGAGTATTAAAGAAGACAGTTGCAAACAACCAAAGGAATTGGTATAATCTACTCCATAACGCTTTATGGGCCGATAGGGTCACACCCAAGGAAGCTATAGGAAATTCCCCATACTTTTTGGTTTACGGGAAAGAAGTCGTTCTCCCAAATGGGCTTTATCTTCCATCTCTTCAGCTAGCCCAAGATTCCAGTGGGGAACCCTCATCGGTCATACAACAAAGAATTGATACTCTGCTCATGATAGAAGAAGAGAGAGAAAAGGCTAATTCAAAATTTCTAGCTCACCAACAAATAGTGAAAAGATGGTTTGATAAGCATAAGGCTAAAGAGAAAAATTTTGAAGTAGGAGACTTGGTCCTAAAATGAGACAGAGCAAATGAGCCAAAAGGGAAGCATTCTAAGTTTCAGAATCTGTGGCTTGGACCTTTTCAGGTGGATGAGAAGATTGGAGCATGCACTTATCAGTTATAGAATCTAAGGGGGGAACTTGACGCCCTCCTAGTAAATGTCCAAGCCCTCAAACAATATTTCCAATAATAATAAAAAAAAATTGTTTTTTGTTTTGTATGAGTGTTTTCATGATTGCGAAATGCATTTTTTGTTGTTTTCTTTTGCTTTCTAGATTTCTTCGCTTTTGAAAGTTGTGTTTAGAAAGAAAATGGTCGACCTTAAATAATGCGACATAGCGAACTTTGTTCCTAACTCATTGCTCACATAAAAACACAAGGAGTGTTGAGGAAATTGTGGTTGCTTTGAGGAGTCCTCTATCTAACCTGTGCAAATGAACAACTTCGGAGAAATTTCAGAAGTGTCTGCTTAGTGGTTTTGTAAGACCTTAAGGGAAATAAGGAAAGATGTAAAGGATACATGAACCCTGAACACAAATCTAGCAAAGGATTCACCTTAACCATCTCACTTTGTGAAATAAACAGAAATCATCCTCTCCCACTCGCTCAGGGCATCATGCCAGAATGAAGTTGATATTATCAAAAGAGTGAACAGTAGGAGAGGGTATGAAGATATCTTTGCCAGGGCTATGGACGCTCGCTGGTAGCAGAGAAAGGTTTTTGATGTCGGGGTGACTCCGTCGGGGCTATAGACGCTCGCTGGCAGCGGAGAAAAACCGAAGCAAGTGGATAAAGGTAACTAAAGGAACCTTTCCAAGTGAATGTTTTTCTAGGATTTTGAAAAAATGGCATGAGTTAGGGTTACAGGAAACGAAGGAGGAATAAAGGTTAAAAACCCCATGGACAGGCCTGGAAGCATCAACCGAAGGATTTCAAATGTAAGGGTAAAAGAGGCTCTGATTTAAAACCAGTAAGGTTCTCCACCAACTTTGGTATCAGCCGAGCATGAAGGAAGAACGGAGATTCTACTTTCACCTAGTGAATCGTCATTTGTTGAGCACTCAACACACCCTTAAACATCTATGTCAAATTTTACTTTTTGGGTACCACCTAATCTTTTGGCATTGTCTAATTCAACTTCAGTATGAAAAATGTTTCCTTTGCTTGTCATTTTTTTATTCTCATTAAGTCTTTAAAATCTTTCTTGGACATGTGAAAACCATCATAACTTAAAAGGACTAACATTTAATTAAAGAATCAACCACTAAATCATTTCACCCGACGAGTCCAAAATTCGGCACCCAGAAGAATTGAAGATGAAAGAAAATCACTCAAGAAAACCAAGGTCACCGATCGTCGATCTTCATCGATGACGGGATTTTTCTTTCACGATGAGCATTACACAAGGAAGTTGTTGATAGTCGATTTCATTCGGCATCGGTGAAAGGAAAAGGGAGTAAACATTAGCAAAGAAAGAAAGGAATCATCAATGGCCGATTCCCGAAGCATTTTGGCATCGAAAAAATTTTGAGAAAGTAAATCCGTAGAGAACATAATAATTTTATCCCCGAGCATCGATTCCCCAGTGCCTTTTTGGCATCGGCAGTCCCAGGTTTAGCTCATATCGCACATTTTGAACAAAGTCTGGAACCCGACTATTACCCGCAACCTAGGTCATCGGTCTTCGATGTCATAGGTCCCAAAACAGTTGTGTGTGACGATACCACTGAGCGTGAATTCTAGGCTACCTTAGAATAAGTACGATTTGTCCAAATAACGTAAAAGTACATTCCAAATAAGATAGGAAAATATGTGGACCAAACACACAGGGATTTCATATACAAACAAGAAGATTATGCATTCAATCGCTATAACCAGAGCCCGTGCATCAAAATTTTGAGACTTTATGTATATTAGATTGTCATCAAGCTTAGGATACATACAATAGACATTGTCTACACCTTTTTCCCAACCAACCTGGTTACATTGAGGACATGAAAATTTTCACAAGAAAAAGGAAAGACTATCAAAATTATGCGT
The DNA here is from genome assembly GCA_032191745.1 of Picea mariana. Classification (NCBI taxonomy): domain Eukaryota; kingdom Viridiplantae; phylum Streptophyta; class Pinopsida; order Pinales; family Pinaceae; genus Picea; species Picea mariana. The sequence continues at coordinate 363,899 of JASDQU010100127.1, forward strand.
CACATCTGAGAATACAAAACAAAGTCCATCCATCATGCCTCTTCTGCGTGCGAACTTTCTCACGGGCTACCTCCTGCTCCCAGAGGTGTTGTCACCTTTTGTTCTTCCGACACCCTTTGTGCTTCGCACAACTGCATGATCATATCTTGTGATTCCCGGAGATGTCGCTTAAGTCAGGTTGTGTTCCCTTCATGACCCTGTGGCACTGACACCTCAAGGTTCTTTGCCACCAATTGTCGACGTAATTCTCTATTCTCCTGGTAAATCTCAGCTATGGAGAGTTGTGCCTACGCTAGCTACATATTAGGTCCTCGGATGGTAGAACCCGAATCTTTTGTCTTTCTCGTTCGTCTCTCACTTCGTCGAATTTGAGTTTCAACGGGATCTAGCCAGATAGCACGCATTAGGAGCTCCT
>JASDQU010100127.1:370805-427152 GCA_032191745.1 Picea mariana
ATATGAGGGTCCTCCAACTTCGTAAGGCCATAAATCTCAAACCGTGAGGAGTTATGTAACATTCCACATAACCCCAGAAATGGAATGACATGTATTATCCATATAGAATATTATTATCTAAAAAAAAATCATAACTCATATCATTATCCATCAAACAAACTTGGGTCCATTACCCAAACCTGGGGTCTCCAACTTCTCATGGCCATAACTCTCTAACCGTGAGGAGTTATGTGACGTTCCACATACCACCGGAAATGGAATGACAAGCACTATCCATATAGGATAGTTTACCCGATAAATTCATTGTCCTTCATCTCATTATTCCACAATTAATCATGGGTTCTCTTACTCCACAAAGCATCTTCCCATGAGGGCTTTCACCATAAGGGGACCACTTTGGAGTTCATCCATCTTTACTTCTTATAAAACATGACAAGACAATAATGAGTCATCTTTACATCAAACAATCTTGGGTCCATTACCCAAACTTTTGTGTTGCGGGGCTTTCTTCAAGGGCTGACATCAATGATAACCAACCTTAATCAACAATCTCCCCCTTTGGCATTGATGGCAACACTCTGATGCAATACTGAAATCATATCACTCATGCTCCCCCTGGAACCATGCCTTTGTCCTCTGTATTTGATAAATCTGCTCCCCCTAAAACCATGCCTCTGTCCTATGTATCTGATAAATCTGCTCCCCCTGGAACCATGCCTCTATCCTTTGCATCTGATAAATCTCTCCCCCTTTGTCATCAATGGAAAAGGTATCTTTCCATCTGGGGTTGCTCCCCCTGACTGAACTATCATCTTATGGTGCTTCCTCATGTACATCTAAGACATATAAGATAAGCATTCAAAAAGCATTCATTTTGGAGCAAAAATAACTCCAAGTCTTTGGCAAAGATATTCAAAGGATTCTCGTGGAAGTGGTTTTGTAAAGATGTCTGCCACTTGTTATTTTGTGCCCACATACTCAACTCTGATCTTGTTTTCTACAACCTGTTCCCATCGAAAGTGATACTTGATTGGAATGTGCTTCATCTTGGAGTGCATCACCAGGTTTTTTGAGATATTGATGGCACTTGTATTATCACAATATATTGGAATGGGCTCATCATAATCAACCTGTATATCTGTCAAAGTTTGTTTCATCCAAAGAACCTGTGTACAACATGTTGTTGTTGCAATATACTCTGCCTCGGCTATAGATAGAGATATTGATGATTGTTTCTTGCTTAGCCATGATACCAAACACTCACCTAAGTATAACGTTGCTCCATTGGTGCTTCGTCGGTCATCAATACAACCTGCCTAATCTGCATCTATGTAGGCAATAAGTGATAGATATTTTCCTTTTGGATACCATAATCCAAACTCTTTTTTTTCTTTGAGATATCAGAAAATCCTCTTTACTGCTAATACTTGCGATTCCTTTGGTGCTACTTGAAATTGTGCCACCTGTCCAACTGCTTGCATTACATCTGTTCTGGATGTTGTCACATATAGCAGGTTGCCAATCATTGACCTATATTTCCTCTTATCTGTAGATTTTGAATCATCATCTTTGCTCAACTTACAACTAGTTTGCATGGGAGTGATAACTGGTTTGCAATCTTCCATTTCGAACCTCTTTAGCATTTCTCTAATATACTTGGTTTGAGAAATAAAAATTCTATGGTTGCTTTGATGTATCTGAAGTCCCAGAAAGAAGGATAGTTCTCCAAGTAATGACACTTCAAATTCATTTTGCATCTATTTTTCAAATTTCTAGCTTAACCTGTCATCATCACTACCAAAAATAATATTATCAACATAAACTTCAATTAATAAAATATTACATTGACTTACCTTGATGTAGAGTTTGTTGTCTACACTTCATTTTTTGAACCCTGCCTACTACAGATACTTATCCAGTCTGGAGTACCATGCTCTAGGAGCCTGTTTTAGACCATACAAGGCCTTCTTTAATTTACATACATAGTCTGTGTTCTCTGACAACTGAAATCCTTCTGGTTGTTCAATGTAGACTTCTTCTTCAAGTTCCCCATTTAGAAAAGTTGATTTTACGTCCATCTGATATACTTTAACATTTTTGGAGCATGCATAGGCTAAAAGTAAACGGATTGTTTCCATTTTGGCAACTAGGGCAAATGTCTCTTCAAAGTCGATTCCTTCAATCTGTGCATATCCTTTACATACCAATCTAGCTTTGTTCCTTGTAACTTGTCCATCTTCATTTAATTTATTGCTGAAAACCCATTTTGTGCCGATCACATTCTTATTCTTTGGTCTTTGAACCAATTCCCAAGTGTCATTTTTCTCTATTTGATCTAATTCTTCATCCATGGCCTTATTCCAAAATTCATCCTTGTTGGCTTCTTCAAAACAGTTTGGTTCAATTGTAGATAACAATGCTAGGTGTGTTTGTTCTAGTGAACGGATTCTTTTTCTAGTCTCAACTCCTGCATCATTGTTTTCGATAATCTGATCTAAAGGATGATTCTTCTATACTTGTTTACTGGGTGTCTTTGGAGACACGTGTTGAACTTGCTCTTTTGTTTCTGTCAGATTCTCTTCATCTTCCTCTTCTACTTCCTTTTCATCTTCTTCTTCTTCTTCTTTGGAAGGTTGTTCCATTGATTCATTTTCTTCTTCCTTTGATTTTGTTCTGCCTGTTTCATTAATTGTTACGTTGATGCTTTCCACAATTTTGTCCAATCTCATATTGTAACACTTGTATGCTTTCCTTGTACTTGAGTAACCAACAAGTACTCTTTTGTCCACACGAGCGTCAAACTTTCCCATTCTGCCATCTTCTCTTTTGATGTAGGATTTGCTTCCAAAAACTCTGAAGTGCTTCACATTTTCTGATCTTCCTTTCCATAGCTTGTAGGGAGTTTTGTCAATGTTGTTTCTAAGCATTACTCTGTTTTGAATGTGAACTGTTGTATGCACTGCCTGTTTCCAAAAAATATCTGTCAATTTGTAATCCATTAGCATTGTTTGAGCCATTTCCTGTGTAATTATCATCCATTACGATAATGTTCCTTTGTCTCTAAACCACTCTCTGAACCAATCTATGAATCCATGCTATCGTCCACTATCATATATCTATCCAAACCTTCTAAGTGTTCTTACGAATCTATCTTTGTCCATACTGTCCAAGACTCTACTTGTGCAACAGTCCATAATGCTAACTCATTTATCATTATACTATCAAACTGTACTTCTGCTAACTGAATGCTTTGAATCTGTCTTCTCAAACTCTGCAAGCTACTTAAAGGATGGTTCTTTGGTTTGTCACAGCTATCGCATAGACTCCCCCTGTCTAATATTCATATTACTTGGGAGTCTCTAAGATGGATGGCTCAGAACAATTCATTCTCTGATGTGTATTCATCATCATCTTCATTGGTAGATTCATCATCATCTTCATGGGTAGATTCATTATCTCTCTGAGCTCTGACTTCTTTCTTTTTTTCTGTGGATTCATCTTTCACTACAATGCCTGAAAGTATAATCTCTTGAACTTGTTCCTTATTTACTTGCCCTTCTTTTATTTCAGTTATTTTCCAAACCTTTCTATATCTAACATCTTTGTTTTTCTCTATAGAATTTTCTTCATCTCGTTTTATTGTCAATCTTGTGATCTCTGGTACCTAGTCTTTGTTCACTTGTTCTTCTTGTTTTCTTATCCATACTTTTTTATATTTTATATCAATATTCTCTTTCATGGAATTATCGATTATGCTTCTACAATCATTGGCTATGTGTCCATAGTTATGACATTTGTAACATTCAATGTTACGTGCAGCCACATAGGCACTTCTTGCTTGAACATTTATTTTATAATCCCTGCAATCTGCAACCTTATGTCCAAAGTTAGTACAATAAAAACAATGACCATAAAATAAATTTGCATACCTGGGAGTGAATGATAATATTTGTGGCATAGTCCTTCTGAATTTTTGTCTTGACTGATCATGATCATGATTGAAGATTATTTGTGTCTTGAACATGGATGGTCCCCTTGAAGATGTATCTTTAATAGTTTTCTTAGATTTTGGTTGACCATGATTCCTTCCTTTCAGTACTTCTGCATAACTCTTTAAATTTTCTTCATTCTTCTTTTCTAGCAACCTAGAGTGCTTCTCTTCATTCTTTATAACTGATGTGAATGTTTATGTCTCTTCAACATTCATGTTGAGCTTGGCGATTTTACTTCTCAATATGACAACTTCTTCTTCAAGCTTCTCAACCTCTTCTTCTTTATTCATTATCTGAGACTTCAAGACTTCTTCTGTTATTTTCGCTTATTCAAGTTGAATTTTTAATGTGATTATTTCTTCTTCAAGTCCTTTCTCTTCTTGACCAAACTCTGCCTCAAGTTGGTTTAGATCGTCAGTTCTTTCCTTAAGATGATCTGTCAATATCTTCTCTCTCATTTCTACTTCTTCCTTATGTGCTTCTATGTTGGTTTCCAAACACTGGTTTTGATATTCAAGATTTTCTTCGATCTTTCTGGCTTCTTCTAGTTGAGTTCTTAAGTTCGCGATGACGTGTTGGGATTCTTCAAAAATGTGAACACTTTCCTTTTGTTTCGTCAATTCTTTCTTGAGTGAATTGTTTTCTTCTCCTAGTTCATCTAAAGCACTAATCAATTCTTCTTCATAATTGTCTTCCTTTTCAATTATTTTTCCTGTCTCATTTCCTTAATGGCATTCTATTTCAAGATGTCCGCATTTTTCACAATTAACACAAAACAACATACCTCTGGTGATTATGTACTCTTCATCTTATGAATCTTCTTGACATGGTGAACATAATTCTTCTTGATTTGTATCTGCATCTTCTTTGACATTTTATGGATTTGTGATGGGTGAAGAATATATGTCATGTAACTTATCCCAAAGTTATTTTGTTGATGAACATTTAGCAACTTTTTCTCTTATCGGATTAGGTAATCCTTCCCAGATTAAATCCATTTCTATTTTGTTATTCGTCCTCAATTCCTTCTTGGATGCAGTCTTTTCCCTTTTTGAACTATCATATCCTGTAACAATTGATAGCCAAATATAATGTCCCTGTGCATGTAAAAATACTTTCATCCTTATGCTACACATATCATACTTAAAACCATTTTGACCATTAAACATCGGTACTCCATTCTCAGAATAATCCATGATCTCCTTCCAATGGTTAAATTGTTTCCTTAAGAAACTGGCTTTGATTCCAATTGTTGGATTACTGAGAGGGGGGCTGAATCAGTAATAGAGAAATTTAATCATTTTTAACCATATAATCCAAGTGTTATATCAATGAAGCATTATCATCCAATAACTGCAAAGTAAATAAGCAATGAACAAATGAAAAAACATACACATACACAGTACACCAGTGTTTTATGTGGAAAACCAAAAATGGAGAAAACCACGGAATGTTTTTTCTTATATGTCTTGAAGAATTACATTCATTGGAAGCACCAACTTTCTTTGTTTTCCAGCTGCAACTGGAAGGAGGCTCCAACCCCCTAGTTTCTTAGGCTACAACCTGAGGGAAGCTCCAACTCCCCAATTCTCTAGCTACAACCAAAAGGAGGCTGCAATCCCCTATGTTCTTCGGCTACAACCAGAAGGTGGCTACAACCACCTTTCCTTGCCCCATCTTGCCACCCTAAAGTAGAAGTAGAATGATGGAACCACTGTCAACCTGTCACTATGATATATACCGTTGTAAACCTATACCAATAAATCTAAACCATGCATCAACCTGTACCTCAACCTGTAATCAACCTGTACCATAAACAAGTGCATCAACCATGCACCAACCTATACCAAATAACCTGGAATCAACCTGTACCATAAACAAGTGTATCAACCATGCACCAACCTATACCAAATAACCTGTAATCAACCTGTACCATAAACAAGTGCATCCAACCATGTACCAATCATTTTTCAACTACTCATCAACTATGACTCATCAATATGTACCAACATCATCAACTATACACCTCATGTATGTGCCAACTCATCAACTACTTGTCTCAACCAAGTACTCAACATATACCTCAACCAAAATCCCTCATCAATTTCATCATCCAAATCTGATTTGTAGCTCTGTAATAGACCCGGTGTATATGATCACATTCCTACAAACCTTCCTTAACTTCAACAACAAGAGACTAGCGTTTTCATCAAACTTTTATTTAGTCTCACATGCCTAGCTTTGGATTAGTCAACAACCCTAACTTGAAGTAATCATAACTTTGTACCTGTAATGTATATATATATGAAACTAATACACAATGTTCTTCAGTGTGTTTTATACAATTCCTCCAGGTTTCACTACTTGGAACCTCTCAGAAAAGGAGTTATAGAAAAAATGGCATACCTTGTTGAATTTTGGATTATTCTAGAGAGCGACCTTGTAGAGAGTGCCCCGCACGGCATATTTATTGAATTGATCTAAAAATATTTCACAACATACTAAGGACTGTACCCTAACCAAAAAAATTTGTTTCACTGAATTTGGATATGTTATGAAGACATTATGACGTTTTTACTCGAAACACTTGTTTTTGACTAGTTTTAAGACTAGCCACAAACCCTATTTTCCACAGAGTGTAACTCCAAAACTACAATGACCCACAAGATGAATTTTTTATCACAGATACTTGGATATGTTTTCTCAATGTAATAGAAATTTCAAGGTTTGAATCATTATAGAAAAAAAGTTATAGCGAAAATGGTGAGATGCCCTGTAAATAACATACCTTAGAAAGCATCATCATAAGAATTTATCCTTCCTTGCATTTCGACCATGTGATAATTGTCGAAGACCAAATTTATGTCATGGGCCGATATATGGAAAATGAAGGTATTGATCATGAATACGTTTCCATGAGACTATTCACCTCATCATTGACTGAGGAAGCCTTTGATTGGTTCAAGGGACTCCCTGATAATCATATCACGACCTATGATTCATTTTCCTGCTTATTTAAAAGTAGATGGTGGGATACTTGGAACTCAGTTCAAACAAATAAATAAAAAGGAGAATGAAACGGTAAGGGAATTCATTTCAAGATTTGAAAGGTTGTACAATGAAATCCCAACAGATTTTCATCCTACCACATCATTAGTTCGTCTCCTTTACATGAATGCCTTTGAAGGACAGTTTCGATATATCCTTAAGGCCAGGAATCCCACATCATTGGCAGAGGATAAAGAGTTTAGTATCGACATTGAAGAAAATATCCTTGATTCAAAAATATAACCTTTTTAGTATCCTCGTAATAAGATAGAATCGAGGACCAAGGTTTCCAACAATAGTTCTCTTGATCTGATTGCTCTCCTGACTCAAAAGATAGACCAAATGAATACTCAGTTTGATCAGGTAAGAAACCAGCTTATGAATCGTATGATTATAGTGGAAAGAAATAAATCTTCTCCCAGACCTCAGTTTTCCAAACAGCATAGAGATGCCACTCGTTGGAAACCAACACCTCAACAAGAGGAAAAGGCCCCAGATACTTTGAAACCTGTTGGGATAGTTGATACAGAATATTGGTGTCTCCCATGCCAATAGCCCCATAGGGAAGATGAGTGCCCCCGACAAAACGAAGATTACCCTGACAATATAAACTTCATGATTTGCAATCTCAATGATGAACGGGTTACTCAAGAACGGATCAATGAAGCTAGAATAATAGGGGAAAGAGAGGGGAGACTTTGAGCCTTAAGTAAACTGACAGATTATCAGAAGAAGGGACTAAAGAGGAAAGAAATTTTAATCTACATAAGAAAACATTCTTCATCCCCTTCGTCATAGCCTGATGCTCCTGCTCCACCACCAGAAAAGGTGGCTCCACCATTTCTACCGTCGGTATGTGAGTTTCTTCCTAAGCCAACTTCTGCAGATGACATTCAATTGAATATAGATGTTGCAAACATGTTTGGAAAACTGAATATGGTGGTCCAAGTAACAGAGATGTGTAAGATCCCTTACATAAAAAGGAAAATTTTGAAAATATTATAGGTGTCATCTGAGAAGGAGGATCCTCCCATCATGTTAAATACTATGTATCTCAATCAACCAAGGGACAAGAAACAACATTTCTATCTTTAATTAGGCATGAATGGCCTTCGCTTGAACAACGACATGCTTGATTCGGGGGCCTCAGCAAATTTCATATCCTTGAAGGTAATGAAAAAAATTGGTTTGAAGACAACCCGACCTTATGGAAACGTTTGTGGTATTGATTCAATAAGAGTTTATTTCTTGGGATTATGTGAAGACATTGAGGTATTTTTGATAGATTTTCCACATATCAGCATCCCCATGGACATATTGGTGATCGATATCACTGATGCCTAGGGGATTCTTTTATCAATGACTTGGTCCTTAGCGCTTGGATTTTTTCTTAGCATGGATCTTACACATGCATATATTCCCATGGTCAATGGAACGTATGAGATATTACATAACATGGAAAAGAGAGATACACATATGATGGATTTGAGGGGGGCCAGCTATGTCAATGAGGACTATCATGATGTGCCTCCACAAATTGTTGAGTATGATCCACCCAACTTACCCTTCATGCAGAAAGATTCCATAGAGATGTTTCTCCCATGGACAAATCAAAAGAAGAGTGCAAAGTATCATGGGAAGGAGCTTGTATATATCCATATTATACAAGAAGAAGATAAGAAACAACAAGAAATCATCGAAGAGACAATCCACACAAATCCTCCACATGATAAGAATACACCTTGCATAAATTTCAATGAAGGAAGTATCATGCTCATGTGGGAAAAAATAAAGGGCAAGCCCATATATGACCAAAAAGACAGCAATTCATGGCTTGGCCCTTACATCATTAGGAAGATGTCTTACAAAGAAAGGTACTATCTAACATCATTGGATGGGAGAAATATGCCACTAACATTAGATGGGTCTCTTCTCCGACCTCACATCCATGTCACATGACCTCTTCAGGGCCCGTGCCCGAGGTAAGTAGGTAAGTCATTTTGATTCCATTCATTTTCATCTTGATTATTCATATTAGTTTAGATGCATATCATTTTCATTTTTCTCTACTTGAATATTGATTTCATGCTTAGCTTAGAATTTTTTGAAAAAATGTCAAAAAATTATTTTTCTAGTTTAGTTGGTTTTAAATTATCATTATATAAGAACAAGGATGAGTAGGCCATCCTGCACTTGAAATTTTGATGTTTCCTTGTAGGCACAGTTATACCATGAGATGTTGTGGTTCTCATGCACTCTATAGCAAGAACATGTCCCCAAGTAGCAACCAGATGTTATCCCCATTTTGTGGATAACTAAGGAGATCATGTCTTGAGGCCCATACGTTACAGATATGGAGTGTCGAGAGACTACATGACCAGCAGTACCCTTTTGCATAAATGGAAAACCCACTCACCACCACAGATGGTCACAGTTATACATATGGCATCCACCACACCAACTGGCTTCCGGAAGGCAGTGGGCCTTGCTCCATGATGTACAAGTCAGTATTATGGTGAGCATCATTTCAATATTTAATCCATTTGATTATGTTGTATCTTAGATTTCTCTAGATTTCATAATATGTGCTTGGACATTATGCATTTTTCCCTGCTTCACCTTGGTGGTTGACATTGTACCCTACTAAGTGGTTTTCCTTGGGGATGGGTTTGCTATTGGGAACTCCCTTAATGATCCATCATACCGTTCCTAACCATACTTACCACTTTCCATCATTATTCCCCTGTGTTTCTTTATCTCTTGGGATTTTAAGGTGTATTGACCCAAGAAGGGGTTGTCCCTCATTCTATGGGAAGAAGGGGCTAAAGGCCTAGAGAGGTTGGTGTTGGGTAAAATGTAAAATCCTTATATAAACCTTCTAGATGCTTCGCCCATGGATCACCCAAGAAAGCAATGAAAATATTATCTTTGAATAAAGGGTACCCATAGTGTAATAAAATGATTAAAAGGTTATTTGAAGGATAGGAGGTCTCATCACGAGCCGAACTATCACACCCATGCATATCTAGTGGTATGAAATTGTCAGCATTTGGTCACCAACCCAGGGCAATAACTCTCAATTGCATGGATGAGAGAAAGGGGGTCTCATCATGAGCCAGCCTTTTCATTTTCGTTAGGTATTTGTGGGTGAAATTTCCACCACCTGGTCACTGCACCACGGTAGTGACCTTCAATCTATCCTTATGCTTTATTGAAAGAAAATAAAGAAAGAAAGATGAAAGGAAATTGATGGGCTTGGAAAAAGTGCATTGCAGACAAAGGTACCACACACCCTCTACAAAGGCACCCATGAATGAGACACTACGATCCCTTGTATGTAATGAGCCATATGCCCATTGAGTCTTGATCCCTACCACCTCATCCACTTTACATGGCTTAGAGAGGGGTATCTTGGAAGTTCTCCTTGACCTAGGGCAAGACCTACCCAATAGGACACCTCGTCAACCCTCACATACTTAAGCTTGACAAGTCGCATAATGTCTTTGAGTTGTTAATTGTTTGATATAGTGATCTTTGATGCACATGCTTAGATGGATTATTTATTGATTGGATCCACTTATCATGATGTTATTACTTGAGATCCTTGGAGGGCATGTTCATTTGTCTTTGCAGGACCTAGTTGGTGGACAGTTTTGGGAGAACAAGCTGAGATAGGGCTTCCATGGGGATACAAGCCCACAGGTTGGATTCCAAGGGCCCACATGCTAGATGAGAGAGATATTACTTGGATGACCTTGATGATGTTTGGACAACCTATCCCACCCATTTCTTTCCAAACGATTTTCCCAGGAGGGGAAAAACATCCCATTTTTAGCTTGACGTCGTGATCTTGGGGGCTAGGGCATTGTGGTGAGGTGCCACTCTTTGACACATGGATGTTTTATGAGGAGAAGGGTCTTCACCATGATATGATTACCTATATGCTTGACACATGGCCTTTGGAGGCCCGTCCATCCTTCTCCAACACCAACGACCTCCTCAAAGTGGAAAAACGTCCCCTAAAGGGGTGACGACCTCCTAAATTAGGGTTTAATTTGTGCAAAAAGTGAAATTTTAAGTGAATTGTTTAATATTACTTTGTTAAGGGGGAAATATTAGCGTTGTTGACCCCTAATCTTGTGTTTTACTCCTTATTTTGTGGACAAGCTATGTTAGCTAGATTTTGTATAAATAGATATCATAAAATCTCACTTTAATCATAGCTCTCCCTATTTTGAGAGACTTTGGTCTAAAATTTTCAGCCCCCTTGGCTCTTTTAGATCTTGTGCACTTTTTTACCTCTATGTTATGAATTTTTTATGGAGGAATGCCTAGCGCTAGCTTTGGATGATGCTATCTAGATCTTGTGGTGAATTGTCTTAGCATTTCTCTTGATCTTGGTATGTTTTTTACTCTCTTGCTATCATTTTATTCAAGTCAAGTAGTGTTATGCTAGGATCTAAGTGGGAAGTATAAGGGAATACACCCCCACCATAGCCTTCATCATTTTTTCTTGCTTCATCTCATTGATTAAGAGTTTGCTAAGAGAAGTATAAGGGCATAGACCCTCTTAGCTTAAACCCTAGCTTAGAGAAAATTGCCTTTGGAATTAAAAGGGATTACACCCCAAAGGAGGTAGATTCTCTAATCTCCTTGTGACTCAATTAACCCAACAGTAAAGGCAATAGTCATTGATTTGTTGCATTGCAGAAATAAAATATTGCATTGGGAAACATGATTTTCGGTCATATTTACTTCTTGCAAAGTGGATTGTTTTTCGTGTGCCTTGGGAACGTCACAGACAGTAGGGTGTCCCCATTTAGGGGGCACTTATTTATTTTGTTTACAAATTTTCATATTCAGTCATTAGGGCTGCAGAAACCCTAACTTACTTGCTTTAATAACTCTCTTATCAACCACTGGAATTTGCTCAAAGTTTGCACACTTACTCTCCTTGGCCTAGCGCACTTTTTGGAAACGTTTGAGGGGATATCAGTGGATGATTTTCTTGATGTAATACATTGAATGTTACATTCATAAGGCTGATATAATTTGTTTCAAAAGTTAGTGTTTACAACAGCTTTATCTTTTGTGTGAGAATATTGGCTTTTCATCTTGAGTTTAGCTAGTCTTTCTCTTGGATTTTCTACTTGATCTCTAGCACTTATATATTACCTTCTAGTACCGTTTTCTTGCAGATATATATTTTTATTTACTTATGCAAATTAGGGACAGAAATCTTAACTTGATGATCCAACTAACATCTATCATTGCAAAGTGTGTTTTATTGTGTCCCAGGCAGATACAAACATCCGGAGAAGTACTATATCTACGGGGAAGCTATTACTTGACCTTGCAAGGCATATCTCCCTACCTTTCATTCCATTTAGACTTAACCTCAAGGAGCTTCATTTACACTTCCCTCCATCTCCATATCAATCCCCCTAGGGTCACCGGGATCACCTCCCTAGAGTGACCTAGTCTCCCTTGAAGTGTGAGACCTACATCAAGGTGACGTTTGGTGTAGGATTCCCAAAGTTATAGCACTTGTTTCATGGTTGTGTCGGGCTTTGCAAAACCTACAACTTGCGCTATAACAGGAACAATTTTCCTTAAGAGTGAGTAATTTGAAGTGGAAAATTTTTTCAAATGAGTAAACAGGAATCAATTAGGTAAAGGGTGTTTATTGCAGGCCACTGGGGCCTTAAAATGCACGTACAAGAGGCCCCATGCTAGTATGAGGGCTCACACCAATGAACAGAGGCTATGACTAAGGCTTGATCGTCAAAATTTCAACCTATGTCACTGAAGGGATCAAATGTATGGCCCAAATCAGAGAGCATATCATACCCCAAGATAAACAATGCATAGCACACATCGCAACGGTGACTTGGCCGAGCCTTAACGATATGTGGGCACACGAGGGGTTTTTTTAAGGTGAGATACATGGCCATTATTTATTATTTTTGCATGGATTTTGATTATGGGGAAACCTTTTGTTTAGCCATGTGATACCATCGGCAGTATCGTGGAAACCACATTGTCACATGTTCACTCAACACCTAGTGGGATAACAATGTGGACTAGTCACGAACATCTGAGCTCCCACCTAGACATGATGCAGCCTGATACGCAAGAAAAGGTCAATGAATAGTCATATTAATCCATGAAATCACTCAAAGTGATGCATGTTTCCAAAAAATATGAAAGTTTTAAAGGGGTTTTTAGCATGTGATTAAGTTAATTTCAATACTATCGAGTTACGACGCCCAAGGTAAAACTTTGTATATTTGTAGCAACTTGTGCATGGTTCATACACACTGTTCATACAAGCTTGGCATACAGGTAATTTGATTCTCCTTAGCCTTATTCTATACCTGGTTGAGTATTTATTCTCATTAAAATATCATAATGAAGTCTAGGCCAAGCTCTAGCAAGGCCTCTAAGGCATCAAAGCAATCCGCTCCTCAAGATCATCTAGAAGATCGAGAGGGGGATGTTTTTGACCATGTACTATCTTGTCCTAACATGTATTCATTGATCTGAACGGCTCAAACTAATGCCAACAACTTAAAGGATTATATTTTTTTGTGAGAATCAAACCTTGCTCGGTCTATAATACCCCAGACCTATCATTTTCAAAAGATGGTTGAATGGTTTGCCTTAAATTATAATATTCAGAAGAAACATATTATCAATATTGATGGTTCCGAGGTTATATGTTCAATTTCTATGGAATAAATCGTTCAGATACTTGCATTTTATGATCCTGCTGCTATAGAAACCCTAGATGAAGATCAAATTCGTGCTAGATATCAGTGTTTACCACAATTAGAGATAGAAAATATGTTGAATAAACCTTTACATGCAAATGCCTCTTTATCTTCGGGTCCTCCTCCATACCCATCGTTTATTTTTTTAGACATAGCTAGACAAGTGGTCGCAATGATCTGTCGGATCTTAGGATATGAAAATGACCATGATGTGAATGAAACTATTTTGAGTTTATTGTCAGTTTTTTGTGCTATAGAGTCCATCCCCTTGATTAAACATCAATATGTAGATTATATGGTTGGAGCTATAAAATTCCAACTATCGGCTTATCCTACTGCTAAATATTTTGTATACCAATCCTATCTGTTACATTTGATATTGTTCAATAATGTTGCAACCTTTCAGAAACTAGGCTTGTAGGTAACTGATGACACCTTTGGTTTGAAGCGGATTTAATCAACTAAAGAGATAAGGATGAAGGAATGTAACCAAGGTTTCACTCTATATGTTAACAAGTACTTGAGTACGATGTATACTCTTATTCGCATACTTCAACCCCCTAGAATGTTTACTGATCTTATGAAATTGCTCCATCTAACCAAGGAAACCAATAAATGTGATTGGTATTTCTCTGACACATAAATTTTAATTAGGTTTTATGGTTTTGAGGGAGAACCCTATAAATTTCCAATGTTTTTTACTCCAAGGGTTTTTTCACTAGAATATATCAAACAGAGGAGGATTTCATATCATCTCCATTTTACACAGCATAGGCAGGCAATCACATTCAAGATTCCAAATGAACTAGGTCCTTCCCAAGTGAAGTTGAGAACTGCAATTAGCGTTTCTAAAGACATGATGTAGAAGTTTGACTTTGAGAAAACTAGCAGTTGGGTTTATAATCCATAGGGAATCATTGCAGCCAGGAATATTCCATACATAAATCAACATGATAATGTAATGGAAAGTAATGTTAACCTAGACACATCTGAAGAAGTAAAGTAGAAATAAGAGGAGCATGATACCATCACAGATCCTCTAGATAAAGGTAAGAGTGTGTTACAACTTATAGGGAGATATGGTGGAGAGGGATCTACTTCTTTTGTAAAGACTCCTTCTCCTCCATTTACCATACAACCTTATCCATCAGCCCTATTGTCATCTAGATAGGCCATTTCTGGTACTTCTGAGACTCATCCCACCTTCTTTAATTATTATTCTGATATCAAGAGAGTTGTTGTAGATGTCAAGAAAGAGTTATGTCCTCCAGTAAACTCCCAGACTAAATTACTTTCATCCATGGATTATAAGGAAAATGCACTAATATGGGAAGTATTAGAATCAAAGGTGCCTAAGCCTTGTGTAGTCATAGACTATAAGGTCATTGATTTTAAATTCCCTTTGGAAAACATTCAACCTGGGGATATGTGTGAGTTTCACAGACATACTAATGAAATGATGTCTAGGGGAGTATTTCAGGTCTCTGCAAGTGAGAGAAAGATAAGAGAATTGGATCAAAATATTGAGAAGCAATTGAAGCATGAAAAAACAATATTAAGATCCAAGGCCATTTAGATAGAATCATTGATTTCTAAGAATTGGGATCAGTTTGAGTGGAGGCAGGAAGAGTATGACTTGATCATTGAATTTAGTAAATATATCAAGGTTATAGTTACAAAATTTTCAGGTAAACCAGAGGTGACTGGGGTTCTAATTAAGTTCCTAAATAGTCGGTCCAAAGAGAAGCTCAAGATTTTAAACATACCAGATAGGAACAATATGGCAATGGATGCAAAGAGATTTATGTTGGAAACTTTGTTGTCATTGATGTCAACCCTAGAATAATCCCTGAAGTGGTCCAGAAGCCCCTAGAAGTGATGGCTTTATTTGAAGAAGTATTCAAAGTAGTCCCTTTATGGAATAGCTCTAGGCATGGACCTCATGGGAAGATGATTTTAAGAAGCCTACAAGAATCCCTAGGTGTCAAGAAAAGAAGTTACAATGTATGGTCAAGAAGCCCTGAAAATATGGTTAGGAATCCCCAAAGGGGTGGTCATGAAGATCGAATTTGATTGAAGAAAAAGAGTACAAAGGAAATATAAAATGCATGAAAATATTCCATGAAGGTGGCACGCCACGTGGTTCTTCACGGTTTAGGAGATATTCCCTCTTAAAGATGATCATGTAAAATTTTCCCCTAAACGGTTAAGAAGTTATAAGTCAGCCCCAAAATCAAGTAAAGGAAAAAAATAGTTGCAAACAAGAAGTTATAAGTCGACCCTAAAGAAAAGTAAATAAGGCGCTTTGAAGGATATAAATACACATCAAGAGACTCTCATTTTTCATCAAGAAAACTTGTGATCTCTTAGCACAAATGAACTATCAAAGTCGTGCGAAGGAGGGAGTTCTCAGAGTTGCGAATGTGAGAATGGTTTTTGGGAAACCCTATCTGAGGTGATCCTTGAAGTTCAAGTATAGAGAGTCCCTCGAGGCCCCGGTTGATTTTCCAATACTAGTCATGTGAGGCCCCGCCCATTGCTCAGTCCAGTCATGCGAGGTTAAGTAAGATGCTCTTTTCTTGACGTTGAAGTTGAATAATGTTTGATGGTCCTAGATTTCACACATTAGGGTCTCTACATGATGAAATGTATTTCTTTCTATATGTCTTGAGGATTGTATCTTGGAGGTTTTGGAATATTCTTTGAGGCATATCTTGGATTTTTGGTACATGCTTGAAGTATATCTTGGAGGTTTTTGGCACATGGTTTGATGCATATCTTGATAATTTTTGGTATATGATTTGGGGGATATTCTTGGGCATCTTGGCATAAGTCTTATGTGGTTACTGTGGTTGAATCTATTGATATTATGTACCTTGGGAGGTGTTCCCCATGTGTTTGTGAGATCCTAAACACATGTGGGAAGTACTATGTACTTTGTGCCTTGTACTTTGTGTGTAATTTCACTTTAACTTAGGTGATTTAAGTCAAAAGTGAAATTTAGTCATTTATGCATAAAATGACTATTAATTAACTTTGTGGGTGAATTAGGAGACATAAAGTGAAGTTAGGGAACTTAACCCAAAGTGGGTTTGAGAGTGAGATTGTTTTTGAGAGATCTCAACCTTTGATTAGACTTGATATGGGATGATCTCAGCGATCTATCATTTAGGTTTCCTTATGGACGTTCAAGAGGGGAGAAAAGGAGGAGGAGGAGCTCATTCACCCATTTGTTCACTTGGGGATTTTGAGAGAGAGCATGAGCATGATGTTTCATGCATATTCTGAGGTTAGCTTGGGTGCTCTGATACCATGAAGATTTTCCAGGTCCTATCAAGCTTCTAACTAGGTATGTCTTTGACCTCAATTTGGCTCTAAGTTTCAACTGTCAATGAAGGTTTTGTTGTTGTTTTATAATATACAACAGTTTAGGAACTTCTTTGTTGATTTGTTACGGTTACATAAGCAATTTAGGTGCTCTAGCTCCATAAGAGCTCTAAACTCTTGGAACCGTTTGAAGACCTCACTCTTGGTCTTCAAGAAATAGATCCATGTCTTGCAGTCGGATAATGGGGGAGAGTATTCCTCCACACAGTTCATAGACTTATGTTCCCAACATGGCATTAGAAGACAGATGACCATACCATACAACCCCCAGTATAATGGGGTTGCCAAGAGGAAGAATCGGGCTATCACCAGTGTAGCGAGATCCATGTTGCACGATCATAGTGTTCCTTTGTACCTATGGGAAAAGGTGAGTGTTACTGCAGTATACCTGTAGAACAGGAGCCCCCACATGATATTAGGGAAGATGAATCTTGAGGATGCCTTCACTGGTAGGAGGCCCAATGTCATGAACATCAATATATTTGGGTGCTTGAGATTTTCTCATGTCCCTTTAGAGAGGAGGACAAAGCTAGACCCCACAACCCAGC
This sequence comes from Picea mariana, assembly GCA_032191745.1. Classification (NCBI taxonomy): domain Eukaryota; kingdom Viridiplantae; phylum Streptophyta; class Pinopsida; order Pinales; family Pinaceae; genus Picea; species Picea mariana. The sequence continues at coordinate 388,554 of JASDQU010100127.1, forward strand.
AGAGGATTCTAGTTGGATACTCAAAGGTGTCCAAATCCTATCGTATCTACATTCCATCACTTAGGAGAGTGGTGGTGAGAAGATATGTCAGATTTGAAGAGGATAGGGATTTTCAAAGATCTATTGAGTCGAGAGTCAGTGTGGAGGATGATGCAAAGGCATTGATTGATGTCTCATTGGGATCACAACCTCAGGTTTCTGGTATGCCAGTATCAAGGGTGACAAGGTCACCATGCACAGCTTTCGGGTCACAGTCAGAGGGTGTTCAGTCAGAGAGGGTAGAGGCTTCAAGATATCAAATTTTTAAGACTATCCCTGAGGCAGTTACTCTTGGGTAGAGAGACCTTACTTCTCCACTGACCACTTCAGAGAAGAGAAGACCTAGATGGTTTCAGGATACCATGAAGGAGGCCAACGAGGACATGGGGGAGCCCAAGAGCCAGACTAGAGAGAGTATACCTCCATTCATATTTGGAACATATTTGGCTCTAGTGATGAGTATCTCAGATATTAAGCCATAGCCATTTGCACAGACAGTGGACCAGTAGGTCTGGAGAGAGGCCATGGTAGAGGAGTATGACTCCATTGTGCGCAACGATGTTTGGGAGGTGGTTCTAAGGCCAATGGGGAAGTCATTTGTGACTTCCAGGTGGTTGTACAAAACCAAGTATGTTGCAGATGGAAGCATAGAGAAACACAAGGCTTGTTTTGTGGCACAAGCCTTCTCTCATATAGAGGGAGTCGATTATGATGAGACATTCGCACCAATTGCGAGATACACCTCGATCAGGAGCATTATTTCCATAGCATAAGAGATGAGTTGGACCATTCATCAAATGGATGTCAAGACTACATTTCGGAATGGATTTATAGATGAGGAGGTGTACATTGAGCAGACAAAGGGGTTTGAGGTGAGTGACAGGGAGACTCATGTGTGTCTTTTGAGAAAGGGACTTTATGGTCTAAAGCAAGCTCCCTGAGCTTGGTATTCACATATTGACACATACTTGATTCAAATGGGATTTGAGAAGAGAGATGTTGATCCTAACCTATATTACATCATTAGAGGTGAGGACATTCTCATTCTCATTCTCATTCTATATGTGGATGAATTTTTCATCACAGGAGCCGAGGATATCATAGATGAGTGAAATTTGGGACTTGCATCAGAGTTTGAAATGAGTGAGATTGGGTTAATGCACTATTTTTTGGGTATGGAGGTATGGCAGGAGGAGGGACACATATTTCTTGGGCAAGGGAAGTATGTTGTAGATATTCTGAGCAAATTTCAGATGGAGGACTGCAGACCTATGTCGACACCCATGGTTACCAACTGGAAGAATCTTAGTGCTTCAGATTCCTAGTTGGTAGATGCTACAATTTATAAGTAGTTGATTGGTTCACTTATGTATTTGATCAACACTAGACCAAATATTTTTTTTTCCATGAACACTCTCAGCCAGCATATGGTAGAGCTGAGGAGTGTTCACTAGATTGGGGAAAAACACATGTTGAGGTACAATGTTGGTATAGTTGATTTTTTCCTGGACTATATCATAGGTGATGGGGTTAGTTTGGTTGGCTACATCGACTTAGATTGGGCAGGATGTGCTACTGATAGGAAAATTACCTCAGAGTGTTGATTTGGTTTGGAGTCAGGACTTGTTTCCTAGTTCAGCCGGAAGTAGAATTCAGTTGCTTTGATTTTCATTGAGGTAGAGTACATGGTGGCCAGTCAAGCCAGTTGCGATGCCATTTGGCTTCATAAGATGTTGGTAGGATTATTTGGTCAGGAGATGCCACCAACCGTCATACACTGTGATAATCAGAGTTGTATCAAACTCTCTGCCATTTTTCCATGACCGGTCGAAGCACATTGAGATCAAGTATCACTTCATCCGTGATTGGGTTCAGAGAGGCACAGTGCAGTTACAGTATATATCGACTGACGAGAAGATTGCAGACATCCTCACCAAGTCCCTGCCAAGGGGAAAACATGCCTACTTCAGAGACAAGATGGGCTTGGTGAGAAACACCTTCCTCAGTAAGAGGGAGTGTTGAGATTATGTACCTTGGGAGGTGTTCCCCATGTGTTTGTGAACTCCTAAACACATGTGGGAAGTACTATGTACTATTTTCCCTGTAATTTATGTCCAATTTCACTTTGACTTAGGAGAATTAAGCCAAAAGTGAAATTTGATCATTTATGCCTAAAATGACTATTAATTCACTTTGTGGGTGAATTAGGAGACATAAAGTGAACATAGGGAACTTAACCCAAAGTGATTTTGAGAGTGAGATTATTTTGGAGAGATCTCAACCTTTGATTAGACTTGAGATGGGATGATCTCATCCATCTATCATTTAGGTTTCCTTATGGAGGTTCAAGAAGGGTGCAAAGGAGGAGGAGGAGCTCATTCACTCATTTGTTCACTTGAAGAGTTTGAGAGAGAACATGAGCATAAGGTTTCATGAATATTGTGACGCTATCTTGGGTGCTCCCTTCCATGGAGATAGCCAATAGGCTTAGGGCCTCATTTATTTAGTGGGGAGATTCTTGCTTGGAAGAGGGCACACTTGGTGAGGAGGGTGCATCATCAGTGGGGAGGACTTTCAGAGCTTAGATTGCAGTGAGTTTTGTTTCATAGGGAGACTACTCATCAATATCAGAGTATTGTGGAGGGGTTTCTCAATTCGATCTTCCAATTGGCTTCTGGCTCCAGTCCAGTGGTCTTATCAACATTTATGGAGGGCGCACCATCCTAGGGAACTCTTGCTTCAGTTGGACTAGTGTTGCAGCTTGGATCAAGCTTCTATTGTATCAAGTTCATCTATATATTGTACTTGTTGTATTCCACCTTCTATTCTCCTCATATATACACATATATTCCAAATTGGCTTTNGGGGGGGGGGGCGGGGTATCCAAGGTCATGTTGACCAAAAATACCTGTGTTCATTTTCATGTATGTTAGAGTGTAGAACTACTATATTTTCAGTTGTAAATATCTCTAGGTGTGTTACATATATTTTGGTATGCATGTGTTAACCCTTGGTGACTAAAACTACATGTTAGAGCACCTAAATTACTTATGTAACCATAACAAATTAGCAAAGAAGTTCCTAAACTGATGGTTTTTATAAAACAGAAGCAAAACCTTCATTGAGAGTTAAAACTTAGAGCCAACTTGAGGTCAAAGACAGACCTAGTTGGCAGCTTGATAGGACCTGGAAAATAATCAGAATCAGCTTTGACAATGATGATATATCAACACCACTGACAATAATAGTGACATGTTTATTCTCTTATTTATATTCAAGGTTGGAAGGAAGGAGAAAGGAAAGGGGTCTGTAGCCTCATTCCAGTTGGAGATGGAGAATCTAGGGAGTTTGAGCTTCCTTCAGGTTCGAGTCTTTAAACTAGGGGGTTGGAGCCTCCTTCTAGTTGGAGCTAGACAATATAGGGAGTTAGATGTTCCTGACGCAGGCCGCACCCGCAAGCACGCCCGCTCACAGGATCTTCTCTTTCCTCGGCTCGAAGAACACTAACCAGTCCTTCTATTTCCCTATCGGGAATTCTACACCCACAGAACTCTCGCGGTGATCCCCCTCTCTGCACTCGAAGGATCGGACTTCACGATTTCGTGAGGTCAGTGATCGAACGTTGCACTATCGGATCGTCGAGACCCGACACCTCAGTCAATGCTAACCATTCCCTTACCTATCAGGACTTCTCCTATCACGATATCGAACACTTTGTTTTCTGACTCCCAACTCCCGATATGCCGATTACCCGACCCGCATGCAGGTTGACCTTTCAACGTCCCGTCACCTCTATCGGGAATTCGGGGTTCGCGATTTCACGAATCCTGATGCAATGTTTTTGGCACTTCTCGCTGTGAAAATCCAATAACTCGTGCCACCTGTCCTCCACTCGTCAACTCCGTTGTGGCCCACACACTGTCCTTTGACTATCGGGATATCGCGATTCCTGATGCACTGATTACGGGACTTCGACCACGAAACCCTGATACACGATGTACGTGTAGATCCAACAACTCTCGTGCTTGATATCCACGGCTCCACCCCTCTTGAGCTTTGAACCTTTTGGGAATACGTAGTTGTATCTTCCCTGCACCTCTCCAAGATCTAATGGCTCACGGATATTCACGGATTCTCCTCGGAGAATATCGATCGTCCATTCCTCCTGGTGAAATATGCGAAACGACTAAGTGTTCTTTTACCAACTCGTCACCCTACGTGAAAACTTGCGATGCTTCTTGCCAACCTTCAAGGCACAACTTCTCTGCATTGTCCTTAAAAATTTCAAAGTTCTATCCCTCCTGAACTTTTGCCACGACCTTCGAGTCCTTCAGGAAAACTCTTTCACGCACTCCTTGAGGCAAACCTTCAACCACGACTAAGTGTTGAAGTCCCTCGACTCTGCGCACACCTGCAGCAGCAGTCTCTCGATGCCTTGCTCAGGTTCACAACCCTGAAGATTCACTTGGCCTGCACACTCCTTGCACGGCTTTTGTGCCCAAATGCACTTCTAGATGAATGAGAACAAGAGTTAACTATCTGAGTCTTCCGTCAATGCACTCCTTGCGGACGTTTTCAACTACACTCCTTGCAGGAAATCTCTCACTCAGACAGAAAAACAATTGAAACTCATTTCTTCATTCCCTCAAGCTTCACATTCAAACATGAATCACATACACAGCATATAAAAGCAAATGTATGACTAGAAGAAAACATTCATGAACATATCCACATCAATACACAGAGAATAGACACAAAACCCATGAATTTGAATCAAGCTCTTCTATTAATTCAAATATCTGTACATGGGTGTTCTTTCACAGTTCTCTCCTTCTTTTCTATGCTTTTCTCTCTGAATGAATCCTATTACAATACACAATGAGGGTGTCTATATCCCATTTCCCTCTTGCGCTCTAAAAACTGTCTAGTCTAGAATTAAATTCTATCTACTCTACATTAACTATCTTAAATGCCTTCTACCTACTAAAGGACGAGAGCTAAAGGCTCAAGGTTCGTTTACATTTTACAAGTGCACCTTTTCTTAATGGCTCATTTAATATTTGTGCAACAATTCCAAAGTGATTTTCAAAATTTGTGCTGGCATTGTCCAGCTGTCCAATTGCTTTCGCGTTGTCTCGCTTAACGTGGGTGATGCTCCTGCATCATACTCCCTGGCATGGAAAATTTCATGGGCTCCTGTCTTTGAGCTCCTGCACGGTCTGTCCATGCTTCTGGATCTATGCTTCAGTCTCCCAGCTGGCATCTTCCACTGGATGGTTCTTCCATTTGACCAGATACTCAAAGTATTCCTTTCTTCTGGTCTTCTTGCCAACTCGTTTATCCAGTATCCCCTCCATCTGTGGCTTTTCTGTAACTAGAATCTGCTTTCGCCACTGAACCTCTGGCTGCTCGCTTTCTGCTCCTGCTTCTTCATCTTTATACGGATATAAGTCTGAGACATTGAATATCAGGGATATTCCTATTCCTTCCGGTAATTCAATCTCGTAAGCATTTTGTTCCCAATTTCCTCAAGACCTTGCATGGCCCGATTTTCTTCATTTTTAACTTATTGTATGTTCCTCTCAGGAATCTTTCCTTCCTTAGATGTGCCAAAATCAAGTCACCAACCTCAAATTGAAGTTGTCTCTTCCTCTGATCGGCTCTTTGCTTATATTCGTGACTTGAATCTTGCAACCGCTCTTTCACTTTACTGTGGAGCTCCTTCATCGCCTCTGTGAATTATTCAACACTAGCGCTCCTTGTTGTTATCTGTTCTGAATATCTCAGCTCAGAAATTCCCCTCGGATACCATAAACAATCTGAAATGGACTCTTTCTTGTGCTCCTATTCACTGATTCGTTATACGCAAACTCTGCCTGCGGCAATATATTGTCCCAACTGCTATGGTGTTCAGTCACCAAGATTCTAAGCAAGTCTCCGAGACTTCTGTTTACCACTTCCGTCTGTCCATCCGTCTGGGGATGATATGCTAAACTAAACATCAAATTAGTTCCCAGCTTCTTCCATAATGTCCTCCAAAAGTTCCCTACGAACTTCGTATCTCTGTCCGAAACTATGCTTTTCGGTAAACCATGAAGTCGAATGACTTCCTTAAATAACAGGTTCGCGATATGAGTCGCATCACTGGTCTTCTGGCATGGAATGAAGTGTGCCATCTTGGAAAATCTGTCCACTACCACAAAGATCGAATCAACACCTCTTTGTCTTCTCGGCAACCCCAAAACAAAATCCATGCTAATCGCATCCCACGGCCTCTCTGGTATGGGCAATGGTTGATAGAATCTTGCATTCTGCTTCCTTCCCTTCGAATGTTGGAAAATTCTACACCTGTCCACAAATATCTTGACCTCCGATCGCATCCCTAGCCAAAAATATGATTCGCTTAGCTTGGCCAATGTCTTATCGTGACCAAAATGTCCGGCCAATCCTCCACTGTGTTTTTCTTTCAACAGATTCTCCCTCATGGAGCAATTCGGAATACATAGTTGATTTGCCTTAAAGAGGAATCCTTCTTGGATCATATACTCGGCCCATTGGCTCCTATCCCTGAGAACTGGATTCTCAGCTGCTTCATACGCTTCTCCAAAATCTTGATCATCTGTGTACATGTTCCGAAGATCATCAAAACCCAACGTCTTGACTCGGAACTCCTACAACAGCAAACATTTCCTACTCAAAGCATCAGCCACTTTGTTAGCAGTACCCGAAATGTGTTTAATCACAAATGTAAAATTCTACATATACTCTACCCATTTTACATGTCTCTGATTCAACTTCTCCTGTTGAGTCACAAACTGCAGTGCATGATTGTCACTGTACAGAACAAACTCCTTCGGGATCAAGTAATGCCTCCATTTCTTCAGTGCCTATATGATAGCGTAAAATTCTTTATCATAAGTGGAATATTTCAACTTTGCTTCATTCAGCTTCTCGCTAAAATACGTTATCGGCCTATCATCTTGACTCAAGACCACCCCGATTGCAAATCCGCTTGCATCACATTTCACTTGAAATGTTTTCCCGGAATCTGGTAGCACCAAAACAGGTTGTTCCGTAATCTTTTGTTTCAACAAATTGAAACTCTTCTCAGTCTCTGCTATCCAATGAAAATATTTATGTATTTTCTTCACTGTATCCATCATTGCTGCGTTGATTCCACTAAAATTTCTAATGAATTTTCGGTAGAAACTAGCCAACCCGTGAAAACTCCTCACCTCAAATATGTTCCTCGGTGATGGACAATTCTTGATCACTTCCACCTTCTCTGGATCCATCCTCAATTCATCTGCTAAAATAACAAACCCCAGATAAATGAGTTATGTCTTCATAAATGAATATTTCTTCATATTTATCAATAGCTTCTCCTGCTATAACTTCCTCATCACTGTAGCTAAATGCTTTAGATGTTCAGCCTCCGTTTTGCTGAAAATCAATATGTCATCCAAATATACAATGACAAATTTCCCGATGAAATCCCTCAGGGCTTCGTTCATTAACCTCATAAAGGTACTTGGTGCATTTGTCAAGCCAAACGACATGACAAGCCATTCATACAGCCCTTCGTTGGTTTTGAAGGTTGTCTTCCACTCATCACCTTCCCTCATGCGAATCTGGTGATATCCGCTCTTCAAATCAATCTTTGAAAAAAAAATTGCTCCACTTAAACAGTCCATCAAATCATTCATCCTCGGCAATGGAAATCTATACTTGACTGTTATCCTGTTAATCGCCCTTGAGTCGGTACACATCCTCCAGCCTCTATCTTTCTTCGGACTGAGTATTATCGGAACACCACATGGACTCAAGCTTTCCCTGACTAATCCTTCGTCCAACAACTCCTAGACCTGCCTTTTAACTTCCTCATTCTCCTGCAGCATCAATCTGTATGCGGCTTTATTTGGTAAACTGGATCCTGGTATGAGATCAATATGATGACTCACGCTTCTTATCGGTGGCAACGAACAAGGTAATTCGTCCACTACTATGTCAACGAACTCTTCCAGTAGTTCCTGAACTTCTCCTGGAAAATCATCTACCCTTGTGCTAGTCAAAACAATCTTCGGCTTCCTGACCACAATGAATTGCGGCTCTTCTTTCTTCTTCACCTCAGTAAGAAGCTCCTTCCCACTCATGAGAAGTACAGTATTGTTCACTTCCGGTTCCACTTCCTTATCCTTTATCGGAAGCAACATATGAGTCCTCCCATTCTTCTCTAAAGTATATGTATTCATCCTCCCATCATGAATTACATTTATGTCATATTGCCATGGTCTGCCCAGCAATAAATGACAAACATCCATAGGAATAACATCACACAAGATTTTATCATTATACCCTCCTATCTTAAATTCAACTAAACATTGTTTAGTGACATTTACCTGATGTCCTTTTTGTAGCCATGAAACTTTATATGGACTCGGATGTTCAGTTGTCTCCAGCTTCAGTTTTTCTACCATCTCGGTTGAAACGAGATTATCCGTGCTACCACTGTCCACAATGACCTTGCATACCCTATCCTTGGTCTTACAAGCAGTTCGGAAAAGTCTGGTCCTTTGGACTGGACTTCCCACTTCTTTCTCTGGTGCCAAAAGGGATTTTCGCATCACCAGCGATCTTCCTTCTTCAGCATCTTCTGCCTCAACATCTCGCCTCTGTGCCTCAACGATGTGATTTTCTCCTCCATCTTTCCTTTTATCTAAAAACTCATAATACTTGTGCCCATTTTTCCCACACGTGAAGCATGTGATTACTCCACCTCTTCCTCTTCCTCTACCTCTAGTACGAGGAAATATATTTTTATCGGTATACCCTCCTTTCTACTCAGTATGTTGTCCTCTATGTTCAGCATATTGCTGCCCTCGCTGTGAACTTCCACCTCTTTCTATTTGTGCCTGAGATTTCTTCCAATCCTCCTTGGGCTTCTGATATTTCTCTTGGGCAACCAGCTTACCTCTTGGCTGACTTCTGCCTCGGCCTCTCTGACTCTGCTTTTGGCTCAGCTTCTCTTCTACCTTCAAAGCCATTTGATAAGCATCCTCCACCGTTCGGATGGTTACCATGCTCATCTCATCCTGGATGTCGTATCTCAGACCATTCATATATCTGGCGACTTTCTCATCATCGCTCTCCCGATGACCTGCTCTGATGTTCAACTTATAGAATTCCTCAGTGTATTCTTTCACTGTCATCAACTTCTGTCTCAAGTTCTACATTCTCTTGAACAAAGAAATTTGATAATCTCTCGGGATGAATTTTGCCTTCATATTTGCAATCATCCTGTCCCAGCTTTTGATCTTTTGCTTGCCTTTGCAGCACCCGTCAGCTTGTATCTCATCCCACCATAATGTTGCATGTCCCTTCAATCTAGTGATAACATGCTTGACTTTCTTGTCCTCTTCGACATCTTCATAGTCGAAATAAGTATCCAGAGCTCTAATCCAATCTAGACGCTCCTCTGCATCCAAGTTCCCCTCATAAACTGGAATGTCCATTTTCGTTCTCACACCCATCCTTGAAATAGATTTGATTAAACGTTCACTGGCTGCATCTTCGGCTGCAACTTCTTCTTCTTGTTCAGCTTCAATTTCGTCTTCGGAATCACTAAGATCCCCAATACCAACTGTGTGTCTCTGTGTTATCTCCATGTCCTCCATTCTGGCACAAAGATCACGCATTTGTCTCTCCATAACTGGATCTGTTATCTGTTTGCTCCTTCTCCGTGGCATTTCCCTATCCTCTAGTGGATCGGGTGATTGTCTATCTCTCCTCGGCGACATGGTGAATTCTCTTCTTCTCTGCTACAAAAAACAAAGAGTCTTTCTGGGCTCTGATACCACTTGATGCAGGCCGCACCCGCAAGCACGCCCGCTCACAGGATATTCTCTTTCCTCGGCCCAAAGAACACTAACCGATCCTTCTATTTCCCTATCGGGAAGTCTGCACCCACAGAACTCTCGCGGTGATCCCCCTCTCTGCACTCAGAGGATCGCACTTCGCGATTTCGCGAGGTCAATGATCGAACATTGCACTATCGGATCACCGAGACCCGACACCTCAGTCAACGCTGACCCTTCCCTTACCTATCGGGACTTCTCCTATCGTGATTTTGTTACTCGCGATATCGAACACTTCATTTTCCGACTCCCGATATGCCAATTACCCGACCCGCGTGCGGGTTGACCTTTCAACGTCCCGTCACCTCTATCGGGAATTCGGGGTTCGCAATTTCGCGAATCCTGATGCAATGTTTTCGGCACTTCTCACTGCGAACCTCCGATAACTCATGCCACCTTTCCTCCACTCGCCGACTCTTCTATGGCCCACACACTGTCCTTTGACTGTCGGGATATCGTGTATCGCAATATCGTGATTCCTGATGCACTGATTACGGGACTTCGACCACGAAACCCTGATACATGATGTACGTGTAGATCCAACGACTCTCGTGCTTCGGATCCACAGCTCCACCCCTCCTAAGCTTTGAACCTTCTAGGAATACGTCGTCGTATCTCCCCTGCACCTCTCCAAGATCTAACGGCTCACGGATATTTGTGGATTCTCCTCGGAGAATATCGATCGTCCGTTCCTCTTGGTGAAATCTGTGAAACGACTAATTGTTCTTCTACCAACTCATCACCCTATGTGCAAACTTGCGACGCTTCTTGCCAACCTTCAAGGCACAACTTCTCTGCATTGTCCTTCAAAAGTTCAAAGTTCTATCCCTCCTGAACTTTTCCCACGACCTTCGAGTTCTTCAGGAAAACTCTTGCATGCACTCCTTGCGGCAAACCTTCAACCACGACTAAGTGTTGAAGTCCCTCGACTCTGCGCACACCTGCAGCAGCAGTCTCTCGATACCTTGCTCAGGTTCGCAACCCTGAAACTTCACTTGGCCTGCGCACTCCTTTCACGACTCCTGTGCCCAAATGCACTTCTATATGAATGAGAACAAGAGTTAACTATCTGAGTCTTCCATCAACGTACTCCTTGCGGACGTTTTCAACTGCACTCCTTGTAGGAAATCTCTCACTCAGACAGAAAAACAATTGAAACTCATTTCCTCATTCCCTCAAACTTCACATTCAAACATGAATCACATACACAGCATATAAAAGCAAATGTATGACTAGAAGCAAACATTCATGAACATATCCACATCAATACACAGATTATAGACACAAAACCCATGAATTTGAATCAAGCTCTTCTATTAATTCAAATATCTGTACATGGGTGTTCTTTCATAGTTCTCTCCTTCTCTTCTATGCTTTTCTCTCTGAATGAATTCTGTTACAATACACAATGAGGGTGTCTATATCCCATTTCCCTCGTGCGCTCTAAAAACTGTCTAGCCTAGAATTAAATTCTATCTACTCTACATTAACTATCTTAAATGCCTTCTACCTACTAAAGGATGAGAGATAAAGGCTCAAGGTCCATTTACATTTTACAAGTGTGCCTTTTCTTAATGTCTCATTTAATATTTGCGCAACAATTCCAAAGTGATTTTCAAAATTTGTGTTGGCATTGTCCAGCTGTCCAATTGCTTTCGCACTGGCTCGCTTGACGTGAGCGATGCTCCTGCATCAGTTCCTTCAAGTTGGAGCCTCCTTCTATTTGGAGCTGGAGAATATAGGAAGTTGTAGATTATGTTAGGTTGGATCATTTAAAATAGGGTGTTGGAGCCTCCTTTCAGTTGATGCTAGAGAATCTTGGAAGTTGGTGCTTCATGTGGATGTAATATTCAAGATATATATTAAAAGTGTTATGTGGTTTTCTACCATTTGGTTTTCCACATAAAATTATTGTGTATTGTATATATGTGATTATGATATATTGAATGCAATCATAAGTGATAAATTATTGATAACTTAATGTTTGCATGTTGTGATTAAAAATGGTAAAAGGTGTCTAATATTGATTCAGCCCCCCCCNTATTCCAACAATTGGTATCAGAGCAGGTCCTTTGGAAACAGTCTAACCACTGGAAGGTAGATCATGGAGTGCACTAATAATGGAATGCTAGTGTTTGATGGTCAAAACTATGCCTTCTAGAGAAGAAGGATAAAAACATTTTTTCAAGCACAGGGATTTGATGTTTGGAAAGAAGTAGTAAACAGATACAAGGCATATGCCACTCCACCAATAGATAAAATGAAATGAAACATTGTGAAAACAATTCAAAGGCTACAAATGTTATTCTGAGTGGCCTGGTTAATTCGGTATATGTCAAGGTTATGCATTGTGACTCTGCAAAGGATATTTTGGAAAAAATTCAAAATGCTTATGAAGGAGATGCCAAAGTCAGAGGGGCCAAGCTTCAAACTTATAGAGGTCAATTTGAACAACTGAAAAAGAAGGAAGATGAAGATATTGCAGCTTGTTTACTACGATTTGATGAAATAGTGAACTCTATCAAAGGATTAGGAGAAGAAATATAAGGTTCAGTGATTGTTCCAAAGGTACTAAGGCCTCTTCCAATGTATTTTATCCTAAGCATTCATCCCTAGAAGAAAGAAAACATCTTGCTACGTTGAGCATGGGCGAGCTACATGGAATACTTACAGCTTATGAAATGAGAATAGAACAGGATAACCCATCCAAGAGGGAAGCACCTTTCAAAGCTTCCAAGAAGACAAGAAAGAATAAGAAAAAGTCAAAGTCAATATTTAGCTACAGCGATGATTCAGATGAAGATGAAGAAATAACCAATTTTTTTAGGAGGTTGAAGAAAGGAATTAGAAAGTACAAAGGTAATATTCCCTTAAAGTTATTTAATTGTGGTAAAATTGGTCATTTTTCTTCTAAATGTCCTTACGCTAAGAATTCAGATAATGATGGAGAAGAAGTTCCCAAGAAATAAACGAAATATCAAAAGGGAAAGAAGAAAGAAAATAAAATAAAATTCTTCAAGAAAAGCCTCTACTCAAGAGAAGATAATTACTCATGTGATGAGGATAATGAGAGTGGAATTGACTCATAAAGAGTGCACTTTATGGCAATGGGAACTTAGAAAGGAACCCTTGAAAATAAAGAAGAATATTATGAAGAAGGCGAAGTGGATCTTGAGGCAGAACTAATCAGTAATTTAAATGATATAAAAAGAGAAAGGAGGAAAAACAAGTCCATCAAGGAAGAATTGATCAAGCTAAAGGAGAATTCTCAAAACCCCAACAAAATTCTGAAGAATTCTAGCATATTATCAAATATCTAAAGGTTCAACTGGAAGAAGAAAAAGTGGTTGAAGAAACACTTAAAAATCAGTTGGAAGAAAATCAAAAAATAAACGAGTCTTTAGAAGATGAAATAGCATCACTAAGAAAGGAACTTCATAAGAAGGACATCCAGAAGAACCTTGGCAACAACACCAAAATATTAGATGAAATCATCAACAGTCAAAGGCGTTGCTATGACAAGTATGGACTAGGATACAAGAAAATTCATATTGAGAAGGATTCAAGCTCCATGATGACAGAAAAGGAATCAAAACAAAAGAGTTATGCATAACTCATCAAAGGTCCCATCAAGAAGGAAGAATGCAAGCCTTCAAAGGAAAATATTCAGGTAGTGGAGATTAATCAAGAATAAGATCATCCAATTAGAGGAACGTGTAATCAACAATCAGCAATGGAAAGGTATGAATGTAGAAGAGGTGTATCTCCAAGAATACCTTCTACCTCCAAGCATCAAATAATCTACAATCATTGTGAAGGAAACAGCAAAAGAGAATATCTTGGTCAATGAAGGCATGATTTAAAAAGGATTGCATCACAAAGAGGATCACTTGCTTCCAAGTATCAAAGTTTTTTTCCTTGTTATTGTTTTACTTGTAATAACTTTGGACATAAATTTGTAGATTGCAGAGCCTATGGAAGAAATATTCAAGAAAGAGATGTTTATGTGGCCCCCCACAATATTGAATGTTATAAATTCCACAGCTATGGACACATAGCTCGAGATTGTAGAAGAATTATGGAGTCTTCCTTGAAGGAAAACATTTATATCATATACAAGAAGGTGTGGATAAGAAATCAAAAACAAGAAGAACATGTGAATGAAAAACTCCCAGAGATAATACTCACAAGAATTGCAGAGTTGCGAGATCATGACGAATCTACAGGAAAAGAGGAAGATGTCTAGATTCAAAAGATGATCCTGCAGTAGAGTAGGTTTATATATTGTTATAAGCAATCTGGCATGGAGACTCCCAGTAATGTGAATATTGAAGAGGGGGAGTCTAAACAACAGCTATTAGAGAATGGAGAACTATCTTTCAGGCGGTCTGAAGTGTTTGCATATTTTGGGAAGGTAGATTCTAAATTGTCTAATGGTATATGTACAGAATATCTCGTGACAGATTGGTTGATTAAGAAGTATTTTTTGGAACACATCCCCATGTAGGTATGAAGAGGTCAGCCGAAAATTACTAGGAATATCATTGGCACACTTTTGAGGCATAGATTCATAATTGTATAGAGGATTCCAATCATGTATTCAAGTAGGGATATATTCATTATAGATTCAAGAATGTGTACTTGTTTCATACTTGTAGAGTTTGACTTGAAGATAGAGTAGACTAGTGGACATATTTGATTCAGTTTGAAAAGCAGGAATATGTGGTGATCAATTGCAACTCATTTGGATAAGTCTTCGAAATAGTAAAGTGATAGATGGGTCAGCATTGTGTGCAGTTGAGTAGCAGATTCATCGATATTTTTGTGGCATATGGACAAGATATGAATTCATAAGACATTTGGCAGACCTAGAAAACAATATTTGACATGAATCGGAGGAGATGCAAGACAGCAAATGAAAGAATGATCTCAATAGGGATTACAGAAAGGAATATGGACTCATTTTCACTGTCATCAAGAGGAATATTCAAGAACCATAATGGCAGGTGGAACCAACTAGTCACAGGAAGGCGAGTTGTAAGAGGCACAACAAGACAAGGGGAGAGAAACTGTTAGGAAGAGTTATATTGACAAAGGGGATATTGTTGAATGGTGTTTGATGTCACAATTAATCATTGGTGATTATTTCATTGATGTCAAAGTAGTGAAGAAGACAAGACCTGAATAACGCATTCTCCTTGGAAGTAGTATATAACAAATGGTCAGACACCTGAAGCTTAGTGAATACATGATAGGCCATGAAGACTTGAAGTCAGATGATGAATGAACCTTGACATGAGATATTTTAACATACATCAGTGGATCACAATAATAGGAAGTACCAATGGACAAGAATCGTCTGAAGAGAGGAAAGGAATCACATACAAGAAGTCCCACATTGATCCACATGACATTCTGCAAAGAATACAGGGGAGAAAAATCGTGAGGGGGAGAAAAATCATTACGGGGAGTTACCCTTTTCCATTGATGTCAAAGGGGGAGAGAAATATCAAAATAATGAATACATTGGGAGAAATGGTCACAGGGGGAGTATGATTGTTTCCATCAATGTGAAATGGGGAGATTGTTGGAAACTTGATTTTCATTGATGTCAACCCTAGAAGAAGCTTTGAAGTAAGTCCAGAATCCCCTAGAAGTGATGGGCTTATTTGAAGAATTATCCAATGTGGTCCCCTTATGGCGTATCTCTAAGCATGTCCCTCATGGGAAATATGCTTTGACGAAGCCTACAAGAAGACCTAGTTGTCAAGAAAAGAAGTTAGAATGTATAGTCAAGAATCCCTAAAAATATGGTTAGGAATCCCCAAAGGGTGGGTTGTGAAGCCCAAAGTTGATTGAAGAAAAAGAGCATGAAGTACATTGCAAATGTATGAAAATCCTTAATGGATTGATAGTCCTCATCAATATGTTTCAAATGGTAGGTGGCACACCACGTGGTTCCTCATGGTTGAGGAGATATTCCCTCTTAAAGATGATCATGTAAAATTTTTCCCTAAACGGTTAAGAAGTTATAATTTGGCCCCAAAATCAAGTAAAGGAGAAAAACGATTGCAAACAAGAATTTATAGGTTGGCCCTAAATACAAGTAAAGAAGGTTCTTGGAAGGATATAAATATACATCAAGAGCCTCTCATTTTTCATCAAGAAAACTAGTGATCTCTTAGTGTAAGTGAAGTAGCGAAGTCGTTCGAAGGAGGGATTTCTTGGAGTTGCAGATGTGAGAAGGGTTTTAGGAAAACCCTATATGAGGTGAACCTCGTGGGTCAACTATAGGGTGTACTGCGAGGCCCCCACTAGTTTTCAATACTCGTCATGTGAGGCCCTTCCCATTGCTTCATCTAGTCCCGCAAGGTTAAGGAAGGGTTTGAGGAAGATGTTATTTTCTTGATGTTGAATTTGAAGAAGGTTTGATGGTTCAAGATCTCATGCATTAGGGTCTATACATGATGAAAGGTATGTTTTTCTATATTTATTGAGGCTTGTATCTTGGAGGTTTTGGCATATGCTTTGAGGCATATCTTTGAGTTTTTGGTAAATGTTTTGAGGCATATCTTGGAGGATTTGGTATATGCTTTGAGGCATATCTTTGAGTTTCGGAACATGCTTGAGATATATCTTGGAGGTTTTTGGCACATGGTTTGATGCATATCTTGGTGATTTTTGGTATATGATTTGGGGCATATTCTTGGAGATCCTGGCATAACTCTTATGTGGTTATTATGGTTGAACCAGCTTTGATGATGATGATATATCAACATCAGTGATAGTAACAGTGACAGGTTGATTCTCTTATTTATATTCAAGGTTGGAAGGAAGGGGAAAGAAAAGGGGGTTGGATCCTCCTTCCAGTTGGAGCTGGAGAATCTAGGGAGTTGGATCTTCCTTCAAGTTAGAGCCTGTAAAATAGGGGGTTGGAGCCTCCTTCTAGTTGGAGCTGGAGAATATAGAGAGTTGGAGATTCATTCAAGTTGGAGCCTGTAAACTAGGGGGTTGGAGCCTCCTTCCAGTTGGAACTTAAGAATCTAGGAAGTTTTAGTTTATTTCAGGTTGGAGCCTTTAAACTAGGGGGTTGGAGCCTCCTTCTAGTTGGTGTTGGATAATCTTGGAAGTCCATGCTTCCTGTGGATTCAATATTCAAGATATTTATTAAAATTGTTCCATGGTTTTCTCCCATTTGAGTTTCCACGTAAAATTATTTTGTATTGTATATTTGTGGTTATGATATCTTGAATGAAATCATAAGTGATAAATTGTTGATAACTTAATGTTTACATGTTGTCATTAAAAATGGTAAAAAGTGCCTAATACTGATTCACCCCCCCCCCCCTCTCAGTATTAGTGAATATTCCAACAAGTTTTGGATAAAAGGAATCTCATGCAGAATACAAAGTGCAAGGTACATGAATTAACTAGGGAGATATCTTCATTTAGGAAGATTTTTAAAGAGGTGATCAGTTTTGCGTTTCCCAATTTGTGTGATGGTGCTAGAGATATATATTCATAGAATGAATATCGAAAGTTGTTAGAAAACAGAATAAATGATGATAGAAGGTTTAATAAGTTGGAAGGACCTATGAAGGGACAGGATGTAATGGATATGTTCACAGGGGATTTCTTATTATTATTGTTGGCCCTCGACCAAGTTTTGAGGAAACATTGGTCAGGTTTTTCCACTTTTTGGACTTCGACAGGTTGGTCGAAGATGGAGTGCCCAGGTGGAGCTGAGTTTGTGAGATCTCACTTGTTTTGTGGACCCAGCAAGGGGTTCATTAGGGTTTTTGTATTAGGGTTTATGGGATGTTGGCCCATGGGTTTACCCATGATTAGGCCTTTTTGTAAGCAAATGCAAAAGTATAAATAAGTAAAGATTGTAAGGTAGAAGTAGCTTATTGAGGAGAATGTAACTGGCTAAGTGCAAGAGGCAAGTAGTTCCAAGTTTCTTTGTGTAACAGAACATGTATGTAAGGCTCTGTGCTTGATAGAGGAGTTGGCTATGTGCCTTGACCTAATTTTGGGAAGGTGGATCTGGTGCTTAGTGTGCAGATCACTTGTCTAGTGTGAAGCTTGGCTTTGCGGCTTAGTGCACAGGATCAGACGAATGCAAGAGATTGAAGCCTAATAAAGAAGAAGAAGCAGTTGGTGGATGTAGCACCACACTGGGGTGAACCAGGTATATCATGTGTTGATGGTTTACTTTGTGTTATGATGTTTATGTGGTGAATCTGCTTAGTGCATTGATTGTTACATATGATAGATAGATCTTTGAATTATTAGTGCTTTATTTATGTTGAATGTGCTAGATATAGCTTATGATGCTAAGTGTGATGTTTATTTTGTCATTGTTACTGCGTCGATCTAGACTTAGGGTTTGACCTGCGACGTGATTACGACTAATAGGTTGATGTATGTTGTTCCTAAGTACTCTATATAAGTGTTATAATCACAGATCTGTGTCCCAGCTTGGTTACAGACACCTGAGTCCTGTAACCCCCCTGCCTCTACCTCGGGTGAGACTTCACCTGCTTCGCAGGTGTTGACGAAAGGGCCGATAGTTAGGGTTTTTTTGGTGCGTTGTTGAAGCATTGAACCCTAGGTCTGCCCCTGTGCCAACAAATGGTTCCGTTGTCGGGACCTGAAACTGTGATTGTTGGGAACTGAAGTAAAGAAAAAAGAAGTGATGTGCATAGATCTGTTGCTCTAGTGCGCAGTACTCTACTTTTGTGAAGCTTTGTGCTAAAAGAGAAATCTGATCTGAATAAAAGAGATAAGATTTTGAAAAAGGTAAATCTTTGTGCCTTGATAGAGTAAGATAAGTGGAAATTTTTGTTTCGAAAGCATGAATCTAGGTATGTTTGATATATTATGTCCTAGTCTGAAAGCTAGGGCACAGTTAGAAGAAAAAGTTGATCTAAGTAAAGCTAATAAAAATAGAGAAAGATATTTTATTCCTATGCATAGAAATATTTTTTGGACTAATGAATCGATGCAAGAACCTAGAAAGAATTTTTGTAGATTACAGGTCCAGCACTGTGATCCTAGTGCACAGTATAGAAGAAGTTGGGGAACTTACAAGAGAAAGAGAGGATTGACATTATGTTATAAATACAGAAGATCGGGACATCTTGCTAAGGAATGCCCTAGTATAGGTCCTATTTTTCTTTGTTGTAAAATTGTTGGTCATGAGGTTGAGGATTGCCCAAGGATGATTGCTAAAGTTGAACAAATGAACATGAGTCAAGAGAATAAGAGCATGTTAGAAGATCAGAAAGAGAAAGGATTAGAGAAAGTTCAGACCACATCAGAACAATTGAAAGAAATGATGAATGATCACAAAGTTGTCAGTTTATCAGAGATCATGAAAGAAAAACAATGCATAGATACAAGAATAGGATACTTCGACATAGATTGTGTCCTAGATGAGGAGACACAAGTGAATATTATGACAGAAGAAACTTGGAAAATTTTGCGAAAGACCACCATGGTACCTTCATTGGGAAGGATAGGCTTGTTTAAAGGAAAGATGATAACCCTATGTGGAAGAGTTACTAATGTACCTGTTATCATCCATGGAACATCGACAGAGGAGGAATTTGAAGTTATTAAGTTTATTGAGAACAACACCCCTTTCCCTCTTTGTTAGGAAACACATGGATTGAAAAAGATCAAATTAGAAGGAAAGCAGAAGAAGAAGCTACAGAAAAGAAAAAGAAAGAACTAAGGGATTTCATAGCTAGGAAAATAGATCAACTGATAGAAGAAAAAGAAGTTAAGTTGGAGCAGTAGAAGGCAGGAGATTTAATTGTCGAGGTTGAAAGAGCGCAAGAAGATTTGAAGGACCTATCCATGCAAGAAGAAAGTAAATCCATCCAGTAACTGGTAAGGGAAAGGATATTAACTTCAAACCCTTTGGAAGTACATCAGCACTGTGAAGTCACTACGATAGGAGAAACTAAGAATAAGAATGGGAAGAGAAATCCAGAAACAATTAGAGAGAATCAGATCACAGGAAAGAAGGCAAGGAAGCTCAGTAAAAAGAAAGCCAAGTTAGAAAAGCTACGGGAATTTACAGAGAATACTTCGCGAGAGACAGGCTTGCAGGCTCTGAACCTCACCGGAAAAGCAGAACTGCGCAGAATGGGACTTCGCCCTGGCGAAGCTATATGACCGTTGGAGGCACCCCGACCGTTAGAACAGAAATCCAGAACAGCTAGGAAACGCATTTATGGGAAGATAGACCACTGTTGTACATTAAGACCGTGCCATAATGGATGGATTTGCATTGATGGAGGCATTCCTGTCCGTTGGAGGAATCCATTATGACGCTCGCTTATTTAACCTATTGAACGTTGTGCCGAGACCACTTTTTTCCACCCGTAATTATATGAGCTAACAGAGAAGTGATTATGTGTGTCGAACTGTTATATCAGACATCGTTGTTTGTTTTTCTACCCCGTTATCCATTTACCTATCCCAACCTATTTGTTAATAGTGAGAATGTCGATCGAGCACACTAAGCTAGAGAAATCCGTCGAAGAGGTTCTGAAGAAATTTATGGCTGATAAAGTTATGTCTGAAGGAGTACAGGCATCGTCGACCAGGGGACTATAAGATTCCCCTTCGACTGGATGATGTTCAAAACGTGCCAACCCCGTGACCGAGAAGCGAAGTAAGCATCGCGACAATCAAGCTAATGCGAAGCAGATCCCGTCGAGCTTACCGGATTATATCTTTCCCTTGGTTGGTGTGGTTAACCGCAAAAGCATTCCATGGGACTTCAAATACACATTGATCACCACGTACATTCTGAAGGGAATACACATAGTGGGAACTCAATTAGGAAAAATCCCGACACTGAAGAACAACGAATTTAACCTTGGAGGCAGAAAGAACCATGCCATGCTCGTGCCCCTTAGATATTTTATGAAGACGACTGGGAAGAAGCCTCACATAGTCTCCCAACCTTGGATTAAGGAGATGGTGCAGTACACAATACTGAATGTCATGAAGATTCCTAATTTTGGTCGACATCAGGAGGTTAACGCTTGCGTTAAACTCCTCTTGTCGTGCTATCATGGTGGATACTTGTGGCTTGACAGACGGATTACTGTGGATCTGGAACTAATTCACCAGATTACAGGATTGAGCATGCAGGGACCCTACCCTCAACAATTCTACCTAGGGAAGACCTCAGATCACTCTCTGGCACAGTGCATCAAGGAGACATACGGGTAAGTTGAGAAGGGAAAGAGAGGCTACAAGGTAGCCTCTATCCAGGATGACACAGTGGGTCTCGCTTGCCAACTTATAGCTAGAAATCTTGTAAGAAAGAATCGCCCCACGCAGGTCACCGGGTTTGTGGTGGACCTCACAGGGAAGTGCGTGGAGGGGATGTAGATGAATTGGGAAAGTTACCTCATCAACAATCTTGGGAAAGACTACCGCAAAGCACAGGATCAAGGATATGAGTTCCACTTCAGCTGGCTACTCGTGTTGATTGCATTTCTCACTTGGCAAATGCCGGAAGGAGCCACCTTCCCGGAGATTGAACCGTCGGAGTCATTGGCCGCGAATTTCTCAACCTTATGGTATACGAATGACATGTCGAAGAAATGGCAGTCAAACACAGTGTTCAATTTCTACTATCAGCAACTGAAGGTTTCCATTGAGTCGTTCTCGCGCATGAAACCGCATACATTGCACCAGTAAATACCACTAGCTAAGTTCCATGCATATCTGCACTTTATTTATATCATTGCATGCAGGGATTAGAGCAAGGAATAATTACAGTCCTATTACAAGTTGACAGATGAAGATATGGAACAGATCACGAAGGAATGGCTAGAGGAATTACAAACACCTGTTGATGATGCAGAAATCTCCAACCCTGACACCATAGGAAGGCCCTTGGTCACCCGGTTCAAGCATGCAAGAAAGACAAGTGCGAAGAAGAACAAGAAAAAGAAGGAAGTTCAGAACATAGATACAGATGAGGATAAGAGCATCTCGGAAGAAAGTGGACCTGACTCACCCATAGGAGGAGGAGGAGATGAAGTAAATCAAGAAGTAGGAGGGGAATAAGGAGAAAAGCAAGGAGAAGGTGAAGCTACACCACCTAAGGACCCCCCTACCGAGACAGAAACACAAACAAAGAGGAATTTTTCTCCACAGAAACCCTCGGAAACAAATAAGACCCGTGCCAGTAAGCCCCAGCTAGAGGCTATGCTCATAGAGGATGATATCGGCTTGGTCCGAGAAGCAATCGAGGATGCATCCAAAGATATCTTACAGAGATATGGAGCAAAGAAGGAATATTTGTATGTAAAGGTCGAGAAGGAGTTGAAGAAGATATAGTGATTTATTCAAGTTATCCACGCAGTACCTACTATGCATTCCTTGTCGAAGATTGCAGAATTGGGGGATGAGCCCACCCAATTGAGAATATTAGCAGATGTAACAGAGGCTCAGCTTCAGCGAGTTCAAGAGGAGAAGGAAAAGGCTACAGAAGCCCTGAAGAAAGAGAAAGAAGAGATCTTAGAGCAACTAAGAGTTACGCGGTACTGTGTAACCGCGTATGAAAATGAGAATGATGAGTTTCGGGTGATGCTCGAGGAGGACAAAGAAAAGATACAGAGAGAAAAGGACTAGTTGCTCGCGGAGCAAACTGCAGTCAAAGAAGTGGTGATTAGAGCACTTCGCTCTGTGCCAGCCTTAGCAAAGGAGGATCATGAGGGAGTCGAGGTTCAAGTGATGAAGCTCGTTGAGGCCATCCAGTAGCTTCAAGAAAGGGTAATGGAGTTGGAGATCCAAGCAGTACCAAGCACTCCACAGGAAGTGCATGACCAGAGGGAGGAAGCCTCTAAGAGCACAGTTGGAAGGATTAGGGCCCTCGCCTCAAAATGCAAACAACTAAGCAATAGGAGTGCATAGACCTACAAATGCCTTGTAGAAGATCCAGAGCTGAGGAAACTAGAAGCGCAGCTACAGGAGGTGCAGTAGTAGGCACTGAAAGTTCAAGCATAGATGAAGTCACTCACGGTAGTCGAGAGAATGAAGAGACCGCAAGAACAGTGCGCAACCCAGCAATAGATTACTGCCATCTAGGGAAAAGTAATGGAAGTCACACATAGGCCATAATAGTTACAGGATGAAGCCTGCGCGGTGTTTGAAGAGATCGAAGGACAAGGTTCGAAACTCGACCAAGTAGTTGCGACAGTGGAACTGTGCCTGGAAGGGCGTATTACAGAGAAAATGATCCAGGAGGTCATTGAGAAGGAAGCTCAGATGAAGAAGCAAGTCGAGGCAGCTCAAGATAAGCTCGACGCCTTCAAAGCAGCGTTGCCCAAATCTGAGTGACTCGGGATGAGTCACAAGTGAGTGTTGGGGGCATGTTGGCACTTGACCAAGTTTTGAGGAAACATTGGTCAGGTTTTTCCACTTTTTGGACTTCGACAGGCTAGTCGAAGATGGAGCGCCCAGGCGGAGATAGGATCGCGGGATCTCACTTGTTTTGTGGCCCCAGCAAGGGGTTCATTAGGGTTTTTGTATTAGGGTTTATGGGATGTCGGCCCATGGTTTTACCCATGATTAGGCATTTTTGATAGCGAATGTAAAAGTATAAATAAGTAAAGATTGTAAGGTAGAAGTATCTTAGTGAGGAGAATGTAATTGACTAAGTGCAAGAGGCAAGTAGTTCTGAGTTTCTTTGTGCAACAGAACATGTATGTAAGGCTTTGTGCTTGATAGAGGAGTTGGCTCTGTGCCTTGACCTGATTTTGGGAAGATGGATCTGGTGCTTAGTGCGCTCACCTATCGAGTGTGAAGCTTGGCTCTATGGCTTAGTGCACAGGAACAAACGAATGCAAGATATTGAATCCTAATAAATAAGAAGAAGCAGATAGTGGACGTAGCCCCACACTAGGGTGAACCACGTATATCATGTGTTGATGGTTTTCTTTGTGCTATGATGTTTATGTGGTGAATTTTCTTAGTGCATTGATTGTTATATATGATAGATAGATATGTGAATGATTAGTGCTTTATTTATGTTGAATGTGCTAGATCTAGCTTATTATGCTAAGTGTGATGTTTATTTTATCATTGTTACTGTGTCGATCTGGACTTAGGGTTTGACCTTCAATGTGAGTACGACTAATAGGTTGATGCATGTTGTTCATAAGTACTCTATAGAAGTTTTATAATCACATATCTATGTCCCAACTTGGTTACAAACACCTGAGTCCTATAACCCCCATGCCTCTACTTCGGGTGAGACTTCGCCTGCTTCGCAGATGTTGCCGAAAGGGCCGGTATTTAGGGTTTTGTTGGTGCGTTGTTGAAGCGTTGAACCATTGGTCTACCCCTGTGACAAAAATTATGTACTCTCAAATTAATTTTGAAGGGTATTCCTCCACCATCTTATGAAAAGTTCACATATTTGGACGAAATAAGAAGAAAACTCAAATAGTTGGAGTACCCTATGGGTAATGCATGGAAAAAATTGTGCAAATATATAAAGGCACAAACACCAAGGAAAGTTCAGAAAGGTTATACAAGTGGCACATGTTCAACACCTCCTTATTTAGTCATGATTGAAAATAACTTTGGAAAGTTTTTTCATTCAGATAAATTGACCACTCAATAATAAAAAAGCAGTATCAAGAAACTGTTAGGTGGTTTCAAGAAACAAGAAGTGGTTTTCACACAAGGAGGAGTTATAAATAATCCATCGAGCTCATTATCAGCAAACAGAGAGAGGAAGGGTGTATGAACTTCAAATACGAGAGATCAATCTAGCTCCGGTAGAGATACAGACTATGAGAGGGATCCATGAGGATGATAGGGATTCTATTATTTTATGATGTATTAGGTTGCAATACCATTTTTTTCCTTCTCCATTGTAATTGATCCAAGTTCCATCTCTGTAATGTACTCTGATTATTAATAAAATATTTCAGCAGCAATTTTGGCCCATATGTGTTGTAAATTTGTATGGTTTCCTTGATGAATGAGATTGATTGCATTTTCCTAACCAATCTTGTTTCATATATTGTTTGAAGTATTCATAATACTATAGAATTTATGTTATGTAGATGTCTTGAGCAATAAGCTCTCTAAATTTCATGTAATTCGAATTAGAATACATAAATTGTGGTAACTACTAAATTCTTGAATGCTCAGTACGTTCTTCTTCACCCAAGCCTGGTAAGATGTATCCCATTTTGATACCTTACCTATGCATTTCTCTTCCCACACAGACACCTATTCTTTTATCCTTAAAATTCTAGTACACAAAGGAGAAATTTCCCTTGTTAGTCGAGGGCACACCCAATTACCATGTCTGGAAGTTTTAAAGAGTTGTGAGGAGTGAGTACTTATGCATATCTCCCTTTATAAATCAAGGTATCCTTAAAACATTTTTTATAAGTTTTGGCTCGAAAGATCCTTAGCATCGTTCTTTTAACAATAGAAAACATCTCAAGGACTAACAGGTCCTTCGAAAAATAGTACATGTGATATTTTCATGCTCTGCTAAAATTTAATGACTGGTTGTTGTCTTTCTTCATTGGAATATCCTATAGCATCACCATCTACCATGAAATCCAAACTATCCCAGTTCTTCACACTTAATTCGGTTGTTTTTCTACTATGTTGGAAAACTAACCCTTCTTCATAATTCGGATCATAAGTATCATAGATGGGGATATATTCGAGACACACAATGTATGAAACAGGTTTTCCTGCAAAAAAAATTTACATTCTTCAAGCACTTTGTCCAAATCAAGCTCATCCTCTTCAATAATAGTAGCATGATGTTTTAAGTTTCCTTTTGAATATAAAGCTCCATTGTCTTCAAGGTGACCTTATGATGCATAGGACATCCAAACCCTACCATCAAATTCCATTTGTAGCGAAACATTTTATTACTTTGTGTGTAATTGGAATCATAGCTGGCATATGCTTCTTCCTCATTGCTACATTTTCCTTCCTTTCGACCTGATTGTGCCAAAAACCCTAGGGTTGGACCTCCGCTATCACATATCCATGTTGTTCCTCTGTAGCACTAGCAAATAGATGCTACAGAATCATCAGTCGGCACTAACCTGTCTACTGCATATTCACTTGTTGCAACTCGCCTTCTGTTCTAACTCGTCTTCTATTGCAACTCTCCTTCTGTTKCAACTCGCCTTCTATTGTAACTCGCCTTCTATTGCAACTCTCCTTCTTCTATGATAATATTTTTTTGTTGCAACACATCTCTGCTACAACACGGCTTCTATTATCATAYGCTCCTGCTACAACACATATCAGTTGTGACATAACTCTGTTGTAACATGCTTCTTGTTGTATCCTCATGCTACAACACATTAGTTTCGATGTGCTTGTTGCTTCAACATGCCTAGGATGAAACACATATGTTGTTGCAACACATCTACACCTGCAGCTATAACACATCTTCGACCACATGCCTTGGCTGCAATATGCTTCTTACAACACGCCTTTGTTTTCACAAATATTTTACTGCAATCCTCCTCCTATTACAGCACAGTTATGATTACAATACATCATATGATACAATACATATATTGTTGCAACACGCCTGCACCTACTGTTGTAGCACATCTCTGGCAGTAATATGTTTCATGTTACAGCATGCGTATGATGTGGTAAATTTATCACTGCAACACGTAACCCACATTCGATACAGCAACTTATGTTCACATCTTTTGTACTCATATAGAACCCTCAATGCTCATAGAAATAGAGACCTCATCCTCCCCATGGAATACTACAATTCCAACATGGCCTTCCATAGGTTCATGCCACCTGCACAGAAATATCATCACAGAACTACTCTCGACTGGTATAGGCATCACCCACAGGTATATAATTATCCAGGAAAGGAAATGTAAATTCATCAAACATGAAAACAACATAACAATATAACATCGTACATGATTACATTCACATTTACACACAGAAAGATTAAATCTATAAATCATCAACTCTTTTATTCATCATACAGGTTACAATACAGGGGCTCAATGGCCATATCTAAGCTTAGCACCTTCATTGGATTTCCAACCCAGAGGAAATGGAAACCTCAACCACTTCTCCCTCTATTATCTCGTGATATCTCTCTCTTGTCGGTTCTGCAAGCTCTCTTTCAATGTCTTTGATGCTATGTTTTATTCTTCCCATAATTGCTCACTTCAGCTTTCTAAGGGTTCTCGCACCCTTTCATATTCCATTTTTCATTTTGTTCTTTCCTCGACGGCTCTTATCTTGTTTCACGTGCCTCCATCTTCATCCTAGAAACATTTAAACACGTCGACCTTTTATTTTGTAACATCTTTTCCTCTAAAACATAATCGTCCATGCACTTGTCCATTCTATAGAGACGCTCCCAACTGCCCCACTACTACAACTCTGCAACATTATTCTGATCTATAATACGTTGTCACTCCCTGTAGTGTTTTCATTCACATCCTGCAGCAACCAATAATTGTTGTAATAGCTTTGTCATGTCCATGTAACTACCTTCGTCGTGTCATCCCCAGGATAACTGAGATGCTCTTGCATTAGACTCCCTAGGTTTTAAGAAAGCATGCCCTCATTCTTATGAGGTAAATCATCTGCATCTACAGTTTTCCAATGAAACTCCTCAATGTTGCACTCTCAACTCTACAATCCTCATCTAATATACACTTCAATCTGCAAGAAATCTTCCTTTGTTGCACATTCTTCCTTTCAACTCATTGTTGTCATCAATCCACAACAACGCAACAATACTCTCGTCATGGAGAGTTATATTTTTCGTCTTATTCCTATTGCAACTCAATTTTCTGTAGTAGTTCACCTTCTCGTATTGCTACACTCTATGTCTCTCTTACTTATTTACCACAATCACTAGTCAGGTGCTCCTTAACCATGCATCACCTGCACATTTCAATTTGAGTCACGTACAATCTAGGACATCCCACTACCCTTTTTCATGTAGTGTACAAAGTTCCTTTGGTGCAATCATCCACTCATGCTCAAAGCCACACAAGATGGAGTCACATGATCCCATGTTACACCTCCCTTGACTCAATCCAAAACCATATGCAGACTGCCTTAGTCAGAGATTTTGTAGTCGTATACACATTCATGAAAATTATCATAGATGTAGCTTTCAAGATTCTTCTTCTCCATGTTGCACCTTCACACTCGACCCTCAGCAACCTTCACTCTTATAACATTCTTCTGAAACATATATTCTTCCTTGGGATATTTGAAATAATCTCCTTTCTCTTTCAGCAACATCTTCATCATATTCCTCATATTTTCTTCTGTACATTACCCATCTTCAACTCAACAACTACCTTCATGCTTCATCTTCACGACATCTCTTCTACAGAGACATTTTCTTAGACATCTTCAACATATGAAACCTTTTTGATCCTGCAATTTCCTACAATGTTTGCAATTCCTTTTCCTGCATGGAAATATTCTATTGCATTTACTTTTCAACCAAACACATCCACTTCCATATGCAGCCACAATTTTCTTTCTTCCTACAAACAAGCAAATAACATATTAAGGGAAAACAAAAATTCCATCTTCTCTCCCTCCTTTTCTCCATTACATCTGACATACCCACATGTGCCTCTATCTTCCACTACTATAATATTTATGCATCTATGCTCTTCCTCATTTCACTTTATATCCAGGACTAGTCATAAACCTCTAGTGACCATTCGACAACAATGCACTCACTGCTACCAACATGCTCCTTAGAACATGATATTTGTCTCCAGCCTAAGAAACTTTCTGACTACATTCCTCTCGCATCCACACTCGCTCATTTCCAGTGACCATGCCTTCATTCCAAGATAACAATCATGGATAACCATCACCACAACTTCCATATGATGAATCATCTCACCACACTGCCTCTTTCATCTCAAGATAATAGTCATGGATAATTGCCACCACAACTACCATCTATTTCTAGCAACCATTTATCTCAAAGACTTCTTCCTTCTCAACAGCAACCTTCTGAACTTTTCTTTATGCAATTTTTTGTTCTTGTCTATCTTTTCTCATTTTAGGCTTCATCTTGACATCTACTACCACTCCATTATCTTCATTCTAACAATCGGTTTATGCACCTCCTTAACCTTCTCATCTTCATGATGAAATCCTCGATAGTTATTTTGTATCCCTCGGCCAGACTACACTTCACAGGCCCTTTCTCTGGCACTACCTCCATTCATTATTATTTCAACAATACAAGCTCAAACCACATTCTCTTAGGTTTTCTTGATTTGCAATTTCTTCCATCCTATAGTTGAACCCTGAACCCTGATCTGATATCTTGTCACATTCTTTAATCCTAGAGTTGAACAATGCTCTGATATCTTCTCACATTATTTCATCCCAGATTTGAACCATGCTCTAATACCACTTGATGTAGAGAACATTTGAACCCTTCCATCATAGTCCATTTGCAGCGGAACATTTTACTACTTTGTGTGTAATTGGAATCACAGCTGCCATAATGCTTCTTCCTCATTGCTACATTTTCCTTTCTTTTGATTTGATCGTGCCAAAAACTCTGGGGTTGGACTTTCATTATCACATATCCATGTTGTTCACATGTAGCACTAGCAAATAGATTCTACAGAATCATTGGTCAGTACTAACCAATCTGTTGCATATTCACTTGTTGCAACTCGCCTTTTGTTGTAACTCACCTTTTGTTGCAACTCACCTTCTATTGTAACTCGCCTTCTACTACAACTCACCTTCTGTTGTGACAATATTTTTTTTTAGCTCACATATTTCTGCAACACACATCTCGTTGTTGCAACATGGCTCCTATTATCATTCGCTCCTTCTACAACACGTATCAGTTGTGACACAAGTCTGATGTAACATGCTTCATGTTGTATCCTCCTATTGCAACACATTCTTTTTGACATGCTTGTTGTTGCAACATGCCTAGTCTTCAACACATATGTTGTTGTAACACATCTACACGTGTGAATACAACACATCTTCGATCACATGCCTTGGTTGTAATACGCTTCTTACAACACGCCTCTCTTGTGAAAAATATTTTTCTACAATCCTCCTCCTATTATAGCACACCTATTCTTACAATACATATATTGTTGCAACACGCCTACACCTATTGTTGCAACACATCTCTGGAAATAATCCATCTCCTATTACAGCACACCTATGATTTGGTAAATCTCTCGCTGCAACACATAACCCATAGTCGAGACAAAAAATTATGTTCACATATTCTATACTCATAAAAAACCCTCAACGCTCATATAACTAGAGCATTCATCTCCCCATTGAAGACCACAATTCCAACACAACCTTCCAAAGGTTTGTACCACCTGCACAGTAATATCATCATAGGATTGTTCTCTACTAGTATAGGCATCACTCACATGTATATAATTATCAAGGAAAGGAAATATAAATTCATCAAACATACAAACAACACATCAATATAGCATCGTACAAGATTCCATTCACATATACACACAGAAAGGTTAAATATGTAAATCATCAACTCTTGTATTCATCATACAGGTTATAATACAATGGCTCAATGGCCAAATCTAAGCTTACAATCTTCATTGGGTTGCTAGGGCAGAGGCCATGGAAACCTCAACCACTTCTCCCTCTTCTATCACGTGAGATCTCTCTCTTTTCAGTTTTGCAAGATCTCTTGCAATATCTTTGATGTTGTGTTTTATTCTTCCCAAAACTATTTGCTTTAGTTTCCCAAGGCTTCTCGTACCATTTCATCATTCGGCTTCCGGTTCGTTCTTTCCTCAATGACTCTTCTCTTGTTGCATGCCCTTCCAGCTTCATCCTAGAAACACATTGACCATTGCTTATGTAATAGATTTCCCTCTATAGCATAATTTTCCACACACTTTTCCATTATATAGCAGCCCTCCCAACTGCCCCACTGCTGCAACTCTGTAACATTATTTTGATATGTAGTACAATGTCACTCCCTACAGTGAAGCCATTCACATCCGGCAACAACCAATCATTGTTGTAACAGCTTTTTCACGTCTCCATCACTTCCTTCTTCGTGTCATCCCCAGGATAATTGAGAGTCTCCTGCATCACCTTCACTTGCATAGTTGGTAATGTTATTTCCTCCAAATTATGGGCACAAAATTTCACTAACAGTAGCAACAATATGAATTGGAATATCATCAATAAATGTTTATTCATTATTTTTAGATATACCAAGTGTTTCTTCTTTTTTCAATAGGTCAATAGGATCTTCAAATTCCACAAAATCATTCTCAAAGATTTTTTCTTCATCCCAGAGATTTGTTCAAATTCATAATCCTCATCATAATGAAGAGCTTCATCAAAGGATAGGAAGAAAGGGTCTCTCCTTGAATTGAATAAGGGGAATTAATCAATGAGACCTATTGTAGGGACCATTTCTCTATCAAAATTTCAACCATGCAATGCCTCCAAGTTCGGACTTTCTTGATTGATCTCACCATTCTCAAGCATTTGTTTATTTAATCCGAAAAATCCCACAACTTCTTGACTATCAAGGTGGTATACTGGGACACAAGTTTTTTTATCACATAGAAATATCGTCTCATTCTTATTATTGTTGTCACAAAACTATCCTTTTGGGATTGCAAAGACAACACTCTGTAATTCTAGCAGAACAAGAATTTCTTCTCCACAAAGCTTCATATTTGCATTGTCCTTTTTACCATAAGGATACATATCACACAAGTTTTCCCACAAGAGATTATTTATACTTGTGAAATACTGTGTGGAAAAAAATTTATTATTGAATAGTTTTCTGCTTTCTTCAATGGTCGCTTCAATATAAATGATGTCTCGTTTATATTCTTGGCACAAAATTTCACTTGTAACAGCATTGACATCATCGCAATTTGGAGTGTCAACTAGAAAACCATGGGAGTCTTCTAGGACATTAGTACCATAATATTCATATATTTCTTGATCAATTTATTCAACAGTGATATAAGGTTGCTCCAAGGTGTCTTCTTCAAATTCTCCCCATTCTTCTTCAGCTATGTCAAGCTCCAAAAGTTCCTTAGACAAGGTGAGTGGATAATCCAAACTTGGAGAGTTTCCCTTGCTACAATATTTATTTTTTACGATAGCACATAGTGAATTTACTCCATTATATTCCTTGACATGTTCTTGGGCCAAAAAATCAGTGGGATTCTCTTGATACTCCTGCAGAATAGTTTCAAAACCCTCCCTTCTTTGCATGCAAAGTTTAATCAGAAAATTCATATCACAACAATTTTCAACCAGTTGCTCACAAAACTTCTTATCTTCTTCGATGTTTTCCTTAAGTGCTTGGAAACTTTCTTCATCAAGCACATCATCACAACCATCCTCAATTTCTTGTTCCTTAATTATGTCTACATCACTTTCAATAGGTTTAAGTAAAATCCCTCTTATAAGAGGGATTCCTCAAGATCTTGAAGGGTGTATTTAAATCTCTGAAATATCTACCCCCAATACTTGAAAAATTCTTGAACGAAAATAGCCATAGAGGGTATACTCTTTGAACTGCAAGAATTATTGACCCAGTTCTTTTTCCTTGCCTTGAGAGATAGTCAAAATAGTCGTATTATCACATTTTCATGTATCACATTTTCCTCAAAAGTGTATTTGGAAAATTTTACAATCTGTGCAATGGTTGAAGATGGATCACCATCAAACTTTGGGAAATACTCCCACCATTTCGGTAGACATTCATTAATATATAGAGGGATATCATTGACATTCAAATCCTTGTACACTTCATCAAATTCCCATAGAGCCATACTTCACCATGTGCAAATTTCAACACGAGCTCAATAAAAAAAAAAAAAATTGTACCTTATATCAATAATGTTTGTCTCACCTTACAAGCACAAAGTCTTAAAAATATATAAGAAAAAGGTCTATGTTCTTCCAATGGAGTCACTAGAAAAATATATTCAAATTTGAAATCACCTCCAATGTTGTCTTCTAGGAAAATGGACTTTATCCCTGTCAACAGTGCCAAAAATGTTATCACACAAACTCACACTTATAGAAATAAATTCTGGAAGCTCAAATGTGATCTGGTGTAGCCAAGAGGGAGGTCATTGTCATCTCACCAACCCTCTTTCACTTTAGGCCATCTCTTCTCTAGCTCAAGGGGGTTTCATTGTATTAATATTGTTGGGACTTGGGGGAATGAAGCTCAAAGTGTTGTGAAGAGTGAATCCAAGCAAAGTGAATTTGGTAAGCCTTGGGGTGGTAAAAGGGTGGTTGGAAACCTAAAGTTCAGTGACTTTTCAATGGGCATATGGACTCAACACGAGAAGGTAGGATATTTTTAAAGGAAAGAGAAAGATTGAATATCAAAACCTATGGTTATCTACTTATAAACCAAACCCTAACCTTTCATAAAACAAATTGTAAGGATTGTTGACTT
Source organism: Picea mariana (assembly GCA_032191745.1). Classification (NCBI taxonomy): domain Eukaryota; kingdom Viridiplantae; phylum Streptophyta; class Pinopsida; order Pinales; family Pinaceae; genus Picea; species Picea mariana. The sequence goes on from JASDQU010100127.1 coordinate 422,019, forward strand.
ATATGTTGATATTATGGTAGTTGCAGGAGGTATTTACCTCCACGTGTGAACCTGATGAGAATAGATGACTCCGAGAAGCAAGATAAACCCTAATGAGTTAGATAATAACCCTAGAAATCTTGTCGAATCAAGAAGATAATTTATATTAGGTTATTAACCTCCAAAAGAAGAAGTCGGCCAAAAATAATAATAATATACTAAACAGACACATATCCATAAGGAGAAGTCGGCCCCAACAAATCTGGCAAAACCACTATAAATACAAGGCACCAGTTCTCATTTGATATATCACATCAGTTGCAGAGAGCCATTTCTGCGCACTGCAGTTCCCAGTTTGGTGTGCACATGTGGAGGAGTGTTGCAGGTGCAGCTCCTACAGCAGCCAGTTTCAGTGTTGGATTGGACTATCTCTTGGCTAGGGTTTGGACTATCTGATCAGCTTTTTGTGATGCGCTATCCTTGGGGAAAGGTGTACTACCCTTTGTTTGGCTATCTAGCCTAGGGTTTTCTTCCGGAGAAATTCTCATTCAAGGTTAAGGTGCTCAGAGGGTGGCTTCGGCCTATGGTTGGGTGACGAGGGTATCGTCAATGGTAAAACGAGCACACCATATTCTATATTCTAACAGGTTATGGGCCCACACCTCCTTCATTCAGTCTAAACGCTAGAAGGAAACATAGCCGCTAGGATATTGAGCTCGCTGAGGAACTGCCGCTAGGTTTACTAGCAGAACCAGCTTCTAGGACACTGTCGCTAGGGTTACTAGCAGGAGCAGTTGCAGAAACCCTAATCCTCTTGTTGAGGCACCTTAAGTGAATGAATTGACCTAATCTTCAGACAGATCAGTGCGCCCTAGCCTATTGCATCTCCTGGCACTCTTAGAAGACCAAGATGTGAAGTTTGGATTTCTGGTCAAATATAGGGTTTGACCAAGTCAATCAGCCATGACGAACTCTATGAAGTATGAGAACAAGTTATATGGAGCCTCTAACTTCAGAGCATGGAAGACAAGTATTGACCTCATCCTTGCTAAGAATAAAGTGTTGGATATTGTGAAAGGAAATATCGTGAAGCCAGAGTTTGAAAAAGGAGAAGAGAAGGAACCGCAAAATGTTGTAGCTATGGAGAAGTTCAAGGATGTTGACATCAATGCCATGAGTATCATAGTGGATTCTATAAAAGACCACTTGATACCCTACATCTCCCATCTTGACTCATCAAAGAATATGTATGATGCCCTAACAAATCTCTTCTTAGTCAAAAACATTGGACAAGTTATGAGTATGAAGAATGAGCTCCGTAACATGAAGATGAATGACGACGACAGCATAACATCATACTTTGTAAGGATCTCCCAGTTAAGAGATCAACTACAAGCTATTGAAGATATCACTTCAGAAAAGGAATTGATGAACATAGTACTCAATGGTCTTCCCAAGACATGGGATGCATTTGCCGCAAGCATGAACACAAGGAAGGAGTACCCGACATTTGAAGAACTTTGGACTCGTTGTGCTCAAGAAGAATCAAGGATCAATACAAAAGAGAAACCCCAAAAGAAGTACGACGATCAATCTTTCAAAGCAAGATTCAAGAACTTCAGGAACAAAAGGAAGTTTGGTTCAAGGAGGAAGCCAAATCAAGAGAAAGACATTTCAGAAGTGCAATGCTTCAACTGTCAAAAGTATGGTCACTACAAAAGTCATTGTCCCGAGCTAAAGAAAAGGAAAGAGAAACATGAAGCATCAGTTGCCAAAGAAAAGGAACCTATAAAGAAGACTAAGCAGGATGGAAGAGACTTCTTCTTCTAAAAGGTAACAACACTCTTCTCATTTTCTGTACATATCTTGTTTGCATCATCTCTGTACATATCTTGTATATCTATCTCTTAGAAAGATAAAATGTTCCAAGAGAACTATATCCATGGAAGAACAACAAGATAAGGATTTCTATACAAGAAAAGATGAAATATATCATGTGAAAGCTATTACAATATAAGCCAAAATCAGAATCAATCTTGAAGAGACTTAGAAGAAGCAAAGACAGAAAGAAGTCAACAATCGAGAGGAAATTGGAAAATGACTTATGACGTTTTGTAGAAAACAACAAGACGGAAGCAAGAGAGCCAATTATACATTGTAGAAGACAATAAGGATGCAAATGTAAGCGTGGACTCTGTTAGAAAAGAAAGCCAATTATACATTGCAGAAGACAATAAGGATGCAGATGGAAGCATGGACTCTGTTAGACGGAGGGAGCCGATTATATGCACTTATACATGAAGCAAGGACTAGGAGGGAGCTAATCCTATGATTCATTGAAGATGATGAAACATATATATCCATGGTAGCAGTCATGAAAGACAGTACGTGTTCAGTTCAATCGCAAAACAAGACTTATTCGAAGAGAAGCCTTAAAGTATTCTTAATTGTCCATCCAGATCCGTGATCCTATGATGAAAGGAAGAAGTGGAATCTCTAGGGCATGGAATCTATAAGAAACTCCATGAACCCAAGAATATAAGGAAAAACATGAAGATTCCAAGAAAGAAAGAAAATCCAGAACAACCAGTCATAATATTAAGAATCAAAATATTACCAGCCTAATATGAACTCAATAAAAGCAATCAAGCAAAAGAACTAGAAGTCACGATGAAGAATAGTGTATAGAAGACTCATGAATAAAGGCATTACAAGATCCAAAAACTAGAGGTTCTCCCAGATGGAGGGAGAAGACTATGATGATTATTTGTTCCAGTAAACCAGACTTATCTCTACATAAGTCATTATATCATCCACAACATCCATGAGTCGGAATTCTACATCAGATGAATGCAAAGAATGTTCTCCAGAGAAATTGAATAAAGAGCGTATGAAGAGCAATTTCAAGATTTTGAGGCATACCAAAAAGATACTTCTATATGCAGATAGAAGAAGATAACTTGGTGGATAACCTCCAGTGCATAGCAGAAGCATGGTGAAGAATTCCTATAACATCAAGATGACTACTCAGTAGACCAGATCTCATGATGACAGAAGAAGTGCCACATGGATATGTTCCAGTTTTCCAACTATGATACACTCTATTGTTTAGATCTACATGAATCCTTCACAGTGTTCTAGACTAAAGTACATTTGAAATCAAGCATTACATTATCCATGACAAAGTCTAGAAAGGAGAAAATGATTCTCCAATACATATCTCCGCAGATGAACAGATAAGCAGACATTTTGGTAAAGCTTATATCCAAGATTAAAGAGTTTGCGTACTCAAGCTGGAGCTCATGGAAACAACTTCCTTCTTATTGAAAAAGGAAGAAATAACTCCCAGGTTGGGAGGGAGCACTGAAAATATTATTGAATACATTTATTGAAAAATAGTCCATCTTGGACAGATGCTTTCCTGTTCGGAAAGTGGATTGAGATTTCTAACGGACAGTGACTTCCCATTGTGGTTAATATGGGAGGTATTATGATTTCTAATGTATCATAGACAGTGACTTCCCATTGTGGTTAACATGGGGAGTGGTCTAGGGCAGTCTCTCTTCTTGAGGGTTACTCAAGAAGACTGGCCCTCCTCGCCGGACAGCGATTTCTCATTGTGGTTAACATGAGGAATGGTTTGTTTTGGAGGTTGATGCAGGACAGTCTTTTCCTCTTGTGGTTAACGGAGGAAATGGTCTGGATAGTCATTCCTTAGGGTTTATACATTCTCTCTAGGGTGCACTTTTATTAGTGTAGGAGGAATGGTCCAGGCTCAATAATCAAGGACAGACATTCCTTAGGGTTATACATTCTCTCTAGGGCGCACTTTGATTAGTGTAGGAGGAATGGCCCAGAGTGGGGAATGGTCCAGGACAGACATTTCTTAGGGTTTATACATTCTCTCCAGGGAGCACTTTGATTAGTGTAGGTGGAATGGCCCAGGGTGAGGAATAGTCCAGACTCAGACATTCCTTAGGGTTTATACATTCTGTCCAGGGTGCACTTTGATTAGTGTAGCCAGAATGGCCCAGGGTGAGGAATGGTCCATGCTCAAAAATCAGAAACAATCCTTATTCCTTGTTTGATAAGAATAGGGCAGATAGCCCATTGCTGATGAGGGCATATATTCTTTCAAATCTCACAATTGTGAGTGAAATATTGGCCCAGATGATTCAGTTTATTTTTAACAATATTTTCTGTGCAGGATGGAATCATATGATTGTTATGGAGACTACCTGTCTCCAGACAGTAGAGATATACTACTGTGGTGGATATGTTCCATTGTTCGTGAGGCAGATATTCTTTCAGAGCTCACATATGTGAGTTAAATATTGGCCCAGATAATTCAGTCTATATCATAACATTGTTTCTATGCAGATTGCTATCAGATGTTTGTTATGAACACTGTATGACAGTAGATGAGGACTATTGTGGTGGATATGTTCCATTGTTCGCAACCATACGTTGTTGATCAAGTACTTGTGTGTTACTTGGTGTGGTAGTGTACCACTAGATTGTAGTTATGTATTACTATGAATAGACACAGTTGTGTTCTATCCTTGTTCTAATTGCCTTGAAGACTATCAACAGTTTATTGGAGATAATCATCATCTAGACACATGATGAACAGAGATTTTCCAGACGAAAAACAGTGCAGAGCGTTTACTGTTCTTGTATCACTCTATGGTGAGAGTGACTTATCCAGCATCATGTCTAATTACTCAGATGAAGTATGGTTTCGAGAGATGATGCAGCTGATGGTGATGGTGATGCTCATGATCTAGTCATGAGATAGTCTAGACGACTATATTGATGCTACCAGGTAAATGGTATGTTTTTGTGCTCAAGACCATTACCTATAATACCTCCCTAGCTAGGAGGGAGTGTTGATATTATGGTAGCTGCGGGAGGTATTTACCTCCACGTGTGAACCTGACGAGAATAGATGACTCAGGAAGCAAGAGAAACCCTAATGAGTTGTGTTATCACTCCAAGAAACCCTCTGTGGTTGCAGACCAGAGGTGCTTGGTAACTTCAAATAAAAATGTTTTTTGTGTTTTGTGTAGATTGATCAGTGGGATAACTCAATTCAAACATAGTATTCAGACAGTCAAGATGATAAACAAATGAACCAGTGCTCTCATGGATTGAT
>JASDQU010100127.1:449863-493346 GCA_032191745.1 Picea mariana
TTGTGAACAGTGTCTGATATGGAAACAAAGGTTTGATTTGATGCTGCCAACCCGGGAGTACAGCCTCTGTTAGCTGTTGATAATCTTGATTTTCCTCAGCGTGCCTCTTTGTAAGCCCCTGTTAGCTGCGGAAAGTATGCACTTTCCACAGCGCGCCACTTTGTAGAAGACCCTACTTAGCTGCTGAAAGCATGTATCTTTGACAGCGCGCCACTCGAGAACTGATTTTAAGAACCTTTTAAGATTTGACACTTTCAACAGCGCGCCAACTGGTGAAACGATCTCCTTAGCTGTTGAAAGTGGGCACTTTCCACAACGCACAATGAACCTTTGGAAACAAGTTAGCTGTGAAAAGTAAAAAATGACAATTTTGAAAAAGAAGACTTTACAATCCAAATTTAAGTCAAACCAAAAATCTAAAATTTTGCAGCTAAAAGACTCAACAATGAATTGAGGAAACCATCAATAGCCATGCTATCCACCGTAAAACCCAACCAAAATGATGGTGCTATTTTGGGATTTAACAAGTTGGATAATAACCCTAGAAGTCTTGTCAGCTCAAGAAGATAATTTATATTAAGTTATTAGCCTCCGAGAGAAGAAGTCGGCCAGAAATAATAATACTATACTGAACAGACACATATCTAGAAGGAGAATTCGACCCCAGCAAATCTGGCAGAACCACTATAAATACAGGGCACCAATTCTCATTTGATATATCACAGTAGTTGCAGAGAGCCAGTTATGCGCACTGCAGTTCCCAGTTTGGTGTGCACATGTGGAGGAGTGTTGCAGGTGTAGTTGCTACAGCAGCCAGTTTCGGTGTTGGCTTGGACTATCTCTTGGCTACGGTTTGGACTATCTGATCAGATTTTTGTGATGCGCTATCCTTGGGGAAAGTTGCGCTACCCTTTGTTTGGCTATCTAGCCTAGAGTTTGCTTCCGGAGAAATTCTCAGTCAAGGTTAAGGTGCTCGGAGGGTGGCTTCATCCTATGGTTGGGTGACGAGGGTATCGTCAATGGTAAAACGAGCACACCATCTTCTATATTCTAACATTATAAACCATGTGTGCCATGTTCTTCTTCTCCAATGTATAGCAACAAGATCCAATGGAACTAGGCCAAACCTTGGAGTTTATTAAATTATACACCCTAGGTTTCAACCTCAAAGTCAAGGCTAAGGGGATATCAACTTATAATCCTTAGCTTGACCTATTTATGCTTCAAAAAATTTAGATGGACAAACAAGGGAAAGGGATACCGACTTAGAATCCTTCCTAGGTTTTCTAGCTAAATTTGTCCAATGAGATAAAGATAACATGCAAATATTATGCCTTTAATAGATCATTCATGAAAATATTCCAAGGACCAAATCTTAAATTTGAAGAACAAGACTTACTACACCAAGTCGCTATGCATGAATAAACCATATTTCCATGAGAAATCCACCAAAACAACAAAAACATAAGCGAGACCAATCCTCCAAAAGTGTGCATAAGTGCAAGGCCAAAATGCTCCAACAAATTTTAGAAAATTATAGACCACCTGAGGGATTTCTCCCTTGAGTTGTTGTTTCCAAATGAGAGGAAATGTCTCTCTATTTATAGAGGGGAAATATTAATTTCCTCTTACAATAAAATATTAATTTATAAGGCTACAATCCCCTATTCTAGTCTATGGAGGGGCAAAAGGCCCTCTTCTTCAATTAATTATTCTAAAATATAAAAAAAGTGGTATTTTTTGCCACTTGTACAATGAATAAGGGGTAGAATCCCTAAAAAATGTCCTATCTTAAATGAATGAGGGGCATAGGGGTTATGGTGCAGCATCCAACCTCCAAAGGCCCTTCAATGTGCAAGGATTCTTCAATAATCCTCCCAACTTGTCACTAACAAAATTCTAGACTTCTCCAATTTTTGGCATACAAGCTCCAAATGATTCTTCAATAGTGAAAAAAACATCATCCATATCCTCATAGGTTGACCTTAAAAGAAACAAAGGTCGGCTTTAATGAACGTACATTAACAGGGAATTTTCAAACATCTGTAGGTCGACCCTAACTCAACTTCATCATAGATCGGCCTCACTAAATTTATGTAGGTGAGCCCTAACTCATCCTTTTTTTTTTAAAACACTTCCAAATGATGCTTTGAATCATGGATATAACACATACCCTCTACAATTGCAGGTCGCATGACCCCCCACATTCCTCCTGTACTACTACAAGTGCACCCTTCTCAATTTCCATGATAACATTAAGTCTTACAACTCCATTTCCTTCTTCAACAATATCAACAACTTCAAAGTTCCCCCCTTTAGTCGGTTGTCAACATTGTTGTTATGTGTATTCCTGAAAAACAAAATCTGCCACTATAGTTGTGCCCTGGGAAAACATCCTCATTATCTACAATCATTTCTCCATTTTTTAAGGCGTATGCAATGTGTAAAGACTATAAAATGTCCTTGTAGTGAATATGCTTTGCTAATGTTACAATGTGTGGTATAGGAGGCATACTATCATCACTACTAAATACCATGATTGTCATAGTATGAGTTGTGGTTGAGGGCAGAGGCAATCACAAATACACCAATGGATCACATATTGTAGACATTTTATTTCACACTGGGCATACTTCATGCATATAGTACATAGTGAAAATGTTATTACGCGTGCTCTATGTCTACCAATCAACCTTTCCTCTAATATTTCAAAATATGGCAGCTTGAGTGATAATTATAGATCACATAGGGTCTCAAACTTTCCCTCTTCTTCTTCAATATCCATAGAAGATCATTTTAATTTTGTTCCAATTTCAACTCATCAAGTAAAGATGGCATAAGTCTAAGCTTTGTTTTAGGAATACTGAGAAGCATAATTGCATAATCAACCTTCTTTTCAACAGAATTTGAATCCATTTCCTTGCAACATGTTGCTTTCCAGTGCCATGTGAGTTCTCCTTTTTTTTAGGTCAACTCAACACAGCATATGTTTTTCCAAACCCAGTTTTTCAATAAGATAATATGCAAACCTTATACCATCCAATGCATTATGTACCAGCTAAGAAAAATACATCTTCCTATATGAACTTCAAGATCTGTCGAAATGAGATATTGTACCACATGAAATTTTGCAATGCTAGTAGCATTCCTTTGTATCTTATTGTTAGTTTGCAAGGATCGGTTTTAGAGAGCCTCCTTAATCCATATTGCAAAATATTCAAGAGTTATCATGAACTATGGTTAACATGCTACAATTACTAATTCTTTTGAGATCTATAATGAGATAAGAAAGTTTTTAACTTTTGAAGCCAATGATTTGTTAGATTAGATCAAATCCATGATTTTCTACTACTCAATAACTACACCAACAGAAATCTATTGTGTATTCTAATTTAGGGTAAATCTATTCAATTTCTTTAGCAAGAATTTAATAGGTTGTTACAAGGATTATGTGGCTATATAATAGAGCCAATTGCAATGTACGAAGATAGAGTTGGTGAATACAACAAATGTGTTGATTGATCTTTTATGGTATCGGAGCTAATCTCTCATCACCACGCTCAAGTTGAGGACGCTACACCCTGTGAAGAAGACCGTTGTTCGATATTGAAGGATGTTGTCATCCTGTGTATGAGATTGTCATCCAAGTTGAAGGACATTGTCATCAGGTGAAGGAGATTATCGTCTAGGTAAAGGACATTGACTTGTGTTGAAGGAAATAACCTCCTATGCAATTTAGTCAATATTATGAACAATATCGTGGGTGTATGAGCGTTTGGCTGTAAGTATCTCTCCTTGTGAAGAATTGTGGGTGTGATTCGCTTAGTAAATAGTATTTGTGTCTACAGACTTTTCATAGTTTTCTTGGTGTTATTGAGTGGTTTGGGCTTCTGTAGATTTTCCATATATATTGCTAATATGATTTGCTTTAGACATGTGACAAATTTCTAAATACATGTGTGATTGAGGAGGAAACTAATTTATCGTTGCAAAATTCAAAGATTTCATGGAGCCATTCGCATATTCTTGTTGGGTGTAGCAATCAATAAATCAATGATTGGTAGTGGTGTCGCCTAATCCACACCTCGAGTCACGTGGAAGAAATATTCAATCCACTGGGTGTGGCCTTGGGGGAAAGTCTCAAGTCGAGGTGTTTTCACTTGATTCTCAACTCCTCTATCTAGACTAACTCCTAGTGAAGCCAAGGGGCTAGTTCCTAAAAAATAATCTAAGGCTTAACTAACTAAGCACAATTATTGTACTAGGAGTTAAATGAAATCAAGAACTGTTGATACTGAGAGGAGGGTAAATCGGTATCAAGTACAATTTAAAAAAAAAAATCAACTTATATTTAAACCATTCAATTATATCCAATGAGAAATGAACAATAGTATAAGAGTTACACCAATACACCACAATACACCATGCACAATATATGAGAAATAATAAAACTTTACATTAAATCATCACCATCAACCAACCATGACATAGAACCTGATAATGTTTCTTGAGACTTCTTCAACTTCTAAAATTATTCAATTCTTGGAATACTCTGATCCTATAGATAATATTACTCAATGTATTCTCTGAAACTCCTCCAACTTTCACTCCTTGAATCCTCCCCAAAAAGACGTTATATAGAGAATGGTAGACTTTATTCAATTCTGGTTTATTCAGGAGAGCGAACTTGTACAGAATTCCCCGTGCTCAATATTTAACATCGTATTCTAAAAATTGCACACAAGAAACTGCATCTCGTACTATTTCTAATAAAATTTGTCTCACTTCATTTGGATTCTCTATGAATAAGTTATGAATGTTTTACTCGGAACACCTATTTATGACTAGCTTCAGAACTAGTCAAAAACCCTATCTTCCACAGAGTGTATCTCCAAAATTATAGCGAATAAAGAGCTGAAATTTTTACCGCAGGTACCTAGATATGTATTATCAATACCATATCAATTTCACCATCTTAATAATTCTAGAAAAAAAATTATAGCGAAAATGGTAAGATGACCTGTAAATAACATACATTATAACACATCACCAAAAGACTTCATCCTTCCTTGAAATCCAACCTTCTTTACTTCAGATTTCCTCTGAAATTCGACTTGTGTGTGTAAAATCAATGTATAATGATATGTATTTATACCCTTTATGTCACTTCATTTTAACATTAGGTCTGACCTAACACTTTCTTATTTTGTAATTATTTTCTTTAATTATCTTCAGGGTTGACATGTACTTCCTTCTTCAATTCACTTTGTCATCTTCAAAAATTTATTTCTCCTCAACCATGAGGATCCACATGACGTGCCACCTACCACCGGAAACAAGATGATGTATATTATCTATCCATGGGTGTTTTTTCTGCATGTGCACTATCCTTCATGTCCAAATACCTTCATCAATCTTGCGGTCCAAAACCAATGACTAGGTTTGACATCAATTACAACAACCAATCTTCCAACAATCTCTCCCTTTGTCATTGGTGGAAACACTCATGCTCCCCCTATCATCATGATCCCAATTTCTCTCCCCCTTTGACATCAATGGAAAAGGGTAGGGCTTCTCCCCCTGAGTTTAATGGAAAAAGGTAACTCTCTTCTTTGGGGCTGCTCACCCTAAACATATAGCACTTAATAACACTTCATTTTTATGGTATCTTTCTTCCTTGGAGATTTTTTGTGAATTTAGGACGTATATGTTACTTGGTATTCTTGTTGCAGTTGCAACCAATCTTCCTGAACCTTCTTCTTTGATTTTTCATCTTTGTGAGTCAAACGTGAGAGTATATCCTTGATCACACATTTTACTAACACTTATTAGATTATGCTTCAAGTCTTCAACGAATAGGACATTCTTTGCTTTTACATTTTTGCTTCCAATATCTACTACACCTTTTCAAATTATTTTGGCAGATGGTTCATCTCCAAATGCAACATTGCCACCCTTTCTCTTCAAGCTGATGAATTTGTCTTGATCCCCGGTCATGTGTGAAGAACATCCATTGTCTATGTACCATTCATATTCTTCTTTACATTCTTCAGCGGTCAATGTTATTCGACAATCTTCATTGTTTGGAATATCTTTCCTTCTCCATATTGTGGTTGGCATAGGGACATCTTCATTCATATATCTACAATCTCATGCTTTGTGACCAAGATAATTACATTTGTAGCATATAATATTTTTTTCCATCAATGGGGAAAATGAATTATAAATTTTGTTGACAAATCCGCGATTATTTCCATATATTCTATTTACACCATTCATGTTTCTTGCATAGTTGTTCATTTCATTGATTCTGCAATTAATTGCCTTGTGTCAAAAAAAAATCCAAGTATAACAATGACCAAGAAAGAAATTTTGATAGCTGGGAGTAAGTGACCTTCTTTGTGATGTAGTCCATCTGGGTTCATGATATACTCTTTTGTAGTTTCATTCATACTGATTGGAGCTTCTTTGATTCCTGAAGGTAGGAGGTCTTATTGGATATTCATCTCTTTTGTAATCATTCCTTATTTTTGGTATCCTGGTCCACTTCTCATCAACTGTCTGTGTAGCCATTTCTTCAACCTTCTTGTGGGTATTTGCATATTCTTTGTATGAAGTTTCACCCATGCATCCAAGATGTGTTAAGTATTTTGGCACTTGAGAGTTTCTTAAGCTCTTCCTCAATGAGACAACTTTTTATTCAAATTTCTCACAATCTTCTTCTTTCTTCATCATTTGGACATTCTTTACTTCTCCTATTATTCTTGCTTCTTCGAGTAGAGTTTTCAAGGAAATGGTTTCTTCTCTTAGTTTATCAAAGTCTTCTAATTGTTTCTTCAAGATTACAACTGTCTTTTCACAACTACCCAATTCACTTCTTAGTTTTCTATGCGTGTTTTTGAGCTTTCTATTTTAAATCTCAACATGCTTCAATTTTTTAAGATTCTCATCTTCTTGTTGAATCATTTTTGCTTCATGATTTTCTTCTTCTTCAATGGAATTTTCTTCTTCAGTGTCATCTCTTTCAATCCTTGGATGAGGAAATTCAAATTCAACATGTCCTACTTCTTCACAATTAAAGCAAAATAACTGACCTCTATTTGCTTCTTTGAAATCTGAGATGTTGTAATTTGCCTCAACTTCTTCCTCTTCTTCTGCTTCTTCCCTCGCATAAAGGTCTTGTAACTTGTCCCAAAGCTATTTTTTTGATGCACATGATCCCACCTTACATCTCAATGAATCTGTCAATCCATCCAGGATGGTATCTATTGTCAATTTGTTGTTTCTTTTTGCTTCCTTCTGAGCTGCAGTCTTTGATTTCTTCAAAGCATTGTATCTTGAAGCAAGTGAGAACCAAACATCTGCCCCAAGAGCTTTCAAGTAAGTTTCAATTATATTACTCCAGTATTCAAAATTGCTTCCATCAAATGGTGGAATCCCATTTGTAATGTTGTCTTCCATTTCTGCTTAGGATCTTCCTTCCAGTAGTTAAATTGTACTGAAGGTAACCCGCTCTGATACCAAATGTTGATATTGAGAGGGGGGTGAATCAGTATCAAGTAAAATTTAAAAACTTTTTTCAAATTATACTTAAACCATTCAATCATATCCAATGAGAAATGAACAATAGTATAAGAGTTACACCAATACACCATGCAAAATATATGAGAAATAATAAAATTTTACATTAAATCATCACCATCAACCAACCATCACATAGAACCTGATAATGCTTCTTGAGAATTATTCAACTTATGAAATTATTCAATTCTTATAATACTCTGGTCCTATAGATAATATTACTCAATTTATTCTCTAAAACTCCTCCAAGTTTCACTCCTTGAATCCTCCCCAAAAAGAAGTTATAGAGAGAATTGTAGACCTTATTCAATTCTGGTTTATTCAGGAGAGCGAAATTGTACAGTATACCTCGCGCTCAATATTTAACATCATGTTTTGAAACTCACACACAAGAAACTAAAACCTATTCTCTTTCCAATTAAATTGGTCTCACTTAATTTGGATTCTCTATGAAGAAGTTATGATTGTTTTACCCGGAACACTTGTTTATGACTAGCTTCGGGACTGGTAAAAAACCTTATCTTCCACAGAATGTATCTCCAAAATTATAGAGAATAAAGAGCTGAAATTTTTACCACATGTACCTAGATATGTCTTCTCAATACCAAATCAATTTCACCATCTGAATCGTTCTAGAAAAAAATTTATAGCTAAAATGGTAAGATGAACTATAAATAACATACCTTAGAACACATCACCAAAAGACTTCATCCTCCCTTGAAATCTAGCCTTCTTTACTTCATATTTCCTCTTAAATTCAACTTGTGTGTGTAAAATGAATGTATAATGATATGTATCTATACCCTTTGTCACTTCCTTTTAACATTAGGGCCAACCTGACATTTTCTTATTTTGTAATTCTTTTTTTTAATTATCTTCAGGGACGACATTTACTTCCTTCTTCAATTCACTTTGTCATCTTAAAAAATTCATTTCTCCTCAACCATGAGGATCCACGTGACATGCCACCTACCACCGGAAACAACATGATGTATATTATCCATCCATGGGTGTTGTGTATGCATGTGCATTGTCCTTCATGTCCAAATACCTTCATCAATCTTGTGGTCCAAAACCAATGACTAGGGTTGACATCAATGACAACAATCAGTGTTCCAACAAAATACAACTACTCTAACAACATATATGACACATAAATGGGATTGCTTATGCTAGATATATAACGCATATAAAGTACTTGCACATAAATGATATAACTTGAAAGCAGATACAAATGATTGAAATTAAATGATAAACAATATAGAGACCAATGTCAATAATGTAAAACTTGTTGCAATATGTATGCAAAATGTTGTTGTAGGAATGTATTGCAATTGCTCTTGGCAAATTTTATTATTAAAGGGTTTTTGCTTGAATTAGTGGTTTTGATTTGTGAAGTAGCTTGATAATTGCAAGACCACTTTGTGATTGAAAAATGTAAGTGTGAAATAGAAGTAAATCTAATCTAGCGTTTGTTTCCTTAAACTACTATCCCTCAAAATGGGTAATACGAGGGTTGTTGAGGGGATGGTTTATTTGTCAAATTGAAATTGCAAAATCAAATCTAAACTAATCTAATCTATAAAATGAAATGTAACTAATGTTTTGTGGTGCTTGTGTTTATTTTAGATTCATTTCAGCTTTGCATAGATGAAAATAAATAGGAGACAAAAAGAACCCCACAAAAGAAACAATTCTCCCACCCTGTGGGGATTGCAAGACAGGTTATCCCACTTCTTTCTTTTATTTATCACAATGATTTTGGAAGAAGTTTTGTGGTCATTTATACTTGAGGCCACAAACTTCCAAAAAAATATAGAAGAATGAGTTTGGGTATCAGAAGATGAGTTTAGGAGGGTTCTAGATGCTCCAAATTCACCAAATTTCGGCAAAGATCCCCTTGGATGTCTGCAAACCTACAAAAAAAAGCAATCTATTGGGGAGGAAATATGTCCAAAACCGCTTTGAAAGGTCCTGCAAAATTATGTTAGAAGTATGTGAAAAATCCTAAGTAAAAGAACTATAAACTAAGCTAGAAAAGGATAAGAAAGCTTTCTTAGTGATTTTTGTTTACTATTTGGGACAAAAAACAAAATGGCACTAAGATTGCCAAATTTGTAGTTGAAATCTCTTAGAAAAATACAAATTTTAGCCTTAAAATGTTTAAAAGAAACTTGTTGAAAGTGAACTTTTGTATGCAGGATCTATTGAAATTTGGATCTAAACTTTAGATATATACATGCATGATTTCCATAAATAAATATCTACTTAGAATGTATAAATTAGCCTTGGATATTTATGCATGCAAGTAAAAGTAACCAGAAAATAGTTGAATCTTTGAGAAGGAGAGAAAGAGGAGCTTGTAAGGCTTGGAACCCTTGGGCAATGGAGTTCTTTGATGGATTGAGGAGGGACTATGTCCTTGAAATTCTGGAGTAATGGAGGATGCAAACTTGATCAACCACTTCTCCCAGCTATGAGGTCTTTTGAACTAAAAAAATATTGCAAAACAAAATGTTAAAGCTTGGTTCCACCTACAAGAAAGACTCAAAGAGAATTTTAGTTAAACTAAACATATATGAACATCAATATATTCAAATAAGAAACAATAGGATTAGAGAAAGAAAACTAGCATCAATAATCATAGGCCTAGCTAACAATTGAAATACAAAACTGAAAACAACATCACCTCATGATAAAACTATATCCTCACAACTACCATTCTCTAATATTGACATTGACTCTAAATCCAAGAATCCACTACATCCAACCACAGATTGTCCCAACAACATGTATATCCTCTCATACGTGACACCAAACATTATTGTTGTGTCTGCAGTAGCTCCCTCTGGGTATAGGAATACATGTCCATGATAGAACACAACTCCACATCCCTCATCCTATAAAGCTGACACTGAGATAAAATTTACTGGCAGCTCTGGAACAAATAACACCTCAGTCACGTCCAGACATCCTCCTGACTCTAGCAAGAATCTCACACATCCAACCCCCTTCATTGCATGTTTGGTGATATCCCCACAACACACATAATAGTTTGAATCTATCTATGAAAAACTAAGGACCATTGACCTCATTCCCATAATATGTCAAGAGGCTCCATTGTTCACAAACCATGCTTTAATGTCTTTGCACACTAAACAACCACTTCCTGAAAGACAATTCATTAGAGAAAATTCCTTCTCGAACTTCTCAGCAAAATCATCAACCTCAGTTGATGTTAATATCTTTGCATCCTTCTTTCTTTTCTTCTTGTTTAGACATTGACTAGTGTAGTGGCCAATCTTATGACATGCAAAGCATTTTACTTTTCTCGTGTCCTTCTTCTTTCATTTGTTATTTCCCACAAGAGCAACATTCTCCTCATCTACACCACCCTCTACATTCTCTTGATCTCTACTCTTAGATCCATTTCAGATATCTGTTGGCATGTTTTTAAAGGAAGAGTGTGATTGTCAGTGATGGAAAGAACAGCAACGACGATGGCGAATAGGAAAATCATAATCTCTGGAGGAGAAGCGAACAGTATGCAGAGATAAAAGCTCAGAAAGAAAAGCGTAAGCTCAGGTTGAGAAGCCTCAGTAGTCGTCGGATCAAGAAATTGACCGTGTTGATTGTCTAATATTACGGACGTCAGTCATATGAGTGACCATGGGCTTGAGGACCGTTGGAGGATCGTGACCGTCAGATCTGCAAGCCAGATCAACGACAGGGATGAATTGCGAAGAGAAAAAGAAGAATTAAACAACTCGCTAGTTCTAATCCCGCAATTGGTCTAGATCGTCATATCTCATAAACCCAATATCGACTATTGTCGTTGATCTGACAAACGATCATATTAAGTCGGATTAAGTCGTGACCATCGAATGCACAATCACCAGATCAACAGCAGGGATAGATTGCAAATATCGAAAGGAGAATTAAATATCGTGTTATTTCCAATCCCACAATTAGTCGGGACCGTTAGATCTTATAGCCTCGAAGATCGACAATTGTGGTTGACTCACCAATAGCGCACAAATTCAAATTGCGGAGTTTTCGTGACAAGTTAAATCACTCACAAGTTGTGGTTCCGCAACCATCCTTGATCGTAGATCTACTTTGAGTGTCTTCATGACCGTTGGATCACCTTTAAGTGGAAGAACAAGATAAGCTAGAAGATCAGCACCGAAGATAGATCAAGCCATCGATCTAAGAACATGATCGACGAACAACATTTGGTTCACGTCAAAAGTTGTGAGGAGATTATTGTTCGGGGAATCTCACTTCGGAAGAATTGGCAACTTGAAATTCAAATTACCTGAATCCCAAAATCCAAAAGGAGCTAAGGACCGTCAATCTGTAGGAGGATACACATCAACAGATCGTGTACTCCGGTTGGAACACTCCGGGAAAAATCAAGCAAGGAAAGTTGAGATTTCTGAACCTCGAATACCCGAAGTGATTGTGACCATTGATTCAAAAAGACCATGTGTCGATATATCATGAATTCTATGTGGAAGCACCATGGAGAAAGCGGAGTTTGAGAATCGAGACTCTTGAAAGGCGAAATCGATCTCGTACGTCGGTTTGGAGGGCCACACGTCACTTGGTTGTTAAGACTTAGGAGGGCGTGGATCCGGAGAAGAAGAAGGAAAAGCGATAGATCAGAGTCGTTGATCGAAGGAATCTGTCAAAGACCACGAGACCGACGATCACGCTTGATTGCGGGACCAGAAATTGCTCAGAAGTTAATTTTCTAAAGGAGGGCCGCAATCAAAACCACGGTTTTGGAGAAAGGAAATGTGGAGCTCTGTAGTGAATTGTAAGGCGAAAAGAAGATTGCCCTCAAACAACCTTTGGTTGTGCCTACAATCGCATGGTCACATGAGAGCATCGCCCAAGGTCACATCAGCGAAAGATTGAGGAAGGAGCTAGCGCTACTAGTCTCCATATCGGAGGTTACACATTGAAAAGTCAAAAAGCCTCTACATGTATAATCCAACAGCATTGATCAAACTAAATCTGATCGAAGGGTTGTTGTTTCACTTCATGGTTTCTTGATCAGTTACGATTTAGTTACACTAACCGAATCATTTTTCTAGGGCATTGGAATCATGGCTCTTCAGCGTTCTGAGATTCCTGACATGGGCGTTAGAGATTCAGAGAGTAACGGATGATGAGGGCATGAATAAAAGATGTTGGATTACTGAGAGGGGGGGTGAATCAGTAATAACGTAATTATAATCCTTTTTCTTCAAATGTTATATCAATGTAGAATTGTTATCCAATAATGAGCAGTAATAAATAAACAATCACACATATGCACAATACACCAGTGTTTTACGTGGAAACCCAAATCGGGAGAAAACCACGGAATGATTTTTCTTATATGTCTTGAAGAATTACATTCATTGGAAGCACCAACTTCCTTTATTTTCTAGCTGCAACTGGAAGGAGGCTCCAACCCCCTAGTTTCTCAGGCTACAACCTGAGGGAAGCTCCAACTCCCCAATTCTCTGGCTACAACCAGAAGGAGGCTACAACCCCCAATGTTCTCCGGCTACAACCGGAAGGTGGCTACAACCACCTGTCCTTGCCCCGTCCTCCCACCCTGAAGTAGAAGTAGAATGATGGAACCACTGTCACACTATCACTGTGAGATATACCGTTGTAAACATGTACCAATAAATCTGAACCATGCATCAACCTGTACCATAAACAAGTGCATCAACCATGCACCAACCTGTAATCAACCTGTACCATAAACAAGTGCATTAACCATGCACCAACCTGTAATCAACTTGTACCATAAAAAAGTGCATCCAACCATGTGCCAAGTATGTACCAATAATGTGTCAACTAGTCATCAACTATGACTCATCAATGTGTACCAACATCATCAACTATACACCTCATGTATGTGCACCAACTCCTCAACTACTTGTCTCAACCATGTACTCAACATGTACCTCAACCAAAAGCCCTCATCAATTTCATTATCCAAATCTGATTTGTAGATCTGTAATAGACCTAGTGCATATGATCACATTCCTGCAAACCTTCCTTAACTTTAAAAACAAGAGACTAGCATTTTCATCAAACTTTTCTTTAGTCTCACATGCCTAGTTTTGGATTAGTCGACAACCCTAACTTGAAGTAATCATAACTTTGAACCTTTAATGTATAAAGATATGAAACTGATACACAATTTTCTTCAGTGTTTTTTATGCAATTCCTCTAAGTGGCACTACTTGGAACCTTACAGAAAAGGAGTTATAGCAAAAATGGAATACCTTGCTGAATTCTGGCTTATTCTAGAGAGCGACCTTGTAGAGAGTTCCCCGCACAAAATATTTGATGAAATGATCTGAAAATATTAAAAAGAATACTATAGACTGTACCCTAAGCAACACGTTTTGTATCATTGAATTTGGATCTGTTATGAATAATTTATGATGTTTTTACCCGAAACACCTGATTTTGACTAGTTTCAGGACTGGCCACAAACCCTATTTTCCACAGAGTGTACCTCCAAAAATACAACGACCCACAAGCTTAATTTTTAACCACAGATACTTGGATATGTTTTCTCACTTTCATAGCAATTTCAGGATCTGAATCATTATACAAAAAAAGTTATAGCGAAAATGGTGAGATGACCTGAAAATAACATACCTTAGAAAGCACCATCAAAAGAATTTATCCTTCCTTGCATTTCGGCCTTCTTTTCTTCAATTTCCTCAGAATTCCGGCTTAGATATCATTTGTATACCTCAGACACCTATAGATATTCAATATTCTCAAGTGTCATTCAAATGAGAGAGCCTTGCCTCTTATTTATACTCTCCAAGTAGCTTCCTTAAAAACATCTTCTAGGTCACTTGGCCCCACTTTCCTTATTTTATAGTTGGATCCACTTCTAATTTCTCCATTAAAATTATTATTGAAAAAATTTATTTTTTATTCACTTTGAATTATAATACACTCATCACTTCACTTTATTATTTACCTTTTAAAATCTCTTAAACCACTTTGATTACTTTGACCTTTTGGGGCTTCTAGATGACATATGAGGGTCCTCCAACTTCGTAAGGCCGTAACTCTCAAACCGTGAGGATTTATGTGACGTTCTACATACCAATAAAAATGGCATGACATGTACTATCCATATAGAATATTATTATCTAAAAATATATCATAACTCATATTGTTACCCATCAAACAAACTTGGGTCCATTACCCAAACCTGGGGTCTCCAACTTCTCATGGCCATAACTCTCTAACCGTGAGGAATTATGTGACATTCCACATACCACCAGAAATGACATGACAAGAACTATCCATCTAGGATATTTTCCCTGACAAATTCACTTTCCTTCATCTCATTATTCAACAATTAAGCATGGGTTCTCTTACTCCACAAAGCGTCTTCCCGTGAGGGCTTTCACCATAAGGGGACCACTTTGGAGTTCATCCATATTTACTTCTTATCAACCATGACAAAACAATAACGAGTCATATTTACATCAAACATTATTGGGTCCATTACCCAAACCTTTGTGCTACGGGTCTTTCTTCAAGGGTTGACATCAATGACAACCAACCTTAATCAACAAAAGAAAGATGCCATGATAGAGGAAGGTTGTTGTTTCTCGGTAAAACAAGTCAAATTGTATGTGATCAAGTAGATAGCAGGAACAGAGTGTGAAAGATGCAGAGATGAATAACATAAGTTGGATAGAGAATAAATGGTGAAAACAATAGACTGTACGAAAACTTAAGCGCAAGAAGATGTGAGCAGGAACACACTAATGCAGGCATAGCAGAGCAGTGTAGCCGAATAGTGATGAGACTGGTAATCCATTGATAAATATTGTAACACTGTAATAAATTTTAAAAAGAAAATATTTATATCTCAGGGTGGTAGGGTAGTAGGTTGGTGCTATGGAGGATTGTTGTCCTCGGAGTTTCAAGTGGGTGCTTGAACACAGGGAGTTGTAGCTTCCATCTTGTTTCAACCAGAAAAACCAGGGTGGTAGGGTGGTGCAAGGGAGAACTATTGTTCTCTATTGTATAGGTCGGTGCCTATGTGACTGGAAGTTGGTGCTTCCATCCAGTTGGTGTTGGAACACTCGGGGATTTGGTTCTTCCTTCTAGTGGGTGCTAGAGAAACCAAAGATTTGGTGCTCTCAACAAGTTTTAGCTTGTAAAACAGAGGTGGTAGCCTCACATTGAGTTGGTGCTCAAAGATAGATGATGTACAGAACATAAAAATATTTCCTATAATTCGAAGAAGAAGAGGTTTTCTCCCTTTATGGGTTTCCTCAGGAATATCTATTTTTGTATACTTCATGTTGAATACTCTATTGCTTACTTCCCTGAATTATTGTGATCATCATTGAGTGTTATGTTATGAGTTTAAAATGGGTATTATTGTTTAAGCATAGTAACAATTGATTCACCCCCCCCCCCTCTCAGTTGCCTAACAATTGGTATCAAATTAGGTTCCTTTTATCTAAGGGTAGATCCTAGATCTTAAACATGACTAGCCATGAAGGAAATTCAACCAATAAGGCCCCCCTATTCAATGGAACAAACTTTGCCTTTTGGAAAGTTAGGATGAGAACCTACATAATGGATTTAGGTGCAGATGTATGGAATGTGGTAGAGACTGGTTATGTGAAGCTAGTTGTGCTAGCTTCTAAGGATGACAAGCTAGAATTCAGATTCAACGCTAAGGCTATGAATTCTATTATGAGTGGGCTTGCAGAAGCAGAATTTGTAAAAGTTATGCACTTAGAATCTACCAAAGAAATGTGGGACAAACTCATTAGCAGTAATGAAGGTAATGAGAAGGTAAAGGGTGCCAAGCTTCAAACCTACAGATTACAGTTTGAACAGCTAAAGATGAAAGAGGATGAAATTGTTGGGAAGTACTTTCTGAGAGTTGAAGAACTGGTAAATGTAATGAAAGGACTTGGTGAAAAAATTGAGGAAGTCTCTTTGGTCCAGAAAAATTTGAGATCTCTGCTAGATAGGTTCAACCCAAAGGTCTCTGCTATAGAAGAACTTAATGATCTAAAATATCTACCTATTGACCAACTCTTAGGAACTCTGACTGCTTATGAGATGAGGATAGGTAAAGATAAACCCACCTCTAGAGAAGCATCATTTAAAGAAGATAAGAATGAGGATTCTGAGCCTGATGAAATTGAAGAAAATTTTGTGAGAAGACTAAAGAAAGGATCAGGAAAGTACCAACGCAAGTTTCCATTCAAATGTTTTAACTGTGGAAATATAGGTCACTTTGCATATAAGTGTCCACACAAGAAGAAGGACCAAAATTCTAAAGGTGAAGAGAAGTACAAATCCAGGAGATTTGGTAAAAAGAAAATTTTATGTGTAAATAATGATGACTCTTCAGGAGACATAGATAGTGACTCTTCTTGTGAATATAAGGTTAATGACTTTATGCTTATGGCCAAAGAGGATTATGATAATAAAAGTACATTAAGTTTTGTTAATGATGAAAAAGTTGTGGTTGACTTGGAAGGAGAACTGATCAGTGCCTTAGAAGAAATTGCTAGACTCAGATTTAAGAAGAAAAAGCAAAAAAAATTGTTGATACAATTCGAGAAAGACAGTAAAAAACCTGATGAAGACTTTTCCCTGCTAAAAGTGGAATTAGAAGAAGCAAAGAAAATAGAGGAAATTATGAAACAGCAGTTATCAGAGAAGAAGGCAAGATGTGAAACCTTGGAAGAAGAGGTAGTAAAACTAGAAAAGAGATGGAGAAGTTTAAAGCATTGTATCTCCAAAATATTCCAAGCATTAAAGACTCAGCAAAACTAAACGACATTCTAAGCAAACAGAGATCTCCTTTGTTGAAGACTGGGTTAGTTTTTGTAAGTGGTTCAAGCAGCAAACAGCCAGAAAGCAAAGAGCCAGTAAAGATGATCAAGTTTCAAGTCAGCAGACAATCAGACCATGTGAGTACTTTTCCACCAAAATATAATAAAAACAAGATGATTTCTAATCAAAAACAAAGATATCAGAAGATGGAGCAACAAATGCCAAAAATAAGGCCATCCTTCAGGTACTAAAATTGCTTCCATGGTTACTATTTTTATTGCTCTAATTTTGGTGATAAGATTACAAATTGTCAAATTACGCTTAGAGACATGAAACTGAGGAGATCAAAAAATAAACAATCTTTGCAACATACAATTAAACATCTAATGAGTGGACAAAGTTTCACCAATCACTTTGACCTATTGAACAATAAGCTTGAATGTTATAATTGTCATAACTTCGGCCACAAAGCTGCAAACTTCCATCTGAAGAATTACAAAGCAGATCCAAGGATAAAACCCTTAGCTAGAAATGTCAGCACATGGAAAAAGAAATATAGTGAAAATTTTGGTCTAGTACTTTCACCTCAAAAACAAAAAGACCCCTGGTATATAGACAATGGATGTTCCAAGCACATGACTGGAGACAAGGATAAGCTTTTGTCTATAAGTAGAAGAAAAACAGGAAATGTGACCTTTGGAAATGATGAACCAATTAAAATCAAGGGTAAAGGGATGGTGAGTTTGAGTAATGGTAAAGGAAAAGCCCAGGATGTTTTTCTTGTAGATGGGCTTAAACATAATTTGCTCAATGTAAGTCAAATGTGTGACAGAGGATGTGAAGTGGTGTTCACTTCCAAAGATTGTAAGATAAACTCTGTAAACTCGGGACAAGTGGTGGCTAAAGGCATAAGGATAGATAATAATATATATGTGTTGAAAGAAGATAGAGAAGAGTGTCATCTAAGAAAACATTATGAAAGTTGGTTATGGCATAGGAGACTTGGACATCTAAACTTTGACCACTTAATCAATCTCAAAAATCTTGAGGCGGTAAAATATCTTCCAAGAATATCAAAGCCACGAGATTTTGTGTGTAAACCCTGCCAAGTAGGAAAGCTAACCATGACACAATTTAAATCCAAGAGCTCTACTTCAGCAAAGAAACCATTCCAATTAGTTCATATGGATTTATGTGGACCATCAAGACAGGAAGGCACAAGGAAGGAAAACTACTTCATGTTGATCATTGATGATTACTCCAGACTCACTTGGGTTGCTTTTCTCAAAGAAAAAGATGAAGCATTTGAGAAATTTAAAATATTTAAGGATTTAACTGATAATCAAACAAGCAACAGGTTAATGGCAGTAATATCAGACAGAGGAGGAGAATTTATGTCAAGTGATTTCAAGTAATTATGTGATAAACATGGGATCAAGAGAGAATACACAATCCCAATAAATCCACAGCAAAATGGAGTAGTTGAGAGGCAAAACAGAACAGTTCAGAAAATGGCCAGGTCAATGATGAATGAGAAGAACATTGGTCAAACCTACTAGGTAGAAGAAATACACACAGCAGTCCATATTCTTAATAAATCCCACCTCAGACCACACAGTGACAAGACACCTTATGAAATATGGTATGGAAGACCTGCTTCAATCAAACACTTCTGAGACTTTGGGAGTAAGTGCTACATAAAGAATAATAATGAAAACCTTGGCAAGTATGATGACAGGGTTGATGAAGGCATCTTCTTAGGATATGCTACCAATAGTAAAGGATATAGATGCTTTAATAAAAGATTGTCTAAATTAGTTGATTGCATTGAATTAAAGGTTGATGAAGGAGTCTCAGTAAGAGAGGTGAGCAATATTGAGTCTGCTACAGAGGACACAGCTGAAGTTGAAGATGAATAGGTCCAAGAACCATAAAAAGAAGACTCTGAGTCATATGAAAATACAAATACTCAAGCAGACTCGAATCAGCAGACAGCATCAAATCCTTTCTCTAGAATTACTCAAAAGAATCATCCTGCAAGTCAGATAATTGGTGAGAAAGACAAAGGTGTACAAACCAGGAGAAGGATAATCAAAGACACTGAGCAATCACATATAGCCTTCATATCCATGGTGGAACCAAAGAAATTTAATGAAGCCAATGAAGATGACCATTGGGTTAAATCCATTAATGATGAACATGACCAGATTGAGAAAAAAATACTTGGGAGATGGTTCCTAGACCTGAAGGTAAAAATGTCATAGGTTTCAAATGGGTCTTTAAGAATAAATTGAATGAGCAGGGACAAATTGTCAGCAACAAAGCAAGACTGGTCTGTAAGGGCTATGCACAAGTTGAAGGACAGGATTTTGATGAAACCTTTGCACCAATGGCAAGATTGGAAGCCATCAGAATGTTTCTTGCCCATGCATGTCATAAGAACTTTAAAGTATATTAGATGGATGTTAAGTCAGCATTTCTTAATGGAGATATAGAAGAAGATGTATATGTGGATCAACCTGAAGGATTTTCACTGACAGACAATCCTGACTATGTTTGTAAGTTGAAAAAGGCATTATATGGACTGAAACGGGCACCATGAGCCTGGTATTATAGACTGAACAAATTTCTACAGGAAAAAGGGTTCAAGAAAGGTATTGTTGACAATAATCTATACATTAAGTCTGAAGGTGATGATTTATTAGTTGTTTTGGTTTATGTAGATGACATTATTTTTGGATGCAGTAATGACCCTTCAGTTCAGTGGTTTGCTAATTCAATGCAGACTGAGTTTGAGATGTCCATGATAGGAGAACTGTCATATTTTCTTGGTTTACGAATCAATCAGAGTTCTATGGGGATATTTATCTCTCAAGAAAAGTATTTGAAAGAGATGTTAAAGAGGTTTCAGATGGAATATTCTACACTTGTGAGCACACCTATGGTGGTTGGTTACAAGCTCAATAAAGATGATATTTCACCTGATATTGATCAAAGAACATATCGATTAATGATAGGTAGTCTTTTGTACATCACAGCGTCCCATCCTGATATAATGCAAGTTGTTGGAATGGTAGGTTGTTTTCAGTCTGCTCCTAAACAAAGTCATTTAGCAGTTGTCAAAAGGATATTCAAATATTTGAAGGGTACAATGACTTATGGTCTCTGGTATCCTAAAAATTAGAATTTTCAATTAATTGCATATTCAGATGTTGATTGGGAAAACTGTTTGGATGAGAGAAAGAGCACCAGTGGAAGTGCATTCTTCTTAGGTGATTCGTTAGTAGCATGGCTTAGTAAGAAGCAGAGATCTATTTCATTATCAACTATAGAGGCAAAGTACATTATTGTTGCTACTTTCTCCACTCAGATCTTATGGATGATACAAAGTCTTGCAGATTTGAAGGTCACTTATACTGATCCAATTCCACTTCAATATGATAACACCAGTGCCATTAATGTCTCCAAGAATCTTGTTCTCCATTCAAAAACGAAGCATATACCAATAAAGTATCATTTTCTCAAAGAGAAGGTTACAAACAGAGTTGTTCAGTTGAATTTTATTCCTTCCACAGAACAAATTCCAGACATCTTTACTAAACCCCTAGCCAAGACACCATTTGAATATCTCTGTCAGAAGTTGGGTGTCATCCCTTCTCTCACCTAAGAGAGTCCATCCTATCAGGGGGAGTATGTGTTGGTCGAATATATGATACCTCCGAAAAGTATTGCAACAGCTCAGGGGGAGCATGTTTTCTTTGGCATTGATGTCAAAGGGGGAGAAAATGTGTGGTCTGTATGCTACAGTTGGAGGTCTAAGTAGAATATTGCAGCCTTTCAGGGTTTCCATCAATGCCAAAGGGGGAGATTGTTGGCATGTTTTTACAAGAAGAGTGTTCTTTTCATTGATGAAAAGAACAGCAGTGGCGATGGCGAACTGGAAAATCATAAGCTCAAGAGGAGAAGCAAACAATATGCAGAGATCAAAGCTCAGAAGGAAAAGCGTAAGCTCAGGGTGAGAAGCCTCAATAGTCGTCCGATCAAGAAATTTACTGTGTTGATTGTCTAATATTACAGACGTTGATCATATGAGTGACCGTGGGCTTGAGGACCATTGGAGGATCGTGACCATCGGATCTGCAAGCTAGATCAACAGCAGGGATGAATTGCGGAGAGCGAAAGAAGAATTAAACAACTCGCTAGTTCTAATCCCGCAATTGGTCTAGATCGTCAGATCTCATAAACCCAAATATCGACGATTGTTGTTGATCTAACAAACGATCAGATTAATTTGGATTAAGTCGTGACCGTTGAATGCGCAATCGCCAGATCAACAACAGGGATAGATTACGGAGATCAAAAGGAGAATTAAATATCGTGTTATTTCCAATCCCGCAATTATTCAGGACCATCAGATCTTATAGCCAAGAAGATCCGCAATTGCGGTTGACTCACCAACAGCGCACAACTTCAAATTGCAAAGTTTTGGTGATGAGTTAAATCACTTGCAAGTTGTGGTTCTACAACCATCCTTAATCGTTGATCTGCTTCGAGTGTATTCATGACCGTTAGATCACTTTTAAGCAGAAGGAMGGGATAAGCTAGAAGAGCAGCACTGAAGATAGATCGAGCCATAGATCTAAGAACATGATCGATGAACAACATTTGGTTCACATCAAAAGTTGYGAGGTTACTATTCGGGGAATCTCACTTCGAAAGAATTGGAAACTTGAAAGTCGAATTACCCGAAGATCGAAATCTGAAATGAATAAGGACCATCGAATCTAGAGAAAATGCAATGACCGTTAGATCAGGGAGAACCACATCTACAAGGACATGTGGCAGACCAAGTTGGCAGACCATGTCAGCAAGGACATATGGCGCAATCAGAAAATGACAAGTGTCAAGTTGAATCGGCACTTCAGGTACATGCAAATCACGAATCTAAGTGACACGTCAACAAGTGATGTAAGCAAGCTACATCATGCCGGAAGATTTACTTCGGGAGTTTCATCACCAATAAATCTCAAAAGTCCCGAAGGACGAAGGTCCAAAGTCGCTCTCAGTCATCGATCTAAGGTACATTTCAGGAGTTAGGACAATCATTAGATCCAGAAGAAGTATAGATATGATCTGTTGGATCTGAGCATCGAGGATCAACGGTCGTTGGATCCAGAGATAAATGCACAAAGGTTAATACTTTGGATGAGCGCAGGAGAGTGGACTTGTCAAAGTCCCGAAGTCTCAAAGTAAGCAAGGATCATCCATCGTTAAGACTGAAAGGTGGCACATGATCCACAAGTCCAGAGCGAATCACTTTGGGAGTTTGTGGTTGGGAAGGAAACCAGATTGTTGAAGAGCCGAGGGCCGAAGAAGATCTAGGTCGTCCGTTGCCAGAAGGACGCATGGAAGAAATCTATGCAGTTCGGGGAAAAACACTCCCAGAGAAAGTGAAGGAAGCGAAGTTGAGTTTTGAAATCCCCGAAGCCCGAAGAGACGAAGGAGATGAAGATCGTTGATCTATAGGAGGACACACATCAACAGATCGTGTACTCTGGTTGGAACACTCCGGGAAAAAGCGAGCAAGGAAAGTTGAGATTTCTGAACCCCGAATACCTGAAGGGATTGTGACCGTTGATTCGAGAAGACCACGTGTCGATAGATCATGAATTCTAGGTGGAAGCACTGCGGAGAAAGCAGAGTTTGAGAATCAAGACTCCCGAAGCCTGAAACGCGAAATCAATCTCGTTCGTCGGTTTGGAGGGCCACATGACACTTGGTCGTTAAGACTTAGGAGGGCATGGATCCAGAGAAGAGGAAGGAAAGATGATAGATCGGAGTTGTTGATCTAAGGAATCTGTCAGAGACCGCGAGATCGACGATCACACCTGATTGCAGGACCAGAAATTGCTCGGAAGTTAATTTTCTAAAGGCGGGCCGCAATCGAAACCATGGTTTTGGAGAAAGGACACATGGAGATTTGTAGTGAATTGTGGGGCGAAAAGCAGATTGCCCTCAAACCACCTTTGGTCACGCCCGCAATCGCATGGTCACATGAGAGCATCGCCCATGGTCACATCAGCGGAAGATTGAGGAAGGAGCTAACGTTGCTAGGCTCCATATCAGAGGTTGCGCATTTAAAAGTCAAAAAGCCTCTACGTGTATAATCCAACGGCATTGATCAAACTAAATCTGATCGAAGGGTTGTTGCTTCACTTCGTGGTTTCTTGATCAGTTATGATTTAGTTACACTAACCGAATCATTGTTCTGGGGCATTGGAATCATGGATCTTGAGCGTTCTGGGATTCTCGACATGGGCGTTGGAGATTCGGAGAGTAACGGATGATGAGGGCATGAATAAAAGAAAGATGACATGACAGAGGAAGGTTATTGTTTCTCGGTAAAACAATTCGAACTGTATGTGATCAAGTAGATAGTAGGAACAGAGCGTGAAAGATGCAGAGATGAAGAACATATGTTGGACAAAGAAGAAATGGTGAAAACAACAAATTGTATGAAAACTTAAGCATTAGAAGATGTGAGCAGGAACACACTGATGCAGGCAGAGCAGAGAAGTGTAGTCGAACAATGATGAGACTGGTAAGCCATTGATAAATATTGTATCACTGTAATAAATTTCAAAAAGCAAAGATTTATATCTCAAGGTGGTAGGGTGGTGCTAGGGAGGATTGTTTTCATCAGAGTTTCAAGTGGGTGCTTGAACACAGGGAGTTGTAGCTTCCATCTTGTTGCAACCAGAAAAACTAGGGTGGTAGGGTGGTGCAAGGGAGAACTATTGTTCTCTGTTGTACAGGTTGGTGCCTGTGTGACAAGAAGTTGGTGCTTCCATCCAGTTGGTGCTGGAATACTCAAGGATTTGGTGCTTCCATCCAGTTGGTGTTGGAATACTTAGGGAGTTGGTGCTTCCTTCTAGTGGGTGCTAGAGAAACTAGAGAGTTGGTGCTCTCAGCAAGTTGCAGCTTGTAAAATAGAGCTGGTAGCCTCACATTGAGTTTGTGCTCAAAGATAGATGATGTATAGAACATAAAAAGACTTCCTATCATTCGAAGAAGAAGAGGTTTTCTCCCTTTATGGGTTTCCTCGGGAATATTTGTTTATGTATACTTCATGTGTGTGATTGATGTTTAATACTCTATTGCTTACTTCCCTGAATTATTGTGATCATCATTGAGTGTTTTGTTATGAGTTTAAAATGGGTATTATTGTTTAAGCACGGTAACAACTGANCCCCCCCCCCCTCTTAGTTGTCTAACAATATCCTCCTAAGTAAAATCATCCCACAACCTCTCCCAAGTGGGAAATTTCTGTCTACCCACCACGCACTTCATGAACACATCCCACTCTTTGGTGAATCCCTTCAGGTCTATGCGTGCCAAATCTGATTCTGGAATAGTTGTAGCAATAGTGCCCAACTCATCCTCCACATGCTTGATCCGGGTGAGATAGTAGGCCACACACTCTCCCTTGGCCATCCTAGTTTTGTGGAGCTTGTCCCTTAGGGACATAATCATGTTCTTGTTCTTTTTCTCATACAAGTTTATCGATGCATCCCACATCTCCTCGGTTTTCTTCTTTTTAGCCAAATGTGGGATCAGGTGGCCTTTTACCCCATCCAGGAATATCCTTTGTACCCTTGTTTCCTTCACCTCATGGAGGTCTATGGAAATGGAATTTGACAAAAGCATTGTTATTGTGTTACTCACAAAATTCCACGACGTTTTCTCCCTGAGAACAACTACAATCCTCACTTTCCATTGTAGGTAGTTGGAGATCCCCTCCAACCTATCCTTGTACCTGATACTTGAAGCCATCCTTGTCCAATTGACCAAGAATATTTTTCCCTTCTCTCTTCCTAGAAAGAACCCATGCAAGTCACTGCAATCCAAGTGCCAAAATCTTGTCCATTGAACCTCAGATCCCAAGCTATGATACCATGTACAAATTTCATGTACAAACTAGTTTTACCCTTGTAAGATTTCCATCAAACACTTAGCCAAACTCTGATTTATGTCTCCAATAAAAATTCAACAATAATGCATTTAAACCCAACACATCCAACTGTGTTTTATGAGTAGAAACACAAATGACTAAGAAATTTACAGCAGAAAATAAATGAACAATGAACAAGTATTTAAACAAACATTTGACATAGAGATATATGGGCAATGCTCCTGGAAAAACCCCAAAGGGAAAACCATTCAATGAGAGATTTATTATGAGCTCATGGAGAAGAATAGATTAGTTTACAGCAGTACATTTTCGTCCTATTAAATCATTGTACTTATCTCAGATACAATGCCCAAACTCCTTGAAATCCATGCCAAAGCACCACCAAGATTTCTATGTAGTAATAGACAGTCAAACTGCCTTGAAAATAGTGCCCAGTTTCTGTACTTTCAAGTACAGACAATACGAATTTTCCCTAGCATTAAAGTGCCTCAAAATCTATGTAAACATTGTCTCGAAATATGTGTCAATATGCCTTGATTTCAATTCCAAAGTACGATGTATGAACTATATTTTAATTGTTGTTCGTTTTGCATAAAACTATGTTGTACTGATTGATTTAATTTTGAAACTTCTTGTGATGCATGCCTCTTATTCTCCTTGGGATTTTCTCCTATCTCTCTCTATTGCTCCTCTCTTTCTTCCAACTGTTCTCTCAATCTATCTTGGAAAAAGTGTGCCCCATCTCTCTCAAATGTTGCTTTTATTTACTCATTAATGACTAACTGTCCTAACCCTATATCTCAATGGATAAGATTTAATATTTCCCCACATGATCAATGGACGTGACTTATTCTCACATTGTGTTCACTTAAATCAATTAAGTGACCCGAACTTTATAAAGTCACTTTTACTAATTAAATAATAAAATACCCCACTTAACTTTATAAAATCACTTTATAAAGTCAAGAAACTAGAGAGAGACATTTGTTCGATCACTTCTGCATGTTGGGCACCGCCAATGCAGAAGTACCTCCAAGCTACAAAAAACTAACAACCATCAGTACACAGTCCAGCTTTGGAGGTAGTGAGTGAAAAAACTTATAAATTATAACTCGCGTATGCAACAAGATATAATTAAAAAGTGAAAAAAAAACACTCTAGAGTATGAACTCATGATTAAGTCTTAGGGAGCTAAGACTTTTACATAATAAGGTCATCATGTTAGCTTATTTTATTACAATTCATAAAATAAGAAAAATAAGAAGAAATTTTCTGAAAGGGGCCATAAGGCCTAGCTAGACTTCTGAACTCTGAATTTGAACAAGAATCTTGTTCAACCTTTGTGGATCATCATCAGTCATGTCTGGTGCAACTAGGGGGGGTAACAGGTAGGATCATTAGAAACTACCAAAATATCACGAGATTTGTATCCACTTGATAGTAAGTGCACTTCCCTATCTGAATTTGTGATTAATTCTCTGGGTGATCTTTTATTTTGTTGAGTGGAAAAGTATCCAGCCAGAAAGTGTGAGAGAGAAAATATGTTGATACACTCGGTTGAGTGAAGGATTGTTAACCTACCACATTTTTTGGAGATAAGTATTGCCCAATTACTATGTGGAGAATCAACGTTCTTCTCAACACAAATGAGATTTTCTAAACTAATTTTGTAAGCCTATGATATCACTTTTTAATTTGTGTTAACAATGGCTAATCTGTGTCATTTAATCTTTCCAGAGTCTAGAAGTTGAATGGAAATGATTATAGCTTGTGGAGTCATAAGATACTCACTATTAGCGAGTTTAGAGATATTCATCAAATCATATTAGGTAAAGAATAGAGACAAGAAAATGATCCTGAAGTCTATGATAAAAGACATAAAGAGGCTTTATTACTTCTCAAATTTTCAATTGCAGACACATTGGTTCCTAAAGTGAGAATTGTCATTGTAGCATTTGTTATGTGGAAAAATCTTGAAAACAAGTATCAAGCATCAGCAATTGGGTGGGAATTATATTTGAAAAAACTTTTGTTTTCCACTAAGTTGCAGGAAGGAGGATTTGTCTCTAAATATTTATTGCAACTAAAGGATCTTTGTGATCAGTTGTTTGTGATCGAGAAGCCAGTGGATGATAAATATATGGTTTCTTTGGTGATGTGAGGTTACCATAAGTTTTTGATTCATTTGTTGAGTCCTTGCTTCTTCTTGGGGAGACCCAAGAGCTCAAGTTTGAGAAGTTATCAACACTTTTTCTACCAAAGAGAAGAAGGCTAGATCAGACAAAGGCATCAATTTCATGCACTACAGAGAGTGCATTTAGAACACACTTCAAAGGTAAGGACAAACATAGCATTGGTGGGGTGAGAGAGGATAGCAGTGCATCTAAGAGGTCCAAATTTAGATGTTATTATTGTAATAAGCCTGGACACTTCAAGAGAAATTGTCAGAAAAGAAAGCATGACCTCGAAAGCAGTCAAACAAAAACAAGACACGACAATGTTTCCAAATAAGGTGAAGAAGAAGCAACATGTGATTTTGCAATTGTGGCATCACAGAATCGATCAACCAAGTCTACAACCTAGTATTTTGATTTAGGTGCATCTCGCCACTAAACATGTCACAGAGACTGGTATGTAAATTTCTTTGAAGATCATAGTCGTAGTGAATTTGTTTCCTTGGGTGACGATTAGACTTACTATATTAGAGGATGTTGGGATAATCATGTCATATTGAACAATATTTTAAGTTATACTTTCAAGAATGTTCGATATGTTCCTGACATGAACAAAAATGCGTTATCTATTAGTGAGATAATTAAGAATCCTAATATTTGTGTAAACTTTCAAGAAAACAAATGTATGGTTTCAACTCTTCGTGATAACAAGGTGATTGTTGTTGGTATCAGTGAAAAAGGATTGCATAAACTTGTTGATTTAAAGACAGTGAAGGAACATGCACTATGTGTGGTAGAGAATACCAATATACTTTGGCATGAAATGTATGGGTACATAAGTTATCAATATTTATATGTGCTTAGCAAAACTAATATGATGGATGGTCTTCCATCCATTCAAGAATGTCAAAACGTATGTACATGTTGTCAGATGGGAAAGAAACATAGACAGACATTTGGCATTGATAAAGCATGGCAAGCAAAAGGATATTTGGACCTAGTACATGTTGATCTATATGGTCCAATGAAAACACCTATAGTGACTGGAGCTAAGCATTTCTTACTACTAGTTGATAACTTTTCAAGAAAAATGTGGGTTTATTTTCTAAATAAAAATTCAGATTATTTTTCAAAGTTTTTAGCATGGAAAGCTATGGTAGAGAAACAAATAGGTAAATAGGTCAAAACTTTAAGCTCTGATAATGGAGGTGAGTTTGTTTCAACTCACCTCAAGGAACTCTGCAAAAGAGAAGGCATGCACGGGCAGTATACCACTCTATACACTCCACGGGAAAATGGAGTCATGGAAAGGAGGAATAGGATAGTTATGGAGATGGAAAGGTGCATGGTGCACAGTTGAAATGTGCCATGTCGATACTGGGTGGAAGCAGTGAACATCATGGTTTACATCCTTAACAAAATTCCTTGTAAAGATTTGCAGGAAATCATTCTCAAGGAATCTGTTGGATTACTGAGAGGGGGGGTGAATCAGTAATAGAGAAATTTAATCATGTGTCACCATAAAATGAAAGTGTTATATCAATGTAGCATTATCATCCAATAGTTATAGAGGAAATAAACAATGAACAAATGAGAAATCGCACACATACACAGTACACTAGTGTTTTACATGGAAACCAAAAGCGGGAGAAAACCACGGAATGTTTTTTCTTATATGTCTTTAAGAATTACATTCATTGGAAGCACCAACTTCCTTTGTTTTCCAGCTGCAACTGGAAGGAAGCTCCAACCCCCTAGTTTCTCAGGCTACAACCTGAGGGAAGCTCCAACTCTCCAATTCTCTGGATACAACCAGAAGGAGATTGCAACCCCCTATATTCTTCGGCTACAACCGGAAGGTGGCTACAACCACCTATCATTGCCACATCCAACTGCCCTGAAATATAAATGCCAAATGTAGACAACCTATCATTGTCACTGAATCAACCACTGCCACTGTCAACATGTCACTGTCGACCTGTAACAACATGTACTAATCAACCTTGCATCAACCTGTACCTCAACCTGTACCATCAACAAGTGCATCAACCATGCACCAAACCTGTACAAATAACTTTTCACAACAACTTGTCCAAACAACCTATCACAACAACATGTCTCATCAATCTTATCAACCAAATCAGATCTACCAATACAAGTATGCCACATCATTCATAAACGATGTGTCAACAATACTACTAACAAGTGCCTCCAACCATGTACCAATCATGCATCAACTGCACATCAACTATGACTCATCAAAATGTACCAACATCATCAACTATACACCTCATGTATGTGCCAACTCATCAACTACTTGTCTCAACCATGTACCCAACATGTACCTCAACCATATACCAAAGACATACACCATCAAAAGTTATCTAGCAATTCAGCACTCTATCCATAAACCAAATACCATAAACCCTAATATCAAACCATGTGCCACAACCTCACTGTTATGTAGCCTCAAGCTAAACCAACAACTTCAACAACACATCACAACCAAAAGACCAATACCCATATGCCAAATACCAACAACAAAATACTAATTGTATCCCTCAACAAATTTGATATATGCAGCAATACTGAATATCCAATACCATCTCAAGAGCTAAACCCTGGCTCAAAAAACATACCTCAAACAAGATGTGCCAACCATGTTGCTGCTGTGATTTTTCTGTCGCGATTTTTCTGCCGCACTTTTTCTGCCGCGGTTTTTCTACCGTGATTTTTCTGCTGCACTTTTTCTTTCTGCCGTGATTTTTCTACTGCACTTTTTTTGCCACATTTTTTCTGCCGCATTTTTTCTGCCGCAATTTTTCTATCGCAGTTTTCCTGCCGCACTTTTCCTTATTTTAGGGCTAACCACTTGTCCACTTAGTAATTTCTCCATTAACTTTATTATTTAAATAATTTATTTTGTATCCACTTTGACTTATAGTACACTCATCACTTCACTTTCTTATTTACCTTCTAACCATCTTAAACCACTTTCTTTATTTTAGGGCTAACCCACTTGTCCACTTAGTAATTTCTAAATTAACTTCATTATTTAAATAATTTATTCTTTGCAAACACTTTGATTACTTTGACCTTTTGGGGCTTCTAGATGACTCATGAGGGTTCTCCAACTTCACATGGCCATAACTCTCTAATCGTGGGGAGTTATGTGACGTTCCACATACCACTGGAAATGGCATGACATGTATTATCCATATAGAATAGTCTTACCTTTAAACATATTAAAACTCATACCATTATACATCAAACAAGCTTGGGTCCATTACCCAAACCTTTGTGCTACCGGAATTCGCTATTGGACTTTCTTCAAGAGTTGACATCAATGACAACCAACCAGTATACCACTCCATACACTCCATGGGAAAATGGAATCATGGAAAGGAGGAATAGGATAGTTATGGAGATGGAAAGGTGCATGGTGCACAGTTGAAATGTGTCATATTGATACTGGGCTGAAGCAGTGAACATCACGGTTTACGTCCTTAACAGAAGTCCTTGTAAATATTTGCAGGATATCATTCTCGAGGAATCATGGTCAAGTAGAAAACCTTATGTAAGTGATTTATGTGTTTTCTGTTGTATTTCTTTTGCGCGTATTCTTAAGGAAACGAGAAGTAAATTAGATGCAAAAAACAAGGTATATATGTTTGTTGGCTATAGTGAGGAATCTAAAGCATACCAGCTGCTAGATGTCTCTACAAACAAAATTGTGATTAATAGAGATGTTTTTGTAGATAAGAAAATATCATTCTTCTTTGATAATGGAAAATCTATGGATAGTTGTGTGTGGGAAACTATTGTTGATTCAAGAACAAGTTCTGGTGTTGAAATCAAACAAGCCTCAAAACCGGAAACAGAAGTCCAGTTCTAGGGAGGATATAGTGAAAAAGAATAGGATTCTTCAAAGCAAGAATAGGAAGGCCAACATAAGACACCAAAGTGGTACTATAACATGATGTATGATGTGTAGGAAGATGAATTACCAAAGATGATGGAAGGACGGTCTACGCGATCACGGCAACATATTGTGCAAGGTGGTGAGCAAGTAAATTTGCTCTAACTTCTATTGTTTTGCAGGTATTTGGGCGTAGCACATTTGAAGAAGCCAAAGGAAAACTTGAGTGGGAAGTTGCCGTGAAGGTGGAATATATGTGTTGATAAAAAAACAAGACTTGGGTACTATCAACATTACCTCCAAGGAAGAAATCCATTGATTGTAAATGGATTTATAAATTCAAATATAAAGTAGATGGTTCTTTGAATAAATACAAAGTTCATCTTGTTGCCAAAGGAGATGCACAAGAGGAAGGGGTGGACTATGAAGAAACATTTTCCCCAATTGTAAAGATGGTAACTTTTCGACTGGTTATCTCTGTTGTTGCTCATTTTGGATGGACGGTATATCAAATGGACATTAAAAGTGCATTCCTGAATTGACACTTGGATGAGGAGGTTTACATGATGCAACCACAAGGATTTTAGGTTAGTAAAAGGAAACATCTGGTTTTTCAATTGGTAAAGTCATTTTATGGGGTAAAGCAGGCTCCTCGAGCTTGGCATTTCAAACTTGATCAGTATCTTATAGATTATGTATTCAGAAAACTATTATGAACCCACTCTCTATGTCAAAAATAGTGTTGATTCCATAGTGATCCTAATTGTCTATGTCGATGATCTTGCCATCATCTGAAGCAGTGTTGACGTGATTCAACAAGTGAAATTTGAGATTTTTTTGTTTTTCAAATGATTAATTTATGCATGCTTCATTATTGCTTAGGTGTAGAATTTTGGCAATATGCTCATACTATCTTTGTATCACAACTAAAGTATGTCATAGCTCTCTTAGAAAAATTCAAAATCATTGAATGTAATCCTACATCTACACCTATGGAAGTTGGGATAAAACTCTCAGCTTACACTGACTCACCTCTGATCAATGAGTCATTGTATCGACAATTAGTGGGTAGTTTGATTTATCTTACTATTACTCGACCGGATCTATGTTTTACAGTAAGTTGTCTTTCTCGATTCATGTCTAAGCCTGAACAGGTACATTGGAAAACTGCAAAACGAGTTCTTCGGTGTGTCAAGGGGACCCTTGACTTTGGCATTCTATATCAAAGATCGGTCAACTTCATGCTAGCAGGATATATTGATTCTAATTGGGCTGGATCAGTCAATACGAGGAAGTCAAAAATAGATTATGTGTTCACTTTTGGTTCAGGGGTAATTTCATTACAAAGTAAGCTACAACCCATAGTTCCCTTATCCTCCACTGAAGCAGTATACAAGGTAGCCATCAGTACAACTTGTGAGGAAATGTGGTTACGAAGGATATTACTTGATCTTCAACTCGACCAAATAACTTCGAACTCACTTCTCTGCAACAATTAGAGTGTTCTCAATATGGTGAAGAACTAAGTCTATCATGCTAGAACTAAGCATATTGAAGTTCATCATCATTACATCATACAGTTGGTTGATAATGAAGACATATGTCTTTATTATTGTCCCACAATAGAGCAAACTACTGACATAATGATAAATTTATCAAGTTTAGAGATAAACTTGGAAATATATCTGGTTTAATCATTAAGGGGGGGTGCTAGATTAGATCAAATCCATGATTTGTTGCTACTCAATAACTACACCAACAGAAATATGTGGTGTATTCTAATTTAGGAAAAATCTATTCCATTTCTTTAGCAAGAATTTAATAGGTTGTTACAAGGATTTTATGGCTATATAATAGAGCCAATTGCAATGTACAAAGACAGAGCTAGTGAATGCAACAAAAGTGTTAATTGATCTTTTAAATTCTATATTGGTATGAGGGATATAAGCCTTGTGCTCCTTATTTGATTTATTTTTGGATTTGGTTGAGCTTGGTATGTTCAAGACTATGGCTTTAATGTATTGAGAAAGTCCTTATGTTCCTCCATTTGATTATTGCATATGGGATGAGTATGCAATTTGAAAAGTTTCCTCATAAAGAAAGTGGCTTATGAGCATTGGATTTGTGTGAAGTCTTTCCTCTATGATATAGGCTTATGGAAAGAGACTCATTGGAAGTATTGGATATTGATTTTGGATTATGTTTGAGAGTTGTGGATTGATAGTCTCTAGAGCGCTAAC
The DNA here is from genome assembly GCA_032191745.1 of Picea mariana. Lineage (NCBI taxonomy): Eukaryota > Viridiplantae > Streptophyta > Pinopsida > Pinales > Pinaceae > Picea > Picea mariana. The sequence goes on from JASDQU010100127.1 coordinate 483,602, forward strand.
ATGCCCTTTCAAGAATATAGTTTGAGGTTTTAAAACTAATTTTATTCAAATTTTTCAATTATATATTTTTTAAGATATAGAATTTTATTTTCAAGGGTTTTTAACAACAATGAAATAATAAATAAAGTCTTAGTCTAGACGTTCTACGTTTTGGCCATTTTTCGACAATATTTTCTGAGGATATTTGCCCACAATCCGATGAGATTGTTAGATCCGCAGATTTCAGTGATTATTTATGTATAATCCGAGTGCCCCGGGGATTTTTCAGCATGTTGAATCCATTTCTGCATTAGAAAATGGATTTTAAACAACAGAAAATAGTGATTTCGTGCAGATTTATGTCGTCGGATTCCGGCGAAAAAGACCAAAACGTAGAACAATTAGACAACGTCATAAATAAACATTTTTTAGAAAAAATATTTGAAATGAGAAAATATTTGTAGAAATATAAGAAATTATATTGTGATTGTTAATAAATGTAGAATATAATTGATAATGGTGCCACATGAATGTCAATAAATGTAGGATACAATTGATAATGGTGCTTATGGTGCTTATGCATAAATGACCACAAGTAAAGATTATCATCATTTCAATAGTGTGTTCTCTGTGTCCATTGAGATGTGATTTAGTGCCAACTTGGGGCGATTGTCACTACAAAGACTCAGATTCAAATCAAGGGGTTGATCTCTATAATGTTTAAAAAATTAAATTTGCCCTTCCCATTTTTTTATTTTACAATACATTTTTTTTATTTTTTTTAATTGTGTCCGACAATAAACATAATATGTCCCCCTCCCATTTTTTTTTAATTTACAATACGACTGCTTTAGTTTTTTAATTGTGTTTGCCACTAACTTTTTATTACAACTGCTTTAGTTTTTTAATTGTGTTTGCCAATAACTTTTTATTAGGTTTGAAACTGTACCCTACCCCTTCCAATCAATCAACTCCCCTACAATGGTCAATTAATAAATAATGAAAACATAGATATTTGAGTATAATCAATTAATAAATAATGAAAACATAGATATTTGAGAATAATCTTTTTCTTTTTTCTTAAAATTAGAGTTCACACCTCAACTTCAAAGTGGGTGCAGAGAGACCTGAGAGAAGTTTGGCATTGGTAGACGACACTTACAAAGAACACAAAGGAAGGGGACTAAAAAACCCTTGAGGTAGGGTGCAAAACAAACTATTGTAAAGCTCAACGACCGAGTTTGAAACGTGATGATTGATACACAGTCCAAATCCAGTTCCCTCACCCACTACGTTGAAGACAAGGAATCCTTGAAGCCATGTTCAGTGGCCTACTAGCTTCTAGAGATGAGCAGTGCAGAGATCCACAAGTTCACCGGACCACAAGCCATAGTTGTCCATCCATCCAACCATTAAATGACGAAGACAACAAGAAAGCTTGAGGTTTCAAATTCCTTAGTGCTATGAATTTCTACCACACTGTGATGGGAAGTCATTGAGTCACCGATTCTGAACATACAATGTGTGGAAAACACACTGATAATTTCATTGAAGACCCCTCTCTGCTACTCATGCCTTGGATGCTAGGTAGTTGAGTTGCTTAAGGCGCTACCAAACACCCAAAAAGGTATATACAGTAAATAAATGTGTTGCTTCGTGTCTTCATAGGAACCACACCTTCACATAGAGCTAACTCGCAGGAACTTTACGAGGATTAAAAATGAAACTCGAGCAAATCTAAATCTGCAATAAGTGGGCATAAATAGTTGGACAACAACCGCTATGATGTCACAACAAGGGAGGGTTGCATTAGGCAATGTGAAATATCAAGCTCTGAACATGGGCACATATTTATAGAAAAAGGAATCGAAGGGTTGAACCAAAGATGGCTCGATCCATCCACTGCTAGAAAAAAAAAAATCGTACGAATTATGACATGGAGATACCATGTGGAAGCCACTGCTAGAAAATAAAAATAAAAATCGTACGAACTATGACATGGAGATACCATGTGGAAGATAAAATAAGTAAATCACAACAGAAGATTAACTATTGAAAAATCAGAGGATTAGGGAGATCAAAGAGATAGTATTCCAAGTAGTGTAAGAAACCAAAGATTTTCATACATAATACATAGCACATATATTTACTTATCATAGATTGACGCATAGGTTCATCTTATGTAGCACCAAAATGTAACCAACTCCCTTGAAGTGAGGAAAATGAAATCCACATAGATTGGTTAGGGCACTTAACAAACTACTTAATTTCTACTTATTCTATGCACCAATCGATTGTTTTGTTCTAATTTCCCAACCAGTCGAATGTCTGGTCAACCAACCAATGGATCTCCTAGTCAACCTCTCAGTGGAATCTTCTAATCAACTCATTGTCTCCAAAAGATCCAAAGGTGTAATGAACCTACATAGCTTATTGTTACAACACCCCCACCCCCCCCATCAGCTCAACATTCTGAAGATTCAAGAGGTGAAATTACTTCTATACACCCCCCCTATAATTGCAACTTCCTGAAGCCCAAGCATAGCCCGAAATTTCACAAACTTAACTTCTGAGAGAGGCTTCATAAAGAATTAGCAACATGATCATCTATCCTACAATTAAAAAGAGTCACAACATTTTATTGTACAAACTATCTCAAATAATGAGCATGAAGCTCCACATGTTTCATTTTATTGTGTGCAATGGAATTCTCTACAACTTGTACCACACTTTGATTGTCACAATATAACACAGTCGATGACTCAACTAGGAAACAAAGTTCACCCATGAGATGTTGAATCCACATGGCCTTTGTGACTTTGTGCATTACACCACGATATTCTAGTTTTGTAATCAATAAAGAAACCACCTTCTTCTTTTTACAAGACCAAACAATGGATCCAAAGCCAAGTTGAAACACAGCCAAATGTAGACTCCTCATCGTTGTCATCTCCAACCTAATCTGAGTCGGTTTAACCAACTAGTTCACTTTGTCACTACAATACTTTATACCAAGCTAGTAACAAACAATTATCTTTGAGGCTTTAAGGTGACTTTCTCATGGATCCTACATAAACCGAGAAACCACACTGGCAACAAAGGAAATATCAGGTCAATTATGAATTAAATAAATAAATCTATTGACAAGTTACCAATAGAATGTACTATCAACTATCAAAAGAATCACACTTATTGGTTAGCTTCACTCCCAACTAATAAGGTATAGCACAAGGTTTACGGTTTTCCATTCTGAAATTTTGTAAAAGATCCAACGCATATTTAGGTTGAGAAATAAATATACTATCATCCATTTGTAAGACTTTGATGCCTAAAAAGAAATGCAACAAACCAAGTTCAATCATCTCAAATGTATATGTCAATGGTTTCTTCAAACCCAAAATTAAATTAGCATTGCTTCCAATAACAACTAAGTCATCCACATATAATGCAACAACTAATATTTCACCATTTACATGCAATACATCAATAATGTGAACTAATTCACGGCGTTTGAAACCAAGATTGAGGAAAATGTGATCAATCTTCTCATACCATGCTCTACGGGCTTGTTTCAAACCATACAAGGATCTCTTTAGTTGGCACACAAGACTATCATCACTATCAAAACTACGGGGTTGCTCCATATAAATCTCTTCAGTGAGATCACCATGAAGAAAGACACTTTTGACAACCATCTGATGTACCTCCCATCCAAAGTGAGTAGCAAGTGAAAGTATCAATGGAACAAAGTTTATCTTTGCAACCGGTGCAAAGGTCTCAGTGTAGTCAATGCCTTCTTGCTGAGAAAAACCCTTAGCCACCAAACGAACCTTATGTTTTTCAACAGTGCCTTTAAATGTGAATTTGGTCTTGTAGAGTCCCCAAAATACAATTCACTACATTATTTCCTTGTGATTGAAGAAATAAATTCCATGTGTCATTCTTCATTAAAGAATGGTACTCATTAACCATAGGATTCCCCCATTCAGGTAGACCATATGCATCTGCATATGTATATGGATCACATGTCTATAACACATGTGTCATTAGAGAAACACTACCATGTTGTTTCTAACTTCTAGTTTTTCTTGAGGCAATGGTGTCTCTTGCATCAACTCTAACGGCTTCAATTGTCTTGGTCAGTCACATGGGAAAACAAACCCCTATTGTTGAAAAATCTCTTGTACTAATATCACCATTTCTACACCGTACAAGGGTCCCAAAGTTTGTAGCTGATTTTGTTGTGGAAAATCCATTGTAGGTTGGTTCAAGGAAAAAAAGTCCACAAACTAGTGGACGATCTTGTGAAGTAGTTAGTGGATCCAAAATTCCTTGGAATTTACCAAGGATAGAACATAGTTATCAACTTGACAAGAAAAATCCACAGTACTCGCTTTTTTAGAGGTTGCATTTAGTGGTTGTTTTAACCCAATTTCAAAGTGGTGCTACCAATAACACCCTCTTTTTTCAAGGTTAAAGTTACAAGATTTTGCAATTATGCTCTGTAATGTTACTAACAAAACAAAACAAAAATCGACCCTCAAATTGAAAGATAGGTGTTACCAGTAGCACCCCCTTTTGTGGGGGGGGGGAGTGTTAAAACCGTAACTCATTTGGAACTGTGCACTTCACAACTCGTATTGTTGCAAACAAAAACTTTAAAATCAATTCTCAAATCAAAATGTAGTATTGCTAGTAAGACCCATTTTTCTTATTTCGAGGTTAAAATTACAACTTGTTCGATATTGTGGCCTTAACAACCGATACAGTTGCAAACCAAAATCGTAAAATCAATCATTGAATCAAAATGTGGTGCTACATGTAACACCATTCTTTCTTTCAACAACGCCTTCTACTAAGGTGTGTAAGGTACAGATCTTTGCCAAGAGATTCCATTCTGTGACAAGTAACTTTTAACATCCTTGCATACATGTTCGCCTCCATTATCTAACCCTAAGCATTTCACAACTCCACTACATTGCCTTTAAGTGAACATCCCAAATTCTTTGAATTTTTCAAAGACACGACTCTTATTCTTCAAGAATTTATACCCAAGTATACCTAGAAAAATTCAATGAAGGTCAATACATACCTTTCACCAACTAGTGATGATTGTTCAAAGAGCATGGGTCGCTATGGACAAGTTCCAACTGAACTTTTCTCTCTAAGTTTTCTCTCTTTCAAAGGTAGTCAAATGATGTTTTCCAAGCATTCATCCTTCACATACTCCATTAAGGGGAACAATCGTAGGTAGTCCAATAACCATGTTGTGTTTTGTCCTCAGTTTCAAGCTTCAAAAAATCAGATGTCTAAGTAATTCGTGCCAAGTTTGTTATGGTCATCAATGTGAGCTATGAATGAAGTTGGTCCTGGGTCTTTCTTGGGAATGTCACGGATCTTATAAAATCTATCCTTTGGGTCAAGGAAACCTTCAACAACAACCACAAATTTGTAGTGCATGCCCTTCACAACAAACCAATCTAACCAAAACTATACCTTCTTGCCAATCTAAGTTAATTGGGATAGACACAATAAATTTGCACTTAAACTAAATACATGATACACTTCATTGATCACACCATTCTGACATTCAATCTTTCCACAACCAGCAAAAGTATAGTCTCTTTTAATGAAGAGAAGAGAGATGCATCTTTAGCCATATGATGGGTGCAACCAAAGTCAACATTAATTTCACTCTGAGAAGTATGAGCATGCAAGGCCTTAGAAGCACCAACAAAAAAAGTATAGTTATCTACCTTACCTTCTGAAGTTTGATTATGTATGTCGATCGATCTTCCAATGGGCACGTCTCCTTCAAGTTTCTTCACTTTTTCCTCTAGGTACATGGTCTTCTACTAACAAGCATTCTCCATATCTCGCAATTTTCTGTAATAATAGCATGTCTTCTTCTTTCTACCTTTCTTAGTCAAAGTTTGATCACCATGTTCTTTTTATCACTATGGTCAATGCAATCACAGTGTTTCTCCTATTGACCTCTTTCTCTATAATTTTGCCAACCTTTGTGCTTAATCCAATAGATCTATTGTTTGACCTCAAGTTTCCTGTCATCAAGCAATTTTTCGTATGTCCTAGTTAGTAAACCACAAAAAGAGAGAGTAATCCTTAACATCATTTTTTCTCGAGGTCCAGGTAGCATGAAAGATCAAACAGAACACATCATATGGTGTCTTCAGATTCATCGAGATGAGTGTTATGTGTTGACCATCTTTTTTGGGAAAATCCTTTTCACATTCACCCAATTTCCATTGAAATTCCTACACACAAGCCAAGTAATCTTCAATTCTTACAAAAGAGAGAATCCAAAGAGATCAACTATTTCTCAATCTTCATGACCTCGCTTTCATTGGTTTCATCAAACAGAGTCTTCAACTACTTCTGGCAGTCAATCCCACTTGTATGAAAGCAAATCCCCCTTAAGATGTAGGTCATTATGACTTGTTCAACCTCATCCTTCTTTTCGTTAATGAAAAACTTCTGCGAGTCATCCTTTGGATCTGGAACCACAGTTTTTGTAAACTACCAAAGTGTTTTAGTCTTCAACAATGTTTCCATATCTTATACCCAAATTTCCATAGTTGTGGCCATTCAAAACCACAAACTCTTGCTTGGAACCCATAATGTCAATCTACAGATCTAATCCAAGATTTAATGTGGAATTCAAAACCTTGAGTCAATCTACCTGACAGATCCAACCCGTCGAGAGCATGTACCATCGATAGCCTCCATAAGACTTTTAGAGAACAGGCTAAGTCTTAAACCACTCGCTCTGATACCATGTTGGAGAGTTAGAGGATTAGGTAGATCAAAAAGCTAGTATTCCAAGAGAGAGGTGGTGTTTAAAGACACAATCACAACGCTTAAGCACAATCGAGCATAGCTCAACAGAGATAGTAGTGTAAGAAACCAAAATACTCAATACACAATACATTGCACGCATATTCACCATGTCATAGATTGACCCATAGCGCCATCTTATATAGCACCAAGATGTAACCAACACCCTTGAAGTGAGGAAAACGAGCTCCACGTGGATTGGTTAGGGCGCAACAAACTCCTTAATTCTGCTTTGCTATTTGTACCAATTGTTTGTTCTATTCTAACTCCTTGACTAGTTGAATGCCTAGTCAACCATCCAATCAAACCCTTAATCAACCACTTCATGGACCTCTCAATTGGTTGTGCATTGTTTACTTACTATCTCCATAAGATCCAAAGATGTGATGAACTCGCATAGCATGTCGTTCCAACCTTAATGCAAGTGTTAGGTGGGTAACCTTATACCCAAATAATCAATGAATTATTATACACTGAGTGGTCACAATTGTGTTGAGAACACACCCCATTGTTGACTAATTAATAACCAATTATTGGTGTACAATAAATTATCTTAATGACCATTAAGGGACCACAATGTCAAGATTAACCATGAATGTGTTTTATAACCATCCATTAAGGGTGAGTCATAAATGACTTTGATGGCCACTAAAGGGCCACAAAGTCTAAATTAACCACCATTACACCAACAAAGACCCATGTGTGATTATTAATGTAATTTTTTACAAGGTTTGCCTTGTTAAAATTACACTGGACACTATCAATTTTTTTTAAGTTCTCTAGATTAAGATTTATACAATAGTGGCACAAGGGGTTTCTATTGAGAGTCTCCCAAGTCCTTTTCTCAAGTTCATTCTAATTCCCTATCTAAGAAAAGAAAGGATGTGAAGCTATTGATATAAAAAAGAACCTAGACTATTTTGGCATTGAGTTACCTATGTAATGTGATAGTTAGAGTGAGGTACCATATTACCATAAGGAGGAAGATAAAAGCTTGATTAATACGAAAGGAAGAGGAGTCGTCGACTAGTGCTTGGGAAAAACTAAGAAAACAAGGATGGATGATGGAGGCCACTAAATGAATTAGGGTCTTAATATTCCTTACTACCCTATGACTGTGGATTAAGGTTAATTTGCAACAAGGAAATAACTAACCAATTAAGACCAAGTGTTGGGTCACTGTGGTGGCAATGCGGGCTCTAGTTGTGCAAAAGGATATTGTTGGTCATGTGGTCTCTCAGCACTCCATATCTACAACTTGAGGGCTTCGAGACATAATCTCCTTAGTTATCCACAAAATGGGGATAACCTCTGGCTCCTACTTGGGGACATGTGCTCGTTGTAGAGTGCATGAGAACCGTAGCATCTCCTAGTATTCTTGTGCCTACAAGGAAACATCAAACTGTCAAGTGCAGGATGGCCTACTCATCATTGTTCTCATATGGTCATAATCAAAACCAACTAAGCTAGAAAAAGAAAATTTTGACAAAATTTCCAACTAAGTATACATATATGATGATGAAATCAATAATGCAAGTAGAGAAAAATGAAAATGCAATGCAACTAAACTAAACTAATATGAGCAAACAAAATGCAAGATGCAAGAAAGGAAGATGACATACCTACTTACCTGGGATCCAGGTGTTGAAATAATGTAACTGCGAAGAGAATTCTTATTATTATATTTTATTCATTGGATTAAATCCCCATTGAGGATTAATCATGTCGGTAATTGTATAAGTACCAAATCCCCTTTTTCGGATTGGTCATCAGACAATTATAAAGGGCAGAATAAGAAGTCGGCCCCAACAGTTATTATGGAAGACCCAGAATTAATTAAAGGTGGGTTTACCCACCCAGAGTGAGAGGTCGGCCCTGCCAGTGGTGACCTTTCACACATGCCAGTTTTGTATATATAGGAGGCTAGCGCCTCACTTCTAACACACTCACTTGCTCATTATCTTATGAGGCAAGCTGCACTTACCGGTTGGAGAGAGGAGAAGAAGAGTGGCGCATCTCTTGGGGAGGACTATCTATATTGGTTTGAGTTATCTCTTGAACATTGTATAAGCTATTTATGATAAAGAAGTTTTTGCTGGGTTTTCTTCCCTTAGAGGGTTTCCCAGGATAAATGTTGTGTCTCTTGTGAATNGTGTATTTCTCAGTGATCTTGTTCTTATGATGCTCTTATCTATTGAAATGCAAAGAACTATAATAATGGCATAAACATTAACATGGTATCAGAGCCAACCTGAAGGAAACACTATTTGCAAGAGAAAAATGTCACTGTTGCAGCACCTGCAAATTAGGGTTTTGAAAAAGTATCTATTTTCAGCTCCCTAACCTCCTAGAAAGTTGTGCCCTCCCCTAAGGATCAATTTGGCACCTAGAGCACACATTTTCAGTGGTTGGATCTTCCGCAAAGTGAAACCCTAGTTTCACAAAAGTACCAGAAAACCAGTACCAGAAGTACCAGAAGCACCAGTCCAGAAATCCACAGATCAGAGTTGACGAGGTAAAAATTGGATTTTCTCAGATCTGAGGACAGCAGGCTACTTGCCTCAGCCAAGCGCACCTCCTGGTAAGGTCAAAACTTGATTCCAAGCATTTTCAATTTTTGGTTATTTTCATTGCCGCAAGTACAAGATGTCTGCAAGCACAAAGCTTGTTGAAAAACTAGAAGGCATAGACAACTTTTGTGCCTGGAAGTATAGGATCGGTCTGATCCTTGCAGAAAATGACCTATCAAGATTTATCAAAGAAGAAGTGGAGGAACCTGAAGATGCCGTAGAGAAAGCGAAGCATCAGAAGGACTCAATCAAGGCTCAAAGAATCATTGCAGATTCAATCAAAGACCACCTGATCCCGTATGTATCGTCCAAGAAAACTCCGAAGGAGATGTTTGATGCTC
>JASDQU010100128.1:0-14402 GCA_032191745.1 Picea mariana
GATTACCGCCTGCTCTCCTGCCAACACCTGTCCTCCACTCACCCATCTCTCCGCCTATCACATCTCCCTTTTTCCTATGCTGCCTATCATTTCCCGACATGTGTCTTCCACTTCCCCTCCATGTCACCTTCCCTTTTTCACTCCACTCCCTCTCTTCTCTTGACATGTGTCCCCCATGTCACCTCTGTCATGTGGTCATGTTTCCCCCTAACCACTCACATATCTCTACCACTGCCTCTTCCGTGCCACATCACTTCGACACTTTGGCACCTCAGCGCCCACACTCTAATGCCCACGCTTTCCCAATCACCATTTTTCCGTCACATCTTTCCGCCTGGCCGCCAATCACTTGTCATTCCATTCCGGTTTGTGTCAACCATCTCACCAACTCCCCCCGTTGTCCTCCAGGTCTGCCTGCTAGTCTCCCCGCAGAATTCCATCCATGCACAAGTGGCTGCAATCAACATCAAAAGACCAATCACAGTGACAGGTGTCGCTCTTGACTTCACCCATCCTGAACCTAATGAAGCAGTTAATGGAAGCGGGTAAGGTGGTTGAGACATCGTCTCCTCCTATAAATGGAATGTCAGAAAGGGACCAACCGTGGAAGTAGGCTGTCAGGACCAAACTGACAAAGATCACATCTGAAAAAGAAATGCATGGAGAATCTGACAAAGTATTGCAGGCACAACCTACTAGAAGACCGCATGCATGATCAGCCTGACAGGGAGCTAACTGACTCAAAGCTTTGACTGTAGTGGTGAGTTGTTCTGAGTATATGTAGGCAATTTTGTTACTTTGTTATGGTCAATGGTTTAGCTAAGCTCTTGTATTGTAATGTTTTAATGAAGCTTTGTTTCTCTCGTTATGTAACTTGACGTGAGACTTCTTGTTTAATGAAAGTCAGCCTGTATTTCCATCTTATTTGTGTCGAATACTGAATGTTCATGATCGAAGGATTCACATGGATTGTGGTGACTGTGTTGTAATTGATGTTTGATTGCAGTGCGGTTATAGCATTTTCAGTTTCTTGAAACTTTGAATTCAAGAGGATCTTGTCTTTAGATTTTTTTCCTCCTTAGGCATGCTAGAAGATATGATGTCCATAGCAGACCTTTACATTTCCTCCTACTCATCCTTACTACAACTTACTGACTAAAGTTGATCAAGACCTTGTTTTCTCGTGCATACTGCCCCAGTTTTCTGAGTTAAAACGACATTCTCTTGAGTCTGCCCCATTTGACCTCTTTAAATCCATTAACCGTGACATATAACTTGATGGGTACTGGGCTTACCTCTACCGCAAATCAGAGGTGACTTCTAGTGCTAACAATTCTGGCGCCGTTTCTGGGGATGAATTGAATATTTTCCCTGGGATAGAACAACAAAGCTTACTGATTTTGAAGGTGCATCAGAACTCAGTACCATTGAAGATTGCAACTTGGACCTGGCGACTCCATTGTTTGGCGACTCCACTGGTCTAACTCCATTGTCTTAGCTGGCTCCGAAAGGCAGAAACACGAGGTCTCACGCACAACTGCCTCTAGCCACGCTTGAAGCTGACCCAGAGAAAATTATTAGAAAAGAAAAGACCACTCAAGAAGGTACTTCAGCTTCTGAACCAGGTGATTATGGTAATTTTCTTAGTCCTTCAAAAAATCCAGTTACTGTTTCTATTTCTTCTGTTATCCCATCTGCTGGAGTTTCCAGAACTTTGAATTTTGGAAGTTTTCTTGCTGATTTCTCTTCTCCTGGCCTCGTTTTGGAAGGAGAAAGCTTCGATAGTCCTGTCTCTCCTGAAGATGTACCATGGCTTAGACCCAGGACCTTAGGAGACTTTCCCACCCCTTGCTTTACTACTTCTCCTCCTGTTAGAGCTGTTGCAACAGAATCCTCTGTTCCTACCATCTCTATAACCTTTTTCCCAAACACTCAGTCATTTCCCTTTTTCCTCAGAAGCACATTTCTAGTCTCACATGTCCGAACTCCATCTCCTCCTGCTTCTCCTCATGTTCACACTTCAATGGCAGGAGAAAATCCCCCTAGAACTAGAATGGAAACTATAATAGCTGTTAGGTATGCCCTTCTTGTTTTGCCTCAGCCTCTGAATGCCCTCCCAGCGAATGGCTACCTTAAGAAGTTACCTAAGTTCACGGGTGAGGGAGACATAACTGCAGAAGCACATCTTGAAGCCTTTTATAGTTTTACAGATAATCACGCCATAGAGAATGAAGATGTATGGATGAGGATTTTTGTTCATATCCTTGATGGTGAAGCTAGGAAGTGGTTCAGGGCCTTGCCTCCTAGATCTGTTGGTGGGATTGAAGCCACATATGAAGCCTTCTTAAAAGATTGGGGAGACAAAAAATATCTCCTATACTATATTACAGAGTTTGGATCTCTGAAGAAGGAGGAACGAGAATATGCGTCTGATTTCTCCGAGAGGTTTAATAAAATGTATAATAAAATCCCCACTGAAGTCAAGCCTACATAAACCTCTCCAAAAATGACTTATGCTAGCGCTTTTGATCCTGATTTTTGTCTCTTGTTAAGAGAAAGGAGAGCTACTTCCTTGGCTCATATGAAAGATGCAACCCTTGAAGTAAAGTCCAATATATTTGCAGTTGATAAGCTTAGGAGCAAGGCTGACAGAGACAGGAGAAAAGGGAGGTTTGAATCTTCATCCTCTGATTCCTCTGCTGTCCATCCTCAAGTTGATGAACTTGTTGAATTAGTAAAATCTATGTTTGCTGAGATGGAGAAGTTAAGACTTGAAGGAAGACAAAACTATAGAAGTTCGCAGAATGTTGATAACAAAGGTAACTTCAGGAAACCTAATGATGCTGCTCAGATTCTTCCAAGAGAGCAGAGAAACAGAGAGAGAAATGATCAGAACATCCAGACCCCTCTCCAAAATAATCTTGTTACAGATGATGAAAGTGAGGATGAAGAACTTGATCCTGAAATTCACTACATCAGAGACACCCCCTCCTTTCCTCATTTGACTTAATATGCATACGAGGAATCTCTCATGGAAAACCAACTTAATGAGTTAAGTAAGGGAGACAAGGCCAACAACAACCCAAACAGATATAATTTGAGGTCCAAGAAGAAAGAAGGAAAGCCCGATGTTCCTGAGTAGCCTACCAGAGCAGAGAAGCCTGCTAAAGATATCACAAACAACAACAAAGGTAAGAAAGCGCAATCCCCCTCTCTAGTAATTAAATTTCATGTACCAAAAGTGAAAGAAATTCTAAAGGCCCCTCCCTTTTTTAATTTTGACCATGAAATTCAAAAAATTAGAATTCCTGTACCCCTTTCTGAGCTGGTCAAGCATGAAGATTTCAAAAGGAGCCTCTCTAAACTATTGTAGTCTGAACCTATGCTTCATTCCACAGACTCGGTCAATTTGCAAGATGAAAAGCCAACAATTATCTTAATTCCTTTAGTAGAAGACATAGATGACTCCTATCCTCCCTTCTATACCTCACTGAACATATATGATAAGGTGTTGCACAACTGTTTGATGGATTCAAGGGCATCCCATAATCTCATGCCCAAAACTGTCATGGATGAACTCGGGTTAGAAATCACAAAATCTTACCATGACTTGTATTCTTTTGACTCTAGGAAAGTGAAATGTCTCGTGGTCATCAAGGATCTGGTTGTGACCTTGTTCCAGTTGCCCATGAAGAGTGTGGTCATGGATATCGTAGTAGCTGATGATCCCCCCAAGTTTGGCATGTTATTGTCAAGATCCTCGATAAAAATACTAGGGGGAACCTTACAGATGGACCTCTCCTATGCCACCATTCCAGTGTTTGGAGGTGAACATAGAAGAATTTACAGGGAAGCTCAATTGGCCTGATGAAGAAAACCGCACAAACCATCCTATCTTTGCTCTTGACAATGATTTGGGATCTAGTTTGCTGCAACTCATCGACGCTCCTGAACCTCCTCTGGAAATAAAAAAGAAACCTATTATTTTTGTGAAAATTCCCCTCCTATTACCTCTATGTGGAAAATGTTCTTCGATGGAGCCTCTTCTAAGGAAGGTGCTGGTGCTGGAGTGGTTTTCGTTTTACCTGCTCAAGAGACTACAACTCTGTCCTACAAGTTAGAATTCGAAGCTACCAATAATGTGGTAGAGTATGAAGCTCTCATCTTAGGTTTGAGGGCTACAAAGGACATGGGAAATGAAGAGATATCAGTATTTGGGGATGCCGAATTAATTGTCCATCAAGTCAGAAATCTCTACCAAGATAAGCATCACAGGCTAAGAAGTTATAGAAATGAAGTGTGGGACCTTGTTGACAGTTTTTTCCTAGCTTTCAATATTTCATTTATTCCAAGAGAAGAAAACATCATGGCTTATTCCCTGGTTGTTTCAACAAGCAATTTCAGAGTCCCTTTGCCACCAATTCTCAGGTATGATGTAGAGGTAAATTACAGACCCTCTATATCTGACAATGTTAAGCATTAGAAAGTGTTTGAGGATGATCTTGAGATCAAAAGATTCCTATAGACCATTGATGAGTTTTCTGCACTACACATCGATCAAGATCAGGATTCTGAAAGTAATTCTCATGCTGATGTTTTCTTGAATAAAATCGTTAACCACCATATTTTTCAGTTGCCTAGCAATAACATTCCAAAGGGACTAGTCCCTCTGGAAAGATTATTTGACATAAATGATGTGGCAATGAAAGTTAAAGGTTCCATTGATCGTGCTGAGGTGACAGAATGCAATATTGGTACAGAGGAAGATCCAAAATTTGACAAGTTGTCGAGCAGTCTGTCAAAGGAACAAAGGGCTGAATATGCTGAGCTATTAAAAGAATTTGTTGATGTATTTTCTTGGACATATGAAGATCTCAGAACATACGATACACGCATCATTGAGCATAAGATCCCATTGAAGGAAGAGGCCAAACCATTTAGGTAGAAAGTGAGGAAGATCAACCCCATGCTCGTGCCTATCATGGAGAAAAAGGTAAAGAAGCTCTTGGATGCTCAGATTATCATTCCCTTAAGGTATTCTGAATGGGTGGCTAACTTGGTCCCAGTGAGAAAGAAGAGTGGAGAAATCAGACTTTGTGTCGATTTCAAAAACCTAAACAAAAGCTCCAAGAAGGAAAACTACCTCTTGCCCAAGATGGAGCACATATTACAGAGGGTAACAGGTGCATCCAGGATGTCTATGATTGATGGATTTTTTGGCTACATTCAGATTTCTATCTTACCTGAGGATAGGGAGAAGACAACTTTCCCCACTCCATTGGGTACATTCATGTATGCCAAGATGTCCTTCGGATTGATGAACGCAGGAGCAACTTTCCAGCGAGCTATGGACATCGCCTTCTGGGGAAAATGATAAATTTGTAGTCATTTATGTGGATGACATTATGGTTTTCCTTAGGACTGATAAAGAAAATTGTCATCATCTGAGAAAGGTCTTCCAAAAATGCAAAAAATTTGGTCTCTCCCTGAATCCCAAGAATTCATTGTTTTCTATGAGGGAGGGAAAACTAATGGGGCGCATAGTATCAATTGAGGGAGTAAAGATTGATCCCAATAGGGTGGAATCCATCCAAACCTTAGCACTTCCTAGGTCCAAGAAAGAAGTTCAATTTTTCTTGGGGAAGATTAATTTTCTGAGGAGGTTTGTTTCTAATTTTTCTGAAATTGTGAAGGACATTACAATCATGTTGAGGAAAGGAAACAAAATAAAATGGACTACTGAATCTTGTAATTCCTTCGATCAAATAAAGAAGGCTGTGACCGAAGCACCTGTGCTCATCAACCTTGATTACTCCAAATATTTTATGATTTTCTCCTTTGCTTCATTTGACATTGTGGTAGCCGTTTTGTTGCAAAAGAATGATGAGTGATTCGAGAAGCCCATTTCCTTTTTTAGCAGGGCATTGAGAGATGCAGAGCTGAAATATGACATCATGGAAAAAAAAACCTATTCTCTGGTTAAGGCTCTCAAATCCTTAGGGGTCTATGTTTTGCATTCAAGGGTCATTGCATATGTCCCTTCAGCTTCCGTGAAGGAGATTCTCATTCAACCCGACATAGACGGGAGAAGGAGCAAATGGATTGCTAAAATACTTGAATTTGACTTGGATATGAGACCCATTAAGTTGGTTAAGGGTCAAGGTTTAGCCAAGCTGCTGGCTGAAACTAATTGCAAAGCCTTGGGGGTAAATTTCATCAACGCTTGCTCATAAAATCAACAGGGTGAGTTGTCTCATACGAGTTCTCAAGTCAGCCCTCCATTAGCAGAATGTGCTTGGTACAGGGACATCATTTTCTTTCTACAGAATTTACAGCCTCCTGATGGTATGGAAAAAAGCAAAGTAAGAGCTTTAAAGCTCAGATCAATTAAATATTTCCTCATTGATCAAGTCTTATATTAGAAAGATCCTCTAGGGGTGTTGTTGAGATGTTTAGACCCACATGAAGCCCAAAAAATCATGTCTGATTTTCATGATATGTGTGGGGGACATCACTTCTAGAGAACCACGACCTACAAGATTCTTAGAGTTGGCTATTTTTGGCCTAGCCTATTCACTGATGTTTTTGCTAAAATTAGGGCTTGTGTCAAGTGTCAGAAATTCTCAAGAGAACAACTCAAGTCCTTGCCTTTGAATCCTGTGGTGGCTTCAATACCCTTTCCACAGTGGGGCCTAGATTTTATTGGGGAAATTCATTCGGCTTCTAGTGGTCAGCACATGTGGATCTTGACTGCCACATATTACTTTACCAAGTGGATAGAAGCTATCCCCACAAGGAGCGCTTCTCACAAGGTAATCATTGGTTTTGTTGAGAATATTATAGCAAGGTTTGGCTGTCCGAAAAGGATTGCCACTGACTGATAATGTTGTATCCTTTAAGGCCGAACCATTGATTCTATTCAGTGAGCAATTTGGAATTGCATTGATTCACTCAACTCCTTACTACCCCCAAGGAAATGGAATAACAGAGTCCTCTAACAAGAGCCTTATAAAGATCATCAAAATATTGTTAGAGGACAATAAGAAAGCATGGGATTCAAAGCTCAAGTTTGCTTTGTGGGCTGACAGAGTGACAACAAAGAGATCTCTTGGTGTCTCTCCTTTTTAGCTTGTATATGGAATTGAGGCCATATTTCCTTCTCAGCTGGCCTTACCTGTGGAAAAATTCTTCCAAGACTACCAAGGAGAGCCTGATGATATGATCAGAAGGATACAACAGTCGGTGAAAGTGCAACAAACTAGAGAGCAGTTACTGGACAAAGTGAATCAACATCAGCAAAAGATCAAGCAGGATTTTGACAGGAGAGTAAGAAAGGAGGATTTCTAGCTGGGAGATCTAGTACTCAAATGGGATGCGCCCAAGCAGGACAAAGGCAAGCACAACAAATTTGATGCCTTGTGGATCGGCCCCTTCAAAATATGTGAGAAGTTTCCGAATAATACTTACAGGTTGCAGAATTTGGAGGGTGATGAAGTTTTTGGAGGCCCTATAAATGGGCATTTTCATAAGAAGTTCTTTGTTTAAGCCATGAATGTCTTACTATGTCATTGTAAATATCGTTTTCTCTTTTATTTTCTATTTTAATAAAGTGACTCCACAGCCCAATATTAAAGGCACTGAAGCTACAAAAGGAGTTCTTAGAGCCTCGCGTGGAGGTTTCTATCCCCCATGGGGCCTAATGTTAACAAATATTATGGATCAGGGGTTGTTTTCCCTAGGAACTAACATTCTGGTGAGAAAATGGCCGAAGGAGGTGGCTAAAACCCCACAAAATGCGTTTTATCCTAAGTGGGGGCCCTGATGTGACTTTTTGGCGCGGTGTGGTAAAAGGCTCATAGACCTGAGTAGCTTATCTTGGCGTGCTTAGATATACGCCCCCCCCACTATCGTGGCACCTCCTTGTTAAATCAGACCCCCCCACACTAAACATCTTACCACTCCCCCCCCTCCGAGTAGACCGCTTACCACCTCTGCTTATTGCCTTCTCTACTGCTAACACCTATCTTCCACTCACCCATCTCTCTACCTATCACATCTCCCTTTTTCCTATTCCGCCTATCATTTCCTGACATGTGTCTTCCACTTCCCCTCCATGTCGCCTTCCCCTTTTCACTTCGCTCCCTCTCTTCTCCTGAAATGTGTCCCCCATGTCACCTCTGTCATGTGGTCGTGTTGCCCCTCGACCACTCACATCCCTCTACCACCGCCTCTCCCATGCCACATCACCCTGGCACTTTGGCACCTCAGCGCCCGCGTTCTAACGCCCACACTTTCCCAATCACCATTTTGTCGTCGCGTCTTTCCGCCTAGCTACCAATCACTTGTTGTTCCATGTCAGTTTGCATCAACCATCTCGCTAGCTCCCCCCGCTGTCCTCCAGGTCCACCTGCTAGTCTCCCCACAGAAGTCCAGCCATGCACAAGTGGTTGAAATCAACATCGAAAGACCAATCACAGTGACAGGTGTCGCACTTGACTTCGCCCATCCCGATCCCAATGAAACAGTTAATGAAACTAGGTAAGGTTGTTGAGACATCATCTCCTCCTATAAATGGAATGCCAGAAAGGGACCAACCGTGGAAGCAGGCTGTCAGGACTAGATTGATAGAGATTGCGTCTGATAAAGAAATGCATGGGTAGTCTGACAAAGGACTATAGGCACATCCTACCATAAGATCACATGCACAATCAGCCTGAAAGGGAGCTCGCCGACTCAAATCTTTGACTGTAGTGGCGAGTTGTTATGAGTATATGTAGGCGGTTTTGTTACTTTGTTATGGTCGATGGTTGAGCTAAGATCACGTATTGTAATGTCTTAATGAAGCTCTGGTTCTCTGGTTATGTAACTTGACGTGAGACTTATTGTTTAATGAAATTCAACCTCTATTTCCATTTTACTTGCGTGTGATACTAAATGTTCATGATCGAAGGATTTGCATGGATTGTGGTGACTGTGTTGTAATGGATGTTTGATTTATCTCCAGTCATAGTCAACACAAATTCTCCTGCCTCTATTCTTCCTAACTATGGGAGGAAGTATGATCTATGATGGATATCATCCTAGGGTCTATCCGGACCATTCAATGCCTCTAAAATCACCTCGTCAGAGGGAAAGACCAAGTCTAAAGAATAGGTAATGGCCAGGGAAACTTGAGCCTAGGCAAGCTCGAGAACTGGATCTAACTCTGGTGTAGGAGTTGGATCAGGGTCTGTTGAAGCTTGCTGGACTATAGAGTACACAACTTCTGCTGCGGACAAGGGCATGGACATGCCATGGTTCCCTGTCCCTTCCATCATGGCTAATGGGGAAGGAAGAATTCATAGATCATTAAAGTAAGTCATACAAAACGAGGACACTGAAAATATTTTAGCCTTAGGCTGGTCGGGGAAAACTAATATCATTTTGACATCACCGGAAGGAGGCAGGTAATCGAAAGTTCCCATAGGAGGTGGGCACAAACCAAACCCCACGTTGGCGATGCCAGGATGTGGGTTATCAATCATCGGGACCGTGGATTACCCCGATGAAGGGTCAGGTCTGGAGAAAGACAATTGATCAATGGTCACGATTTGACCCTCATGTGGAAACAACAAGACCCGGAAAACTATGGTGACCACTAGATGCATGGAATATGTCCAAATCATTCCTAACATGAGTTTGTAGTCGAGAGGCACATCGACCAATTCAACTTCGACGCACACAATCTTCCCTCCTAACTGCACGGGGAAAGAAGGAATGATTCCATGTGGTCTGAAAGAATGGCCATTGAAAGATGTGAGAAGAGTAGGTGAAGGAGACAGAACGGGTTGGCTAATGGCCTTCCAACACACCAACGATATCACGCATGTCGAGGCACCCTCATCAACCACCGTACGAAAAATATTTTGGGTAGACGATTTCATGGGGTGAGCCACTACTATCTGAAATGTGACGTGGTATGGGAAAAGAGGTTTCAAGTCGGTTGTATTAAGTGTGATAGTTCCCGTATTACATGTCTAGGCAGATCCTAAGGTGGTTAACATAGCCTTTCTCTGCGAAGGGCAGCTCTGAAGGACCTCCAAAGCAGACATCGTGCAAGGGGTTTATGACAAATCCTCCACCATAGAGTAGTTTTGGGTGACCCTCGCATTTGGATTATGTGAAGATTTATTGAACGTCCCTTTCAGGATGCATGTCATTTTTTCACCCATCGTTCTCTCGATCTGGAGAGGAACATATAGGTTTTTGGCTTCTTTTCCCTTTTCTGTATTACTTGGCGTTCCATAATCATGTTCCCTAGTAGCTATGTGGGATTCACATTTCAACATATAGACGTTCGAAGTCGAGGGATTGCTAGACGACGAAGGGGGTCCCTGACTGCCCCCATCCGCATTCACAGAGGCTTGAGTTAAATTTTCCCCATGAGGAAATGGGTTCATTAACACTGTAGGCTATTGCTGCACCAATAATTTTTGGGCCTCCGCGAGTCGAGGGCACAGGTGAGTCAGGTGGTCTTCCACGCAGAGTTTGCACAAATACTTCAAGTTCTTTCTCTCTGTGTTTCCCCCACCAGCCTTATTGGTGGGTTTCTTATCCCCCTTACCCTTCTTTTCCTTCTTTTTCTCCCCTTCGGCCTGTTGGCTAGCCTTTGTTTTGTCGATTTCACACTGTGTACATTCGATGTCTAAGTAGGGGGAGCAATCGAACTAGGATTTGGGCTAGCCATTGTCTTCTTTATTGAAAATTGTTGCAATTGGTTTGACAATGGATCAATGGGATTTTCTTGTGTTGAACCAACAATGTCATCAGCATGTGGTTTAGACTTATGTTTGGTCTTATCAAGAATAGACCGTGGCACATATGGAAAAACTTTGTAAAGTAAACCAAATTGAGAGTAAATCATCTCTAGCTGTTGAGCTCTCATTATCGCTTCTTCCTCCGAAAAGACCCCCGAAATTGCTACATCCTTGGATAGCTGGGGTACCAAAGACTTAGGGAACCATTCCAACAAGAATTCTGGTGGAACTGGTACTTTAATCAAACTCTTCCGGCGCCTCCATTCTCGGATGTGATCAAAGATATGGTCAGCCTTTGTCTGCTAAAAGTTGGCCAACAATTATGTGCCGACATCATATCTCACAGGTAATTGAAAATGGTTTAAGAAAACCATTGCCAATTCTCCAAAAGTAGAGTATCTTGAGAGGTCAAGCTCAATGTACCATTTCATGGCACTCCCGATAAGAGTGCGTTGAAATATACACAACTAAACAGATTCATCTCTTAAAGAATTAGACGAGAACCATAGATGAAATGTGGTCACATGATTGCCTAGATCTTTGTTAGGCTTGCCTTCGAACTTTGTAATGTTAGAGGGAAACTTGGTCGGCATGGCAGACCAATGTGGATCGTGACAGATTGGTTCATTCAATAATCTTGACAAGTTTGGCAAATGCAAAGTTGCCAGAAATGGTAGCTTAGGTTGTTGAGTATTTACAGGAGGATAGGAGCCTGAATTTTGGTTGGCACCAGGTTGCCAGGAAACGTTAGGATGTTGGCCTGGTTTCTGGTAAAAACCATGGCCTAGGTCGACATTCAGATGCTGCGCTTATTGGGATGTCATTGGCTGACTCCCATAGTAGGACGTTGAGGGTTGGGAAGGGGTTGTCGGGTTCCAAAGGTTCTAGAAAGGGTTTCCGCCTACCAATCCGATGGGCAAAGGTCCCGAGCCTTGCCTGGGGTTCCATTGACCATGGAAGGGGTTGCCCCCGGTTGACATCCCTGACGAGGGAACTGATCCCTGCCATAGATTCCAAGGTCCTTGAGAAGTGTGTGCCCCCTGTGCAGGAATAATACCCTGCATAGGATTTTGTGATCCAAAACCAGGTTTTCCCCTGGTTGAGATGACAGTTGAAGAGAATGCGTTGTGTCGAACAAAGAGAACGAAAAAGAACCAACCAATGTGGTACTAGAAGAAGGTCCTTGACTACCTACTCCAAACAGGTTGTAGTTCATGGTCGACCAGATGGGTTGTTGAGAAGCGCCACCGAGAGAGGGAGACGATGGAGGTATATGACCCTCGCCATAAGGGAAAGCATTATAAGGGGCTGAGGTGCCCCCCATGGACCCTTGCATAGGAGCGTTTGAGCTCCCTTCCGCTAGACCCAAAGTTTGTAAGGTGGAGTAGGAGAGGACCGAGTTCGTGTCAAAGTTGGGAATCCCGTATGAAAACAGAGGTCCCGTCACACTTTGTGTAAATGGTGTAGTGATCACCGCCATGGATGGAATCGAACCACTGCCCAAGGTAGAGGCGGTCAAGACCATAGTGGCACGAACCTACGAAGGTGAGTTAGGAGGCAGAACACCGCCAGTTGTGGCAGTCGTAGAGGGAGTATGAGGACTCCCTGATGAAGTAGCATCATTTGCTTCCATTGCTTCTTGTAGGATTATTTGACGCTCATGATGCGTTACCCTTGGAGGGGCAATCTGTATCAGAAGTGGCATCGACAAGTCAGTGATTGGATATTTATATGGATTGAGAGCTTCCTCTCCAAGGTTAGATGATCGGAATCTGGACCAGGAGGCAAATTTTAGCTCAAAAATCAAAGTTCTTAGAATCGCCTCAAAACAAATGGGTTTGTATCCCTCGACATCATGAACCCAACGCAACTCATTTCGTCTCAAACGGACGTCGGGAGCAAAAGTTATCGCGATCTGTTCGAATTGCCAAACATGAAAAAAAAGGGTGCTGACTGGGCAGGCCGTACAGCTGACGTGGCATAGGCCGTATAGCTGACGTGGTAGCCGTACAGTGACGTGGCATGAATGTACACCCTGGCAGCTGATGTGGAAAATTCTGGTTGGCTGATGGTGGTCGAATAGGGTGATGACACGTGGCATTTTATTATCTAATGGAAAGGTGCCACGTGGCCCAATGAAGAGCTGCCACGTGGCACCCTGGGTTTGACTTTATTGGGTCGTATAAAAATTTAGTGGAGGCCGCGGGGTTTGACCCCCAGACCTCCCAACCATGCAAGCGCCTTAACATAGTTCCGCCAAGCACTATTCCGCTCATTAGTACTTGAAAGGTATACACATTTACTTATATTTAAATTAAACATTTTGTATTGGTGGTGGGGGGTCGGGCCCGGGCTAAGCCCCGGCCCGAGGTTTCTTCATACCCCATATGACCATTGTCAATGGAGGCGCGCGGGAAAAGTGTTGTGGTGTTAACCCATGGTGCCATAGCATAAAATATAACCGCACATAATAATGGAGTGGGGGTTTAGTTTATTATACTTGCCCACGGTTTTATGCGTGGAACATGTAACCAGGGCGGTGGTTCAAATGGAGAGCGCGGAGTGAACCTTGGGTTTTGTGTTATGTTTAAACCGGTGGTTGTATTGTATTGAATACATATAACCACATACTTTGGTGCGCGGTTGGTGTGTAAATATAACCCACATATATTTACATTGGGTTGACCATTGTATTGTTTGCGCGCGGATATATACATAACCGTGTATTTTTAAATGTGGCATGGGTTTATAACCCATAGTTTACACAATGCGCGCGGGGTTTTTTTAATTTGGTTTTATTTCAAACGGTTATGCCACCGCACACCCGACGTGTCAAGAACACATTTAACAACAGAGCGGGTAGCCTATTTTAGCGCTGGGACGTGGCCACATGGTCCCCCATGCGCCCAACACCTCCGTCCTCGGGGGCCTTATTTTCGTTAACCGTTCAACATTTTGGTGCGTTTTGCGAGACGCGCGTGTGTGCTGGGTTTAGGCACGGAAAACGCCTAGAAGCCAGGTTCGTTCACCCACAGGTGCAGAATGGCGAACCAGTAACAAAGCTTGAAGGGGAAAAATGGCAGAAGCCATAACTTTTGAAGTTTTTGGCCAAATCAAGTGCTGTAAAAGCCCAGCTAGGGGTTTTTGGACGTTCTGAGTCCATTGGTGATGTTTTCATAGGCATTTGGAGACTTCTAATGCAGTTTTTTAACCCTTGAAGTTTGAGGAAGCTCTAGGAAGCTTGAAGCCCTCATTGTTTGAGGCATTGCTCTGATGAGCACATATCCATTTTCTGAAACTGAATAGTCATTCTTGACTATTTATTATGCTCTGAACACATTGGGATAGGTTTCAGATCCATTGGAGGACTTCTATAGGTATTTTTTCTCCATTGAATCTCAGGGAAGCTTGGAGGTCACATGTAGAAGAGGTCATTGCTGGATGAGGCAAGATCCATTTGCAGAGTTTTAACAGTCATTTTTTGGGGTTTTTATGTATTCTGAATCCAATGGTACAGTCTGTAAATCCATTGGAGTTGAGCAGCAGCTTGTAAAAATCATTTTACAAACTAATCCCAAAGAGCCAAGTCCATTGAAGGAGGCTCAA
>JASDQU010100128.1:35968-55207 GCA_032191745.1 Picea mariana
CACTTGTCCACTTAGTAATTTCTCCATTAACTTTATTATTTAAATAATTTATTTTGTATCCACTTTGACTAATAGTACACTTATCACTTCACTTTATTATTTAAATGATTTCTTCTTTGCAACCACTTTGATTACTTTGACCTTTTGGGGCTTCTAGATGACTCATGAGGGTTCTCCAACTTCACATGGCCATAACTCTCTAACCTTGAGGAATTATGTGATGTTCCACATACCACCGGAAATGACATGACATGTACTATCCATGTATAATAGTCTTACCTTCAAATATATTAAAACTCATACCATTATACATCAGACAAACTTAGGTCCATTACCCAAACCTTTGTGCTACTGGACTTTCTTTAAGGGTTGACATCAATGACAACCAACCCAAATAATCAACAATATTGGTGAATATTCCAACAAAAATTTCCTCTTTTGCACAAAACCCCTTTTTAAACTTGCAATTGCAAAATAAACAACATGAACATGTTTATTATGATAAACCACACACCCACAACTTGCACAACTCAAATCTAAGGTATAATACAACCTCGGGTGACTTTTTACAAACATGTTGTGCATTCCGAGGGTTTTACTATGCATCTCTTGCCTAATTTTGTAGAGAAGAGTATTTTATGATTGAAAAATACAAAATTCACTTTGGTTTCTCTCGTAACCCACCATCCTTTGATTAATCAAAATGTTGTGAATCTTTATGCATATAAATAATCCTTTTTGGAGTGTAAATGCACTACTAATTATACAAACATGTTATAAATAATGAAATGATCAATTTCCAACTTAAATCCTAAATTATGGAGCCTTATTCAACTTTGGGTGTGTAGTTGCATCTATTCAACTTTAATAATTTGGCCCTTTGGTTTTACAAGACAATTTTTAGCCTTTATGCACACCAGGTATGTTTATGTTTGAAAATGACAATACAAGTTTATAGATAGGTGTAAAATCACAAACTACCCCTTCTGCAAATTGAACCATTCCATTTGGGTCAAAATTGATACTAGGGCGTGCATTGCACTCTAAGGTAGTTTACCCTTCAAATTTACATGAAATACCAAATCTAGGTGCATTAAAGCAACCTTTCCTATTCTTCAATTGAAATTTATGTGCATAGGTAAATTTACCATTTATCTACATACACATTACAACTTATAAACCAATTTTTGGAGCTATAGTGAAGTTTGGGCGTTCAATTTAATTTTGTCACTTAGTACATTTTATATCTTGCAAATTGCAAGGAAAACTTTGTCTCTTTTTCACAACAACCCTTTTTAAACTTGTAATTGCAAAATAAACAACATGAATATGTCTACTATGATAAACCACACCCCGAACAACTTGAAAAACTCAAATATAAGGTATAATACAACCTTGGGTTACTTTTTACAAACATGTTGTGCATTTCAAGGGTTTTACTATTCATTTCTTTCCTAATTTTGCATAGAAGAGTCTTATGACTGAAAAAAAATAAAAATGATCTTGGTTTCTCTCATAACCCACCATCCTATGATTAATCAAAATGTTGAATCTTTGTGCATATAAATCATCCTTTTTGGAGTGTAAATGCACTACTAATTGTAGAAACAGGTTATAAATAATGCAATAATCAATTTCCAACTTAAATCCTAAATTATGGAGCCTTATCCAACTTTGGGCATGCAATTTCATCTACTAACTTTAACAATTTGGCCCTTTTGTTTTATAAGGAGATTTGTAGCCTTTATGCAAACCAGGTATGTTTATTTTTGAAAATGACAATATAAATTTATAGATAGGTGTAAAATCACAAACTATACCTTCTTCATGTTGAACCACTCCATTTGGGTCAAAAATTGAGACTAGGGCATGCATTGTACTCTAAGGCAGTTTTCCCTTTAAATTTACATGAAATACCAATTCTAGGTACATTAAAACAACCTCTCTTGTTCTTCAATTGAACTTTATATGCATAGGTAAATTTACCATTTATCTAACTACATCTTACAACTTATAAAACTATTTTTGTAGCTACAAAGAAGCTTGGCCATGCAGTTTAATTTTGTCACTCATAACAATTTAGACCTTGCAAATTACAAGACAAACTTTGCCTCTTTTGCATAACAACCATTTTTAAACTTGCAATTGCAAAATAAATAACATGAACATGTCTACTATGATAAGCCACACCCCCAACAACTTGCACAACTCAAATATAAGGTATAATACAACCTTGGGTTACTTTTTACAAACATGTTCTACATTTCGAGGGTTTTTCTAGGCATATCTTGCCTATTTTTTCTCATAAGAGTCTTTTATGTCTGAAAATGAAAAATTGACCTTGGTTTCTCTCATAACCCACCATCTTCTAATTCATCAAAATGTTGTGAATCTTTATGCATATAAATCATCCTTTTTAGAGTGTAAATGAACTACTAATTGTAGAAACAGATTATAAATAATGCAATCATCAATTTAGAACTTAAATTTTAAATTATGGATCCTTATCCAACTTGGGGCATGCAGTTTCATATAACCAACTTTAACAATTTGGCCCTTTGGTTTTACAAGGATTTTTTTATACTTTATGCACATCAGGTAGGTTTATGTCTACAAAATTCCAATATAAGTTTATAAACATGTGTAAATCATAAACTACAACTTATGTAAGTTGAACCACTTGGGTAAGAATTGAGACTAGGGCATGTGTTTTAGTCTAAGGCAATTTTTCCTTCAAATTTACATGAAATACCAAATCTAGGTGCATGAAAGCAACATATCACGTTCTTCCATTGAAATTTAGATGACATCCGTAAATTTACAATATATCTAAAGATGGAGAAGAAGGTGAAGTGGAACAAATAGAACAAACCCAAGAATCAAATGAAATACCTGAGCAACAAGTTAATTCATTTTGGGACATTTCATATGGAGTGGAAGAAGAGGAAGAAATAGAAGAAATACATATGTCCCAGAATGTTGTGACCACTAGAAGTGAGAGCAACAAGGCTTTCTCTGAAACCCCTACTCCTTCTGAACCTCCTAAAAATGCTCCTCACACTCATAAGATTTTATATACTCCTAAAATAACCGTTCCTTCTAATGTTGCCACAAATTTTGAATATGATTTCTTGGAAGATCTAAATAGAACTAAGGCCAATATTTCTCTATTTGAAGCTTCCACACATTCAAGATAATTTTATTAAAATGCTTCAAGTTAATATTTCCAAAACCTCCAAAGAAATTAATGTGGGAACAAAGAAAGGGACAAGTAAAACTTCCCCATCCGACGATATAACCAATGCACCTAAAATACATGTAGATGTAAATGCTTCCCTATCGGGACAAAGGTTAATATCCACCACTCCACTTTTTTTGGTTAATTTTGATATTTTTAATAGGAATGCCCATAATTTTATGATGGATTCAGGTGCTTCATCGAATGCGTTGCCCCTTAAAGTTTGTGAGAAACTCAACGTCAATCCTAAACAATGTGATATTCAAATTATACATATTGAAATATCAGATTATACATCTTGACAGAACCAGAGTTAAAGTGATAGGGGAGTTAAAAATGTTTTGATCAGGATGTCTTCAAATCCAAAGATACATCAAACTATTGACATCATAGTTGTTGATGTACCAGATACCTATGGAATTCTCTTGAGTAGAGACTGGTCTACTACACTTAAAGGATATTTTTCCACATATTGGTCACACCTTTGGCTACCTTGTAACAACAAGCCTAATTAAATCAAAGTTGATAGATAAAGATACATGAAACATGTGGTAACAAACCTAAATGACCCAAATGAGCCTGTGATGTTTAATCACTCTGTTCTAGGAAATTACTAATGTGATTATTTCTTTGAAAATTATTGTGTTAAAATATCATCTTATGCAGAATAAAAAACACAATCTGAAATCCTTCATTGCACTCATATTTTTGAGCCCCATTGTAACATAATAGATGTAAATAGTCGTGACATTATACAGGATAACATAGTATTTAGAGATAAGTTAGAATTTTTTTCCGACTGTACTAACCATACTAATATAGAAACCAAAGAAAATCCCAAGTCCATGGATAACCTTAAAAGAGACCATAATATGTGGACTTTGTTGTTTGATGGGTCAAAATCTCTTGAAGGTGCAGGTTCTGGCTTCATACTAAAAGACCCTAATGGTAAGAAAGTCATGATAATATGCAGGCTTGAATTCTAATGCACAAATAATACCGATGAATCTGAAGCCCTGCTACAAGGATTAAGGAAATGAATTGACTTGAAATACAACAAGATTAAAGTATTTGGAGACTCTGAGATTGTCATAAGGTAGGTAAGAAACAACATACATGGTCTCTCTAGTTACCTTAAACATTACCAACATGAGGTATGGGAATTTATTAAGTCATTTGATGCATTTAATATTAGTCTTGTTCCTTGCTCTTTGAAATCCGATGCTGATTTACTAGCTAATGTAGCTTCTAGGATTATTCCTTCCGATAACTTATTACCTGATACATTTTCAATGGAATTACTTTACAGACCTTCAATACTGGATAATGTGACCAACTAGAGGGTATTTTATGACAATGAGCATATTATAATTTTCAACACTTGGAAGGTACCTTCAAATACTCCATAATTGATGAAGATCATCATGATAGAAAAATAAATGCAAATGTTCTTGTCTCAATCAATCAATAGAGAAAAATAGAACTAGCCCAATAAACAACATCCCCCAAAGCACGATAAGACTGGAAAAACTCTATGACCTCTTGGAGAATTTTAATAAGGTGACAAATTGTAAGAGTAACAACTCATCAATGCAATTTGAAGGGATAAATTTGGGATCAAAGAACACACCCCAGAACATCAACATGTGAAAGAAGTGTTCCCCTGAAGAAAGAGAAGCCTTCAAAAAGTTGTTTAAATAATACAAATAAATATTCTCCTGGACATATGATGATCTCAAGACCTACGTCATAAAGATCATTCAACATGTTATCCCTATGAAGCCACAAACTAAGCCTTTTCAGCAGAAGTGAGGAAAATGCACCCGAGCTTAGATACACAAGTAAAAAAGAGCTTAACAAACTATTAGTTGCCACAATAATTGTCCCAGTCAGGAACACACAATGGATCTCGAATCTTGTACCTGTAAGGAAGACAAATGGAGACATAAGACTCTGTGTTGATTTCATAAATTTCAATAAAACTTCAGAGAAAGACAATTATCCAGTGCCTCCTATGGAGCATATTCTTTAGTGTGTTTCTAGTTCCCAGGTGATTTCATTATTATATGACTTCTCTGGTTACAATCAGGTTTTATTCACCCATGACAATCAATTTAAAACTGCCTTTTGAACCAAATGGGGGACTTATGCTTACAAGAAAATGCCTTTTGGATTAGTAGATGCAGGGGAAACCTTTCAAAGAGCCATGGACATAGATTTCAGATGAATCATTGGTGAATGTGTAGTAGTATATCTAGACGATTTTACTATATTCTCCAAAAACACGTTAGATCATATTATTCATTTGAGGAAATTTTTCAATAGATGAAGAAGATATGGAATTTCACTCAACCCCCCAAAATCTGTATTCGTTGTTGATGAAGGAAAACTTCTAGGTTTCTTTGTATCCAAAGAAGGCATGATTATACAACTCGAAAGGACTCAAGAAATATCTAAAATACCTCCTCCCCATAATAAGAAATCCATGCAACCCTTTCTGGGTAAAATAATTTTTGTAAGGAGATTCATTCCCAGTTTTTTTGAAACTGTAAAACCACTCCAAGACATGATAAAAAAGATGCATAGTTTAAATTGGGACCCAAAGAGAAATCAGAATTAGAAAAGATAAAACATAAATAACTCATGCTCTGACATTGATGAGTCCCGCCTTTAGAAAATATTTCATATTATACACATTTTCTTCCAATGTTGCATTTGCAATTGGAATGAATTCCCCATCGCCTTTATGAGTTTCGGGTTGCAAGGAGTAGAATTAGATTATCCTGAAGTTGATAAACAAGCCTATTATATTTTCAAAGTGGTCAAACACTTCATACCTTACCTTATTAAATCCAAAACCAAAGTAATTGTCCCTTACCCAACTGTGAGAAATCTCTTAGTACAGAAAGATCTTGGAGAAAAGAGAGAAAATTGGATATGAATCAACACATGAAAAGGCCAAGGAGGATGAATTTTATCAAGATCAAAGTCTATTTGAGAGGGAAGTTTGCTCTATTCCTATCATTGGGGACCAATGGTTTTATGAGATGAAATACTATCTGACTCATGGAATTTATCCCCATTATTTAGATCCTAAGAAGAAGAGTTCCCTCAGACTTAAGTCTGCACAATATCAACTCATCCAAGGAGTGTTGTGTTGTAGGAACTCTGATGGTGTTTATTAGAGATGCCTTGAAAAGGAAGATGTTGATAAATTCCTATATGAACTTCATGATGGGCCTACTGGAGGAAATTTTGGAGGTGATACTACAACCCACAAAATAATTAGATCTGATTATTATTGGCCTACCTTGTTCAAATATTCTCATGCATACGCAAGGAAGTGCCAGGAATGTAAAATATCAGCTGGAAAGGAGAAGAAGTCTTTGTTTCCCCTGCAACATGTTATCATTGAATTCCCTTTTCAAAAATGGGGTTTGGATATGATAGTGGAAACTAATCCAAACTCTTCTTAGTTACACAAATATATCCTGGCAACTACTGATTAGTTCACAATATGGATGGAAGCAATACCTCTCAAACAAATCAATGAAAATTAGGTGATATCGTTCCTTGATTCCTTTATTATAACTAGATTTGGCATTCCAAAATCACTAGTTTCTGACAATGCTAAATATTTTTCCTCTTTGAAATTGATTGAATATGCACTTGATAAGAATATCAAAATTAAATATTCAAAAAATTATTATCCTCAACAAAATGGGCTAGCATA
The DNA here is from genome assembly GCA_032191745.1 of Picea mariana. Classification (NCBI taxonomy): domain Eukaryota; kingdom Viridiplantae; phylum Streptophyta; class Pinopsida; order Pinales; family Pinaceae; genus Picea; species Picea mariana. The sequence continues at coordinate 42,940 of JASDQU010100128.1, forward strand.
GTCCACTAATAAAAATAAAATCAAAATCGTGAAAAAACTATAACAAAACATCAAATGAATTGGCATAGATCTATCCCTCCCCAATGCTTTATGGGAGGATAGAGTGAAAATCAAAACTTCTCTAGAGAATTCTCCTTTCTTTCTAGTGTATGGACAAGAAGAAACCATTCCCACTGACACCTTCCTTCCTTCCCCACAATTAGCCATGTCTGTCCAAGATGAAGAGTATCTAGTCATGCAATATATATTAAATACTGTCCTTAATTTAGAGGAAGAAAGTGAAAAGTCCAGAAAAAACCTAATGCAACATCAAGAACTGATTAAAAGGTGGTTTGAAAAAAATTCAGTGGGTAACAAAAATTACTAGGAAGGTGATTTAATGCTTAAATGGGATAAAGCCAATGCAACGAAATGAAAACAAAAAAAATTCCAAAAACTATGGCTAGGCCCATACCGGATCTATGGTAAGATCGGACCAGGAACCTTTAGAATCACATTATTGGAGGGGGATTTGGGGGAGCTTCCTATCAATGGAAAATTACTCAAAATATACTTCTCCTAATCAACTTTGGTGATGTAGCATTGTACATAGTAGGTTTCTTTTGAATTTTACCTTGTTCCTTTTTGCAGTATCTGTTTAGATTGATATTTTCCTTTTTATGTTTTTCTATTGTTGATTAAAATTTCCTTTTTGGTCGTTTTTCAGTTCATAATAACTCTTTGTTCACTACAATTGATTAATCAATCATATCTATGGAAGAAACTCAAGACTGCTTAACAAATCTCATGCATTTCCTTGTGAAAGTACCTCTTCAACATGTGGAAGTCATTAGGTTACCTTGTGGTCGGTGCTTATCTAGACAAAAAAATGGTCATACATAACAAAAACGACTTTTTTACCTGTTTCCAAGGAAAAACCTCAAATCAATAAGCTTAACACTTTTAGATAGTTGATGACATGTATCCTTTAACTGTGTGATCACTCTCATGCTAAGCCAAATTAAAACAGAAATTAAAGAAGAGTCCTAGCTTCATATGTCTTCTGCATAATTCCAGTGACACTTCCCAAACCATCTTGAACATTGAAAATGCATTTTTGACTTAAGTTATTGGACCTATGAAGATAAATCACTGACTGAGACTAGTATATCAAATAAACTCACATATCACTCCACCTCCTAATCACCCCTATTGCAAAATCAATACATAAATTACATATCTAAAAGAGTGAATGTTAAAGAAAAATAATAAGGAAGTTGAAAGCACTATCATCAACGTGGGAAGTACAAGTAAATCCGTTGGGGCTATGGATGCTTGCTGGAAGTGGGGCCATGATTGTATGATACCAAGGAAACTTTGTTGGGGCTACGGATGCTTACTGGCAGTGAATCAATGCCATGAAAGAGAGGTAAGGAACACACTTCAGTATGTAAACATTCATAAAAATTCTTCTGTGGTGTCTCTTCCCATAGGATCCTTATGTATATAAGAAATAATGAATTTAAATTTTATTTCTCACTGTAATTATGAAAAATATCATTTGTACTGGACCACCCTTCTGTATTGTAATCAGGCTAGGTGATGTGGGATCCATAATATATACACTGTTGAAACTGTTTAGAAGACATGAATAACAAAATGATGTGCTTGAGGTAACTTTTGGAATTAGAGATAACTATTTATTCCCAGTCAGTCGCCATTTTTTGTGTCTCTCCTACAACAACCCACTTAAATATATTGAATTAGATATTTTGAGGGGGTTACCCCTTTCTCTAAATTTTTTTCAAGGTACTATATCACTACACTATTGAAAAGGTGATGGCATAAGGAGTTGTTCCTTTTGTTGATACATTCTAGAAGGTTTCTCTTTTTACCATTATCTGCATTTTGACTTTAAAGTTCTCGTCTTCTCTGCCACACTAACTAATCCATCTTTCCAGAAAATGATTATTCCTCCCACTTCGCTCAATCACACATACTTTGATAACTGATATGATATCCCTGCATAAATCAGATCAAATGAACTTACGTTCACTCGCTTAATTTCAAAGTCTAAGTCAGGATGAAATAAATGCATGTTCTAATAATATTCCAACAAAAAAAATTCCGATAGTCATATCAGAAAGGGTTGTATTCCATATCGGAGTAATCCTTGCCACAAATAAATTTTGACTTCGATGAACACAATTTCACAACCCGATTTTACAACATATTTTTATGTTGATAGATATGTCCTTCAATAATTGGTTGAGGAAAAATCACATGAATATTGAAAACATAATGTTTTCATAAACTCGTACGATGATAACCTCATGATATGAAAAGTATCTATTAGTCTATGGTTTGTTAAACGAATACTCATTCGTTTACTTGTCGCTCAACTTCTCGAAGTAACACATTTCGCGAGGAAGGGAATATCTTTCGATACTCTTCTCTCTAGAGTTATGAAGTTTCCTAAATCTGCTGAGCTATGATTAGGAAGGTCCGATAACATACTTCTAAACCTTCTCAATCTTATCCCTTCGACACATAAATCAATGAATGAAAGGGAATATCCTTCAATGCCTTTTCATCGGAGTATGAATCGATCTGTGAACTTCTCCTCCCTGACAAAAACAACTCCGAGGACTCACATATAACCATTTGCACTCTTATACTCTTGGAATGTAAATCAATTCTAGGGAGGGTATATTCTTCAATACCTCTTTTTCTAAGAGTGAACTAATCTGTCATTCCTTATTCGATGACAATGGATCCGATGACTATGATTTTAAATTTTCGACTCCCATGGCTTTGAGACATGGATTTAGGTAATCTTTTCTTTCAAATCACATTAATGTAAGGATAATTCTCTATATTTTGAACTGGTCATAGTAAACATGTTATTCAATATGTTAATTAGGGTAATTAAATGACTATACGATAACCCTAAAACCATCATTGACATCATATATTTTCTTCGTAAGCTGGTGAGGCACTCCTCTTTGTATTGATTAGCTCCGTAACAATCAACACATAGAAATTTTAGTTAAATCACAGGTATTTTTTTATATTTTGAACTACCATCTTAGATGATTTTTAGTTTCTTTGATTTACTTATGATTAATACGATAATCGTAGGATACAAAGAACACACTATGGCGAGTCAGACTACTTGAAGATCTAGGAATTTAGCGCCCTCTACTCCAACTTCTACTCCTGAAACTTCTACCCTCCAAGGAGAGGTTTTAATAACTGATACAACCTATCATACTAGAAAAGATCATTCCCTCGGGTAAGAAAATATATACAAAATATTCAATATTGGAGACTTTCCTCTAGAGGAAAAAAACCTCGATGTATACCAGATGTATACCAGAATATCCATAATATAGGTATTCACCTTGTAGCCACCCATCTATCATTGTTTCCTTACAATGAGGAAACCCAATGGTACTTCAAGCAGTTTGAACCAAACACTTCCACAATTACAAACAAGTCGGAAAGGAAAATAACATCTATAAGGCCTAAAGATGTTAGTGCAATATATCACCTACCTAGGGATGCATTCTCTCTCAATGAGTTGTTCCTAAAGGGGTTTGCTCAAAGTGATAAAGGCCCAACCAAATTAATGAAAAAATGGTGGGTGGAATAAGATAGACCATTCAAGCAAGGACAAAATATTATCCCCACACATGAGTTCAAGGCACCATATAAAATGTTGATCACTATGCTGAACTGATTATATGGCGAGGAAAAGAGCACACATTTTATATGGATTGGCTACCCATGGCTCATACCATTGTGAAGATAGGACAAATGTTCAATTGGGTGGACATATTCAATTTTAATATATGTCTCAATATGAGAAATATACCAGGTATGAAAAATCCCTGCTTCTATATGTCAACATATTTGATTGATGCTATTTTTTCCTCGATACAATTTCCTAGTCTTGGATGGAATTGGGACCAAGACCAGCCCCTTGTGCACGTTTATTTATCAAATCTTTGGAAAATAAATTATAATAGGTATTTCTATGTCATTTGTGATAATTTACTCTTCCCTCTTTATACTATTATTTATGGGTTCCCAAGGCACAAAATTTTAGTGAAGCTAGAGTTGGGATGAAAGGGATAGTTGATTGGCATCTAGGAAAATATTACACTTATATCAGAGTATATGGCACTACAAGAGCCCCTCATTGTTTTCCATACTTTGTCCCAAATCGTCTCTTGATGAGAGAAATAACCTATTAGACCATGAGAATATGGGTTACTTCTCTTATCATGAACACTAGTAACAAACTTTGGCCTTTGTTTCCTGTACACATAGGAAACTATAGTCTATCGAATGGAAAACATGCTAGAAAAGAGGCAGAGGCCTTACAAGATTTATGCTTATGCCTTGGAAGTGTGAAGGGACATGACCCTCATGAACTCCCGGTGAGTCATGTTAGATATGTGGGTCTCACTCATCCTACAATAGATGTGGTTGATTTTGAAGAAGACAAGTTGAAAGGAGTTATTTTTTATGAAGAGGTATTACAAATGTTTCTTGATGATGATGCCAGACAAGAATTGCAATATGAGCAGGAAGAATTGAAGAAGATTTCACAGAAGCAATTTCAAAGGCTTTTGTAAGAGGATCAAATTAAATTAATCACCAAAGAGCAAGAGAAGGTAAAAAAAGCAGAAGAATTGGAGCAAAAGAGATTATGATTTGATGAAGAATATCAGAGAAAACAAGTCGAATAAAAAGCTAAAAGAATAACAGATGAAAAATTGGGATGGAAAAAGAATAAAGAATTCAGCAAGACACAAGGTAGTCCATCAAATACTAATTTGGGCATAGTAAACATTTTTTCTCGGGAATACACCCCTCTTACTTATGTCCCATGTAATTCAACCTTTTCCTCACAAATACTTATTTTTGAAAGTGTTTTTGTAGATGTTGGAAACTATTAATATGATGACATAACTAAAAGCATTGAAAGAAGGTCAAACAAAAGGAAAAGGGGAGATTCTGCTAAACCCAAGTCATCTATAGGAAGAATTGTTGAATGGAAGACGGGGCCTGACCTAGAAGAAAATGAAATACAAGAAGCCTCTGTGCTTCGTGAATTTGCAAGATTGAATGCTTCATATGTCCTTGAGGTTACCACTACCTTGAGTGTAGCACAAACCAAGATCACTGAGTTGGGGACAGATTTGAAAACAAAAAAGGATGCAATATATGCAGAAGTATTAAAGACCATTGAACAGAAGGACAAACTACATAAGGAAGAAAACCAAAAGACTGCACAAGCTGTGAGAGATGACCTCACTTTAGAATTTGAAAGATCCACCAGGATTGCTAATAATCTCAAGAAAAAAGAGCTGAACAAATCATTGCAAATTCAAAAAAATGAAATGAATGATGAATTTGATAAAAGAGTACATTTAGAATGGGACACCCATATTAAATAGATAGAATCTACAAATTTAAATCTATGTGAAGAAATGGAACAGATCAAGAGGGAACATGCTAAAGAAACATCTCATTTGAAAATTGAGATAGTTGAATCCAAACAGTTTGTTGAGCAAAAAAGATACCAAATCATTAGTTTGGAACAAGAAAAGAAGAAGCTGGAAGTGGTTTCGGAAGAAAACAAGGAAAATTATTTTGCTTTGGAATTCATCAAGGAAGAGGTAATAGAACTCAATGAGAAACTTAGATCTGAAAAAAATGAATGTTTATGTCTTCTCAATGATATTTAGGTCAATTGGGATGATCACCTGAGATTGGAAGATCAAATAGTTGAAATCAAAGATTAGTACCAAAAGGAAAATGATGCCTTTGATAGAATTATTGACTGGCAAGGAGTATACAAGGATACCCCAACTACATTTCCATCATATTATAGAAAAGAAAAGATAAAAGGCCAAGTCTTCTTTGATACATGGAATCCTTTGTTGAAATATATTTAGGCCATCCAAGAAGAATCAACCAAAGCATGCAAATGGCTAGGGAATACTTCAGATGATCTCTTTGAAGAGTTCTGAATGCAACTGATGCTCTCGATTGATGAAGCAACACTTGCCAAAGTTAGAATAGTTGAGGTGGAAGAGCACATGGATATTAGAAGAGTGAATATTGAAAATATAACCGAAGTAAGTAAAGAATCCCTGGAATAACATATGTTGAAACCCATCACGATCTTCATTATGACCCAAAAATTTGTTAAATGTACAACACAAGAGTTGAAGCAAGAAGTTTCTACCAAATTTTGTGATGGAGGATTGGATATTGAAAATATGCAGTCAGAAAATTTAAAGAAGATCATGGAAAACTATTCACTCTGGAAGGAATATCGGGACCTGATGCAAATGCAGAAGAGCTTATAATGATCCCAATTTTAACAACTGCTCCACATGTATCATATTTTTTGTTTTGTAATCTTAGTAAGAATAGGAATGCAAAGAGTTGTTTTTTTGTAAACTTCCCTTTACTTATGATTTAGTCTCAGGAATGTAAACATTCACTTGATAGTTATCAAAGAGATAACAGTAAATGAAAGAGGGATTTTGATTTGGATTGTATTAGGACAATACTATTACTGTGTGGTAATTTGAACAAGAGACACCTTTGGGGATTTTAATACAAATGTGTATGAATGAAACTATTTTGTTTATGCATATTTATTTATGTGAATGTATGGATTTTAGTTCAATGAACTTTTTCTAGATTAATATTCTATATATCCATTGTTTCCATTATTTACATACTAAGTGCAACAACAATATAATAAGGTTGTGAATCAATTATTTGTATCTGAATCATTACTTTGTTAAATTTATTTATTCGTTTCTTATATGAATTAATTCAACGCAAGTAATATTATGATTAACTGCACTTATTAGAATAGTTTTCTCCTGATCAAGACAAGATAGAAAAAATTAGGAATGCATCTTAGAATAGTGAGTAGTCATTTTAGTCTAATTTAGTTTCTTAGAATTTTAATTCATCCAATAAAATTATATTCTCAGATTCATATTTAGATAGTTTTAGAGTGGCAACTGGGCCAATATTATGGTCAGAAATGCTATCCCAAATGAGAGTGGGTCTAATTGGGACTTTCCATCGAGCGTTCTCCTTTAACTAATTGAACGAGTCTTTTAGGGTTGTCAACACAAACACATCCGAGTTAGTCTCTGTGAATCTCTCAAACAAATCTCATGCTCCTGTCATATGACATGAGGCTCCACTATCCACCAACTAGGTCCCGTCATCAGAGACTATACCTGAAAGTGAGGAGACCAATAATAACTCCCTCTGAAGCCTATCTGCAACCGTATCAACCCCTACCACTGATTCCTATTGCTTCCTTCCCCCTCTCCTCCACTGTGGACAGTATGAAGCATAATGACCATACTCATGAAAAGAAAAAAAAAAAAACCTTTCTAAGGTCCTTCTTCCTCCTCAACTCAATATATACCTATCTCTCTAGAGAACCAACTCTTCTGCCCTTTTTGGTATGAAAAACAAGGGATTGGTTCTCATCACTGCTTCCTTTCTGCTTGCCATTCCTGAACTCTAATTGATCCTCCTCGTAAGTGCAATCAATCCATAGTCTATCAAATCCTAGAAACTTCTTTCGTGCACATATCCCCTACACAAATGGTTCCCAAGACCCATGAATACCACTCAATGATATATTAACCAACTCAACATCATAAAATATCTCACCAATATCTACAATATGATCATGAATCTGAGTGATCCTCATGAGGTAGCTAACAATTGTGTCTGAATTGGACATCTCAATATCTTGGAGTTGGTGATTCAAGATCAATTTCCTACCTGCATTCCCTCTTTGGTACAAGCCCACCAAAGAATCATACATATATTTATTTGTCTTCTTATCGTAGATATGAGGAATTATATGATCCTTCAAGGATTCCAACAATACCCACTTGACCTTAACTTCCTTCTTCTTATGAGCTTTCAATTCCTACGGATCAACAGGACTTGGAACCACACCCTCAACATACTCTTTGAGGTCATTATCCTACAAGAGAAGGATAATCTTGGCCTTCCAATCCCATACATTTTTTCCCCCTTCCAACCTATCCTCAATCTTCATAGTGTTCACCATTTTGACCTACCCAGAATAAGAACCAAAAAATATGCAACAAAAAATATGTTGTAAAACCAATATGTAGATGCTTGTGTCTCAAGATATCCCTTCTCTCTCTTCAAAGCCTCAACTCTGATACCATGCCAATTTTTATTCAACTAATTTCGGATCTGAAAATTACTTCCAAGTGACCCAAATGGTAAACCCTAGGGCTGTTATCATTGAATAATTTTACATTGAAATTATGACAGAAAATTACATCAACATAAACATAAACATAAATATCATAGAGAAATTATCCATGCACATGAGACACAAAATTTGTGTTCTGTAAACTGTCAAATTAAGAATTTTCTAAGGGAAAAATCTAGCCTCTAGACAGTCACAAAATCACTAAATCTAAGGACAAAACCAGTCCTCTTAAAACCAAAAAATATCAACAAAACACCTGGGATAAATTTCCACTTTCAAATGTATTGTAGTCCTATTGACATAAGTTGCACGACTTCTGATGTCATGCATAAGGACCTGTTAAATCTCCCAGAAATTCTCATTTGCATCTTGAAACCCTTTCATACATGTGGTTGTACAATTCTGGTCACACCTATTACTGTATATACCTATTTCGTACCACACATGTGGTTGTATGGATTGATTCATCCACATGTGCATACTGCTAAACTCCCTCACACATGTGACCTTTCTCTCTCCTCCCATATTCACATGTGTGGCCTCTCCTCCCATGTGCAACTATATTTCTAGGCTGAAAAATTGAAGAGAATGAATGTCCAAGAACCTTAGGCCATATTTTCCAAAGTCTAGAATTACCCTTGTTGAAATCACTAAGCCTCCTAGCACAAATGCTCACTCTCTTATGCTAACCCCATAATGTCTCAATGAGATTGTCACAATCTCTCCTCCCCTTTTATAGGAGTATAATGTGAGTTTAGAAGTCCTTAGCTTACTCTAAGGATCCCTCCACTAAAATCAACATTAAATTAGAATTCTTTATTCCTCCTTGTGGGTGTGACACACCAACATAAGCCCCCAAATCCCATCAACAAGCCTATGAAGCCCCAAGCTCCAATCCAAGGGGTTTTCACCAAAACAAAAGTCCAATGTAGTGCCAACGAAGATTCCCACATTCCTGAAATCAAGGCCACTAGTGGGAATACCTCCCAAAGATACAAAACATCAAAATTATCTTCTTTATCTTCTACTTGTACATTACCACCATTAAGTACCACATAATGGTTTGACCCTACATAATTTATCTGAGTAGGATCATAGGTGAGTTTCTACAAGATCAAACCATCAAAGAGACCATGATACAAAAAATAATTCGTATAAGAATTAATAAAATGAAATGCCTCTCTTGAACAAGAAACGCTTTCAAAAGGATACTCTTTGAATGGTATTTCATCTTCCTTAAGCAAATTAATGATTGGTTTTGATTATGAATCGATAGGCTCCACACTAGGAATTGTTTCACAATCAAAACCTTCTTCCTCAACATTTCTCTCCTGTTTGAAACAATAAGTAACTTGTTGTACTGAAAATGTAATACATTGAGAGTTTATCTCTTCTCCTTGAGTTAATTTATCAACATTGTTATTTTTCTCTTCCAAAATATGTACACCTGAAATATCTTCTAAATCATACTCATGGTTAATATATAGGAGCAAATCACAACAATTTTTAAAACAAGAAGGCTTGGTAAATAATTTAGTAATTATAGGAAAACCTTCTTGAACTTTCTCAGTTAAACTATAAGAGGTTATAACAATACAACAACCAATATTAACAACATTGAACTCCATCTTATCCATTCCTAAGGTAGTTGTCATATTTTTAGGCTCATGACAACTTTATTCATCTTTTTCCAAAGATTCCTCCTCCATTTCATGTGATGGGAAATATAGAAGATGACAATGAGAGCTTGGCATAACCATCAGTGTAACCCAAAGTGTCTCATTATCAACATACAATTCTATCTCAGTTTCAACTATAGAAAAATCTAAACTTTAATTAACTACTTATGATATATCTTTATCATCACTAGGAAAGCTTGGGGGAATGGAATGGTGGGAAGATACATACACTTCTTCTTAAAAAATATGCTCTATCAGATCTATATCCCCTAGAGTGAAGAAATATCCAAACATAAGTTGCTCAACCAAATCATTAGCATCTTCATGATTTTTATGTGAATCCAAATCAACATGTAAACTAACATTAAGGAAGGACTGTAATTTATCACTCACTGGCTGATCTTGTTCATTAGAAATAGAAATTAAATATAGAAGTGAATCATTGATAGAGGGCATATCATCCAATTGAAATATATAGAAAAGATGCATAAACCTTATTTAAAAGTCTTCTAGAGATTCATATTTTTTCTTCCTAAGTTTTAGTATTTCTTCACACAATTTATCATAATTATAATTCTCAAAAGCATGCAAAAAATCACGCATAAATTGTTCTTATGTGTGAATTGAGGCCATTGGAAAAATATCATGCCAAATTTTGACTTGGCCTGCTAAAGTAAGAATGAACAACCTGGGTATGACACCTTCATGAAAAATATTCTGAGAAAAACAATTCAAACATAACTGAAAAATATGTTCAGATGTAGATGTTTCAGCTTCCCCATCAAATTTAATCTGTGATAAGAGATTAACTATCTTTCTAGGAGTGTTACGAGGTACATAACCAAAATACATCTCCATAAAAGGATTTGGGAAGGATCCATTAATAAATAAAATGAATTAACAAAAATGAATCCACATGTTCAACCTGTCATCTGTCCCTCCTTCTAGCATCATTTCTTTTGACGATGTAACACCATGTCTTCTCCCAAGATTGTAATTATGCATAAAATTCATATGTTAACATTATGATGCATGTAATTATGTTTTGATTTAATATAAAAACAAAATTTTTCACTGAGAGGGAACAACCTTGATAATTACTAGCCATGATACACCATAGGAAATTGATGAGGCAGAAGGACTGATGGAATGGTTGAGTGAAGTGGAGCTGAGATGCATCAGTGAAGAAAATAAGAATCTTACAGAACAAGCTAATCTATTCTTGAAAAAATAATAACTTCAACTACCAACATACTAGATTGATGAGGAGAGCACGTGACTATTAAGAAAAGGTCACATAGGTGGTTGAGTAGTTACTGACTATGGAAGTTGGCCCATATAGAGAGAGAATGGTCAATTGAACAATTGACGAGGGAATGCACTGTTGATATTATGGTAGCTACGGGAGGTATTTACCTCCACATGTAAACCTGACGAGAATAGAATATTCTGGGAAGGAAGAAGAAACCCTAATTGATTGGTTAATAACCCTAGAAGACAAGTCGGCTCAAGGGAATGACTTGTATTAGGTTATTGTCCTCCAAGAGAAGAATTCGACTAAAGGAAAGAATATATACTAAAGAATTAGTACCCAGAATGAGAAGTCGACCCAGGCAGTTTTCCAGATTTAGTATAAATACAGGAGGCCAGTCTTCATTCTGGCAGGCATTCTCAGAACTGCAGAAGCAACACTTGTGCGCACTGCAGTTGACCAGTTTGTGCGCAAGTTTGGAGGAGAATTGTTGTTGTTGCTGCAGCAGCTAGCAGATTTCAGTTTTGGCTTGGACTATATCTTGGTTATGGGTTGGACTCTCTGATCAGCTCTTGCTTCATGCGCTATCCTTGGATAAAGGTGTGCCGCCATTTGTTTGGCTATCTAGCCTAGGGATTGCTTCCGGAATGGTTCTCTGTCAAGGTTAAGGTGCTTGGAGGGTGGCTTTGGCCTATGGTTGGGTGACAATAGTGATATTGTCTATGGTAAAACAAGCACATACATCATATTCTAGCAGGTTATGGGCCCACACCTCCTTCATTCAGTCTAACCACTGGAAGGGAGCATAGCCATAAGGATACTAAGCTTGTTGAAAGAATTGTCGCTAGGGTTTCTAGCAGGAGCAGTCACCAAAGTACTGCCGCTAGGGTTACTAGCAGGTGCAGTTGCAAAAACCCTAATCCTTTCGTTGAGGCACCTTAAGTGAAGGGATTGACCTAATTTCTGGATAGACTAGTACACCTTAGCCTAGCGCATCTCCTGGTACTCTCAGCAAGCCAAGACATCAACTTTGAGTTTTTTTGGTCA